>JARQSV010000348.1:190317-233552 GCA_030142285.1 Calameuta idolon | reverse complement strand
CAAAATTCCGAGGAAAACTCAAAAATGAGATGACGTCGCATCCGAGTTAGTCGAAATAAAATATAGTAATCGAAACAAAGGGTGCATCAGTGTTACATACTATTTCTTCATCCCTTTGTCCTACACAGTTTTGCAGACGTTGAACCAAGTATTGGATTCTTCAAAGAATAAAGTGAACTAACTTTAATGGTCCTGCCAGTAAGTTTTTCTCCACAACTTCCAATTCATCGGCCACACGATGGACGTATCGAGTAAGGAAGAAACTTTGAAGAGAAAGAATGAACAGTTAGATATTTTTAAAAGAAAAGAAAAAAAATATATAACAGTTAAGTTGGTAACGCTTTATTGCGGTTTTAATTTCTCTAGGGAATTAAAATCCTCATCGGTGATTGGAGTTTGATAGGAGATCAATTATTTTAGGATTTTACGATTGCGTTCATAATCCTCATAGACATCGAGGATCCATCAGGGGTTTAACGGCTCGTTTGGCCTTGCACGCACCATGCAATTTCCTAGTGCACACTGGACAGGGCCTCGAGGATACCAGACCAGGCGTGAGATTGCCAATGAGTCGTTAAAGTGGTGACTGCACCAGGATAGTGCAATCACTGGTTACCCTAGGTTGAAGTTTCGCATAAGGAATGTATGCATATCCAGGCTGAAGCGTAGAGGATCCAAATCCAATCTACACAGGATAGGACTATCATCCTGCACGTAGTGAAACTCTCCGGATAATCCGATAGGTGGCTGAGGATGAACTTCGGGACGGGTAGACGATGTGTATCCTGTCCTGCAATTACGGCCAGAGTAAACAAACGCTGATTACAGTGCATTCAGGGTAGTGCGAGAGGATTTACTCCTTGCAATATCTTCTAAGAGAAGTCGTGATTAGACTTTCCTTTAACGACGTATCCAGGTGTTAAAATTGTATACGTTCCCTTTAGGTTACAACAAAAGACGCTGCAGTCATGCTTTCGGGGTAAACTTTTTAGGTTATGGTATTCAGGCTATCGTATGGGCTTTTTGGACAATGAGATTATCCTGCCTGTTTTCTTGTACCTCCAGACCAACGATCTCTGTCTCTCAGTCTTATTATATTTCACAATCGCCGATTAACTCCAGACAGACCATTGTACAGTCACAACAAAACCCAGTACCCGTTATGTGGCTTCAGGCGGTGACGTTGACACTGGTTGCGCGCGCATCGACAGTCGAGTCTAGGGAATTTAATTTTGAATTAAACGTTCGATCGATTTTCTTTGAAAATTATAAATATATTACATATTGTAAATTACAAAGCTTGTTTTTTTATTAAAATAAGGCGTTCGATCACGAGCGGGAAATACGGTGACATTTAAAAAAGTGGAATTATGTGTCAACGTCCTATCGTTGATAATGGCGTACATGAGGCTTGAAGGTTATACCTTGCGAAATGCCAATACTCTTAAGACGTTTAATATACATTTTTTAAAATCTTCATATTCCTTCGTGTCCGTCCCTCGTATATCTCCCAGTTTCACACCTGGATGATTTTTCTGTCGATTTCACTTATCTTTACTTACAGCGTCCCTTTGTCTCGGGCGTCTCCAAGTCCAAACTCGTGTTCATATATCACGTACGGATTTTTCTCGAAAACGAGGTGCCTCCTTCTACGAAACAAAATGGAGAGCAATAAATAAATTCAAATGGGTCCCTGGAAAACGAATTTCGTATGACGACTGCGTTGTTTCGATATTTCACACAAATCCTAACCTATAAGAAGTATACGACGAGACATTAAGTATATTACGTGACGGTCCTTCATATATTCAATGCGAAATTCAATACCTACGGGAGACTCACGAGAATTCTCAGCTCCGCGACTCAAATTACCCGCGTAAAATGATCTCAGCTTGTAGCAGTTAGGATGTGGTCGTGAATGACATGAAATATCCGCCGCCGGACAAACAAACCTTTGTAATATTAATAATCAGCCCCCTCTTTCCTCCCCCTTCATTACCCTACCACCCGGTTAAAAAAAAAGGGCCAATCTAAGTTCTATAAAATTGTGAAGCTCGTCACTGAAAAAAAAAAAAAAAAAAAAAAGTAACCTACCAGATACTTTGTATGCATACGTGAATATAAATTGCGGTCATTGTGTCTAAACGATTCCACGGCACGATATTCCCATATAGAATTCAAATCTGATGTAGCAAAGAGTTACCGAGGGATGGCCCAAAATATGTTCTACGTAAAATAATCCAGTCTCCAACGGTGCAACAAGTGCGATCCGACGTTTTCAATGCCCTCCTCGGCTTAACCCCCCTTTGAATAAAAAATACATAGAGAACGAGGATGGGAGCGAAGGAAAAAAAAATATGACAGGTTAGTATTCCATTGCCGGTGTAACCGAATGATCCTGGCAGTCTTCCAGTTTCTGGGTTTCACGTTGGTTTAAGGGATGCTAGACTTTCCATGGCGTCCATTAATCTCTATCAAGTTTTCAAAGCGTCCCGACGCCTTTTTCACGAAGTTTCTTCCTCTGCCCATAGATTCAGGATGAACTCGAGCATCGTGGGCGGCACAACCAGCACTACCGTCGCTGAAATCGACGCTCTGAATCCCAAGATGGCTTTGGGTAACAGTACTGCATTCGACGGCGACCTGGATATATCCCCGGTAACCTTGTCAGCAGATTGGTCGAGGGTGGCTCGAGTTCTTCTGTTCACGTCGCTCGCAGCCGTCGGTAGCGTCGGAAACGTCTTCATGATCTCCGCCGTGATGGTCGAGGATCAGCTGAAAAAAAGGGGTAAGTTTTGTTTGATATTAAAAAAAAAAAAAAATAAATTTCTCATTCCCAATCGATTTCCCATGGTACCTGTGTTCTTTATTTACTTTTTGCGAGACATCCAGCAGTGCGCTTTTAATATATCGACATTGCTCAGTCTCCGCCAGCCAAACCAAAGGAATCAATTCCGAAGTGGTCACGTATCCCAGTCGTGGGTATTTTCAATCTGTTCAATTTATTTTTAGCTGGCGAAGCGACTTTTTTTTTTCACCCTTCTTCCGGAATACTTGAAACGGGCGTTTCTCACAGCGTTTATTATTCCACGGGAGTTACAGGCTGAATTGTACAGTAGGGTACAGATGACCCTAAGAAATATTCTCAAGTACGCAGGTTGATCCGATGTTTTCGTGAATTCGTCTCTATCGGCGAATCGCGTGTAACGAAAGTACCCGCAGTGCCATTCTAGAAAATTGTCTATTTCAAAGAAACAGTGCCAAGACAGCACAAAGAGCGAAACGGTAGTCGGCGCGCAGATCTTACGAGATAAAAGAATTCAAAGAGTTCAAGAAAAAAAGACCATAAGTGGCTCCGCTGCTCGGATGAGAAAAAGTGGCACATAAAGAAAGGTAGATTCCTAGAAGATTTGGATATCCCTATTAGATTCCCTGAAGATATTTGAAACTATTGCGACCCCCGGTTATGTCTAACTTTCAGCTTGAATAAATTCCGATAATCATAACAATTTTCCAAGGTCACACATATTATCGGTATACATAATTACAGTAGCACAGTAATCAAGGACAAAAGCTCATTATTGCCGGGGGCTGATATTGTCGTTTAAAAAAGAAAAAAAGTAATATTAAACTTCCCCTATCATACTTCTACGATAGGATGGGATAAAAAACTAACAAGCCCTTTGCAAGTCAAGTAACAATGGCCGATGTGATCTTGCAACGAAAGGTCAGAAAAGGTCTTCCAATATCCTGTTTACCCATCCACCTCCACTTTGCTAATGACGAATAAAAAAGAAAAACATGCTCCTCATTTTGCAAACAGGAAATGCCTTTCTGGTGAACGTAGCACTAGCTGATCTCCTTGTGACCGGTCTGGTGATACCAGCCTCAGCCATAGTAATTCTAGCCGGTCAAGAAGAGTTGCTGAGTACATGCAGATTCGAATGGACCCTGGAGGCACTGTGCTTCCTGGTGACGGTCCTGACCCTGGCGACAATAGCAGCAGAAAATTACGCTAGACTGTGTCTACCAGCCGAAAGGTAAATTCGATACGTAGAGTCGAGAATAATCAATAAGGCTCACAGTCAGCTAATAGCCAGCTACAATTTTACAAGGTCAAAACCGACCCTAACCACCAAATTACTCATCGTACATAAAACATCAGTTTTTTCTTGTATAATACACACGTGTACTAATTACTATAGTAACAATCGAACGGCTTTCCGTTAGGTACGCAGCCTTGACTCCTGGCAAGGTGACCACCGTGATCCTAGTAGCATGGCTCATAGCAGCCATGGCAGTAGGACTCCAATCGTCCCTCGACCTGGGTCCAGATTTCTGCGGAGGAAAGTTCAATGGCATCGCCATGGAGCAGGCAGCTGGTGCTAGCATACTGGTAGGACTACCGGCCCTGATAACGATCTTCCTCTACTTCAGACTGGTAATGAGAGTTCGGGGCGCCACACGGGGTTCCTTCAAGCAGCCGATCACCTTCGCCTGGGACTACGAGCTCACCAAGACGAACATGTACAGCTTCGCCCTGTTCGCTGTATTCTGGCTTCCATTCGGCGTGGCCATCTGCGTGAGCTCGGTGCGTCACGTGAGCGTCCACGTACATTACAACCTGGCCTGGTTCGCCTTGTCCAAGTCGTGCGTTAATAACCTACTGTATTGCGTGGCCGATCGTCACTTCAGGAGCGCCTACGTCAAGTTGTTCCACTATTGCTGCTGCAAGACCACGGTGAGTTTCTCCAGGCGTCAGCGGGGCGACGGAGGTCGCGCTTCCGGTGACGTCAAGCTTAGGGTTCATATTATACATTCGTACGCGAGTCCAGCATCATGCCGTCCGACAGTAACCAGACCCAATGGCCGGGACGTCTATGAACTCTAGAGGAAGAGGTCATCGACAGCCAGCGTGTAAACGTGTGAACCAACCCAGGAAGCTGGACGATTCCCAAATCCAAAACGCTCCATCCGGCCTTATCCGCGATACTTTGATCACTGTACCTCGTTTCTCTGCAATGGAACAGTTTTTTTTATAAGGATGGCTGCGACCTATGGCCACTACCTAGGACGTTTTCAGACTATAGGAAAAAAGAATCAATCACGACGAAGTTCCATGACCAGGAACACCTCCTGGACTTTCCATTTCGTCGAACCGGAACCGGTTTCTCCATAACAGCGAGCTGGTTCAGCCTCGCATTCTCAGGATTCTGTTCCTGCGCCAACTGCAAACAAACTTTATGAAGTTACGGTCGATTAACCTAACCTAACTGAACCGTACAACCTGGAGGATGTTACTCCGGTCATAACAATGAGTGTAAAAGTCTTCTTTCTAAGAACACATACCTGCTGCTCTCTGGGACTTTTCCTAACCTCCATAAAGAACCTTTCGTTCCCTTTGGTCGGTACGTTTTCCAAGCGCTCGTAGAAGAGCTTCCTCGTGCTTCCTGAAGTCGTACAACCTCGTTGTTCAGGTTGTTTGGTCCAATTAAGCCACTCCACGCTGTTACCTTGAAGTAGCAAAAAGTCTCCTAATAAAAATCAAAGTTTTTCCCAATTAACGTAAATACCAAAAAGACAAATTCTCATAGATCAAAAGCTCACCGTTCTCTCTTTTCTTTTAATAACCTCAAAATATCCTCCTGCTACGTATGGCGCGCCATTCGATGTGCTTTCTCCGTCCATTTTAAGGTTATAAAAATTTCGACGCTCCTCGGCCGACGCTATGAAGCTTCTTTCATTAATCCGTTCCAATCCCGACGGTGTCTGCGTTACAATGACGACGGAACGTTGACGCCACTGCGTGGTTTCTCGGCACAGGAACGTCCAATGATAAATACGGCCCCGCTTGACGAGGCACTCGTGTAACATGGACAAAGGAAATAAAAAATAAGGATACCCTCGTCAACGGCAACGCTTTGCTTTGAAAAGAAAATTTGGCCAAAAATATATAAACGGAAAAGCTGTCAAAGAGCAATATATAATATTCGTGTGCTATTTACATGTGGATACTATCTATTTATACATATACCGTGTACTCAATATTCTCGTATGCGTTTTGGATTCGCGGGACATTCGTTCGTTCGACTTGGCTGTATCTTTGTAATTCCCAGTCGAACGTACGACGAAAACCAGCAGGAGCATATCCTAGGTTCTATTGTATAGGAAGCCAACGGCCCAGCAAAGGGACAGCCAATTGCGGCTGTCGCGCGTTGAGTATTGACCCAAGGGCGTGGGTCCGTTATAACGCTCTGTACCCGAAGTGTCCGTCGGAAAGGAAAAAGTGCCTCGCGAAAGCCTCGGGATCTGTCATAAATCCCGAACGGTACGTGGGATCGTATATAATCCTAACCTAAAAGACAAAGGCCCACAAGAGGACAAAGTAGTACGGAAACCCATGAAATATCTCAATACGAAAAAAAGCATTGTCTTAACGGCTAATACGATCCCGATAGACGAGATAAACAAATTAGACAGAAAAAAAAGAAAGAAACAAGAAAAATCCACAAAAATAAATATCCCAAAAACCGTGTAGCAGGTGTCACGGATTTTTTTCGATTAACGTCCTGCATTCCGGGATACATATATATATATATAGTAAAATCACCCTGAGAAGGTCGTGTCTCGTAGTGCATTATTGGACGTATATACCTATCTTATAAAATGTCTTATCAAGGTCAAAGATAAAAAAAACATGACTGTACTAGCGGTTTTCCATATATTTTTTTCTTTTTTTTTTCCACCACCATCAAACCGCCGGATAACGTAAGGATGCATATCTCCATAGAGACTGCACCTCGTCGCATCAAATGTCGTTTATCGATGACGCGTTGGGATCGACTATCAACAAAATGGCGTCACGATGTCGCGCGGTTTGATCGAGAAATTTTTTTCTTCTTTTTAAAAAAAAAGAAAAAATTTTGAAAAAAATCAACGCTTCGTACTCCATAGGCGCGTCGCGTTTACTCGAGCGGAGCTAATTCATGACTATAAAGCTCCGACCTAAGCTCGTGGTATATTTTGAGATTTTTATGAAAAATCATTCTGCGCTACGCGTTGCGTCTATTTACTGTAAATAGCTCGTCCCACATTGCGTAACACTACTTGTAATTACGTAACGTGACTATGTATATCTATATACTGTAATAATGTATTTAACACGCCTTCTGTCAAGCTGTGATCACTCTAGGTATGGATATTGTGAATAGATATTTAAAATCAAGAAAAAAAAAAAAAGAAAAAAAAAACAGAATACGCGAATTTGACTCACGGTCGCGACGCCGGGCGTCTTGGTGTTGGCAGACAGTGTTTGTCCGGGAAAAAAAAAAAAAAACAATATCCGGCAGCGAACCAGGAGATAAGTAATTTATGCGTTTCAGGTAAATCGGATGCTACCGTATGAAACGTGATAAAAAAAAAATATCATTCGTCGATGATAAAATTTGGAGATACGTGGGACCAGAAAACGTTTGTTGTAACTAGCGACATTTTTTTTTCCATCTATACAATATATATATATATATATATGTATTTGTTAAATATATATATATATATATACTTTCTAGCGCATCGTTCATTCCGAAAGTGCAGTATTACGGACGTAGATAATAAAGTGCACCTCGCGAAACCCC
Source organism: Calameuta idolon (assembly GCA_030142285.1). Classification (NCBI taxonomy): domain Eukaryota; kingdom Metazoa; phylum Arthropoda; class Insecta; order Hymenoptera; family Cephidae; genus Calameuta; species Calameuta idolon. Next base: position 225,918 of record JARQSV010000348.1, on the reverse strand, counting down.
TATGAGAGATAGTGCAGTCAAAAATAAAAAGCACAATAAATCGGATAATAAAGTTAACAATATAAAAATGTTTTCAAATAAAAATTCCATCGTTCGCGAAAACCGTGAAATTGCATTGCGAGAAAATCGAATTAAGTGCGTAAGGAAGTACGCGGCTCGTAAGGATACGTTTAACTTGGAATAATAATAAAATTCACGGTAAAGCCGCGATAACGCAATATTCCACGCGAATACAATAGACCGGAAGTCATGAGCATAATTAACCCATTCGAATGCACCGAGGAAACAGAAATTTTCTACGATGCTGCATTTTTGCCATATGCGTGCCGCATTCGTATGTATCGGCTGGGTATGATTAGCCGGCCGATTCTTTTAAAGATACAAGTAAAAAGATACGATGACTTTGTTTCTCATAGGGGAAATTACGAAAATTCAATTAAAAAAAAATGTCTCGAAAATAACCCAGTGGGATCCTATCGAGCGAGCTTCCCGAACTTACACCGAGCCAAATAAGAGACATTGGATTCCGCTGGGGTTCGAGACACGCGTATGTATATACTGGGTTATTCAACCCAAAGGTACCGCCTGAACATGGTTTTACCATAAGACTCGAATGGGCGCGCCAACTTCAGGTGGTGCGTTTTTACCGAATAACCCATTATATATATATATACATATATATATATATATATATATAATGTTTACGACAAACGCACCAGCCGAAATTGGACGCGATCGAACGATTATGTTAATCGAGACAGTGCGGCCTTGTTAAACAATTTAAATAATGTAAAATTCATGATCTCAGCTATTTTATGACATTAACTTTTATTTCTTTAATGATGCCACCCTGCTCTGATTCATGAAATCACTCGCTCGGGGTAAATTTCAGCTGGTACGTTTGCCGTGAATAACTCTGTATATATATATATATTGAGGGTGCGAGAATAATAATGGTAATGATGATAATGATAACAATAAAAATAACAATAATAATAATACTCATAGATAATAGTAATATCATCGATTTTCTTTCTATACCGTGTGCCCGAATCCGCATCCTCCTTTATACGAGTATGAAAACGAATACATTGATACGGGAGACCGGAGAGTCGGGGGAAGATATATATATATATATATATATATATATATATATAATTAATTGTATTTCCGTGCGAATGATAACACAGCGTACCACTGTAATATTATATTTGTATAAATGTATACACGATTGACGATAACTCATATTGTATTTTTTTATACCGGGTTGTTTGGTCCAAACGCATTTATTTGATTATTATGATACAGCCATGTTCAGGTTAGGTTAGGTCAGGTCAGGACCGAATAACCGGGTATATAATTGACATAGGAATTACGAATAATAAGCGAATATGTACGGGGTGTACCGTATTATTTTCAAACGATTAACTAAACCGCTCGTAGACACGTGATCCATACGATACACCCTGTAGAATAGTGACGTAAGACCTGCGATTACTTTAAATTAACATTACTTTGGGTGAACTGGTGAAAAGAGCATTCGAAGGATTAATAGAAAAGTATAACGGGTGGTCAGATGAAGTTTCGAAGAAGGATGCGGTAGGATATCGAGAAATGAGAATAAAAGTAAATCACTTAATTATGGTTATGGAATAATTAAAAAAAAAAATGATATAACATTGCAAAGAGTGGATTTTGATATTTTTATTTCGTAACTCGTTGGCAAACTTGACGAAAGTCCGTTTCGCTTTATTTTATGACGATCAGGTAAAAATCCTGCTTTTTCCATAACGACCATCAATTACCTGATATCCATGATACATCGTACCGGAAAATATATATGTATGATTTTCGCGAATCCGCCATTTTTTTTTTTTTTCATTTTTGTAAAATAGATCGTAGTTCATAATCGTAGATATAGCATAGTGCTTTATTACAGTAGCGTCAGATGATATAGAATTAATGATTAAATGTCGTAGATTAAGTAACGAGAGAATTGACATTTCCGCCATTTTTTTTTCAAATTCGATGAAAGTTCGTTCGTTCTTCGTCCGCACGACTGTTCGAATTTTTGAATTTATTATGCAACCTTTACTGACGTCACTTAGGACTCCTTCGCTCCTGCCCCGTAACACCAATATGGTATTTATATATCTAATGTATACATATATATATATATATATATATGAATCATTCATGGTGAATCGAGCAGACAGAAACGTTTTCATGAAAACAAATCCCAAAGTCTCTGTTATTAAATAATATATAGTAGTAATTTTGCTCGAGCGACGTATGAATAATGTTCAATTATCATCATGTAAATTAATTAACTATGTTCGACTGTCCTTGTAATATCTATATGTAATTTATATATATATATAATGAACCGTCGTTTGACATGGATTTATCGTACGAGTGCTGCCATTTTATGGATATAGAGGGACGACGAATTTCTTGTATAGGGATATGGGGATGATAGAGAGCGAGGGAGATATATATACAGAGTGTGAGAGAGAGTGAGAGAGTAAATGTGCGAACGAACGAATATAAATGAACGAGTGAGAGAAAAAAGATATTAATTAGCGCGTCATTAAACGTTTCTAAAGAGAATTGACGACTACCTTCGAAACTCCGAGGACCACGAATTCACAATAATTGTTGTCTCGTGAACGTGATATAATATCTAGTAATATTGTAATTGGATTTGTTGTTTTTTTTTGGTACAGCGAGAAAAAAAAATAAAAGCGAGGGAGACGAGGGAAAAGAAAATTTGAAGGAAGAAGGTTAAACTGATAGAAGCATTAATTGTTGTTCGTCGAAGAAAATAAGCAAAGAGAAAAAAAATAAAAAATCTAGTTGGATATACGATAGATAAATAGGGAATATTTGATGTCGTGATTCGATATACTTAAATGTCCAAGATATAACGAACGATTTAAGAAGAGAAGTGAAAGTGAAAGGGATATTTTAATCGTGAAGTATTTTACTTCTGTCGCGTGACGTGTTCTTCTCTGATTGGTCGGTTGACGTTTTTTTGTTTTTTTAAATATGTTTTCTACTTCCTTCTGATACTTTAATATACGAACGTGAAAGAATTAGACTGGGAGGAATAGAGACATATGGACAAGGAGAAAGATAAATAATAATAATAATAATGAATAATATAGAAAAATGATCAGTGTCCTATATCGAGTAGCCATGTATGTATACGTAGATTAGAGTAGAGACGACGATGACGAAGTTGTAGAGATTAAAATTCTAAAAATCCTATAGTTTATAGAGTAAACGGCGTATTGTATTGAATTATATAAATGTGTTTATTTTTTACTGGATGTATTTCGCATTGATGTATTTTTCGTAAAGCCGAGTTCACCTGCCGCCGTTCAAAATTTACCGGGCGACGGTGCTTCTCGTAGCTATATATTTTATTGTGACACGTGTCAGTGTAGATTTTATAATATTGTAATAAATACATTGATTTTACATGACTATGCAAGTAACATAACCTGCACGTTCCTTTGATATTTGGTATATGATATATATAGTATAGTGTACCGATTAATAGAAATTTATTAAGGTAGCAAAATTGGATTTCTTTATTCATTAATGATTCGAGATAGTTTAATTTCAATATAGTATTCAGTATTACGTGTAGTGTGAGATAATATTTGAGGGAAAGTCAATGATCTTTGGGATACGTTGAATAAATGTGGGTAGATAGTTCAAGGAAAATTTTGTATGGCGAACAACGTTAAGCTTTGTAGAAGTTGGCGACGATGGCGCCAGTGTCGTATACAAACAATATGGCTGTGATCGCGTAGTGCTGCGTGCCCTCGATACTTCTGTTTTATTTAAATAGTGAGGGAGTGCTGCTTTTTGCCCTGTAGTAACGTCTCGAATTAATTACGTCCGTGAGGTAATTAGTTTTACACTAATGGAACAGCTGTTGCATGTATGATGGATGCTGTAAGTTAAAGTGATCTCTAACCTCTCATGTTTGTTATGTATGATTATTGAAGTTTTGGTGGTAATGAAGTTGGAATTGGTTTTTTTTTCTAGGTCATGGATCCTGAGTTTTTATCAAGATTGATACCTCAGAATAAGGAGCAAGTTAGACCAGCATGTAAAAAGTGTGGCTACGCTGGACATCTGACTTACCAATGCAGAAATTTTATCAAAGTCGATCCTAACAAGGAAATTGTTCTCGATGTGAGTAGCACTAGTTCGGATAGCGATGAGAACTATGTTACTCCTTTGACGGAACTAAGGGAAAAGGAGCTCAAGAAGAAATTGAAGGAAGCGAAGAAAAAGCACAAGGAGAAGAAGACTAAGAAGAAATCGAAGAAGCGTAAGAAGTCTGAAAGTAGCGAATCTGATTCCGAGGACTCCTCTTCTGAGGAAGAACGTAAGCGCAAACATAAGAAGAAGAGGAAGAAGTCCAAGCACAAAAAACATAAGAAGCATAAGAAACAAAGTTCATCAGACTCTGATTCTGATGAGGATAGTGACAAAGAATAATATCAAGGATTTTTATTCTGTACCTGTATATATATTATTGTAAACGGGAGATTTGTAAATAAATGAGATTTCAGTATTTTTATTTTATTATAATTTTGCCCTATATTCGATGCAACACAAGACTTTAGCGCCACCTATTTTGTTCAAAGATGCAAAAAAGCTAAAAAATAGATGGCGCTACTGTTTCTACCTGGATTTACTGGAGCAGTTGACAAATTGTATACTTAGGTGTATTTACTATTAAGTTACGGAGTGCCGTTAATGTTATAATTCTAAAAAAGGATTTATTTGTAACGAAGCTAGTGATTATTGTTCGATCAACATGACAAGACACGCAAGAAATTGTACGGCTGGTGCTGTGTACACGTATCACGAGAAAAAAAAGGACGCCACAGCGTCAGGTTATGGAACGAATAGTCAAAGAGTTGGGAAGGATTCAGTGAAGGATTTTGATTGTTGTTGTTTGACTTTACAGCCTTGCAGAATTCCTGTAGTAACGTGAGTTAAAACCTGTAGCACTAATATTTTCATGGACACAACAAACTTTGGTAACGATATTTAATTAATTTTATATTTTCATTACAGAAAAGATGGGTACCTTTTTGATAAAGAAGCTATACTCGAGTATATCTTAACGAAGAAGAAGGAATACACAAGAAAGTTGAAGGAATATGAAAAGCAAAAACAAAAGGAAAAGGTATTTTCTGATTATGAGAGTATAAGTAGGAAGTTCAATAATTGAATGAAATGAATCTACAGGAATTAATGTCTAGAATCATTTTTATATAGGAGCAATCTCAAGAAAAGACAGCAAACGAGGAACTGGAGAAACTCCAAAATTTTCTAAAGGGAGAGAAAAATATTGTATCTAGGAAATCTTCCGATGAAGCTGGTTCATCAATTTCTAATATGAGTAATGGTCGAGATAAAGTATTACCCAGCTTTTGGATACCAGCAAAGACACCACAAGCCAAAGAAGTCACTTTACAGAAACCTGATAAAACCATTTATTGTCCTGTGAGCGGAAAAGTACTAAAGCTCAAGGATCTTATTCCTGTTAAATTTACAGAAGTCAAAGATCCAGATGACAAGAAATCTCTCATCGTAAAACAAGCAAGATACATGTGCCCAATCACACATGATATTTTGAGCAATAGCGTACCCTGTGCAGTTCTAAAGCCAACGTGAGTATATCATTAGCAATAATAAACATTTATATTAACCAATCCGTCATAACTAAATCGCTGTATTTTTTTATTTCAGAGGCGACGTAGTAACAATGGAATGTGTAGAAAAGATAATTAAGAAGGATTGGATAAACCCTCTGGACAGCACTAAACTAACCGAAGCTGACATCATACCTTTGCAAAGGGTAACTATATTTGAATATAATATAACAAATATAGATTATTATATACTAAAACGGGCTACTTGTTGCAGGGAGGTACTGGATATGCAGCAGCCAATGATTCCCTAGAAGGAAAGCATCAGCGACCTGTCTTACAAGCATAGACATCGAACTCCACAAAAATCCACCATAATTATAATCCACCTTCAAATTGTACATGTTTAAATAAAAGTTAAATGACGAAAAAAAAGTAGATTCTTAATATCCAACCCCAAATCATCCACTGCAAAAACATGTTACTCAGCTAAAAAAGTTCAGACTTATAATTCATAATAAAGAGCATAAAAATAATAAATCCCTCACAAGTAATTTCGTGCCGCAACAGTTGGAAAAGAATAAAAACTCTTGAACGACGCTCGATCAAAACGGTAACCGAACAAAGTGCTGCCATCTTGAAGTTCTAATTTTTTAAAAGAGCTCAGTGACGCGGCGTCCGACTCCGCCGGATAGGCGGCAAACTGCGAGATTCAATGCGTTAAGAACTTCCCGCTTCTGATGTGCGCGTTCTGCCTCGCGTAATTTAATTTTTTAAATCGCGAGTGTCACGCGTTATCATGCACGGGATACAACGTCGTGCCGCCGTCCCCGTTGACTGAGGTAAGCCAGCCACAAATTTCTAATCGATTGACTAACTATATAGATACTCATTAAATAACCATTGCTTTTACCATAAAAATAGATTTTACCAGCTATTCATTGCCCCCCCTTGATCACCTCCGCATTTTATTTATTAAATACTCATCAAATAAACTTTGAACTCATTAAAGTGTCTCAATATCTCAGTTGAAATGCGTTATGCTCATTAATACGTGTGTTGAATTGGTGCACTCTAAATAGGACGTGATAATGCAGCTGCATTACTCCTATACGTATCCCACACAATATAATATGCATGAAACATACGTGTTACTTTTTTTTATTTATCTACGTACTTACACGTATAATACTGTAATTCTCGTCGGCTCATCTCATTTTTCGCAAATCTGCATTCTGCACGGCTTCTGTCCTTGAAAGGTAGACGTCCCGTTCACAATAACGTGTCTAAAACACAAAATTCCTTTACTCTCTCTCTCTCTCTCTCTATTGCATTTTCAAAAGTACGTGTTATACTAAAATAAAAGTATTATTAATAGCAATTAATACGATCAATCGCAAAAGCTGTCACGATCCCTTGAAAGCAAATTTATACATGACAAAGTCAAAGGAATTTCCGTGTCACGTGGAGTATACAGAAAAAAAAAAAATAGATGAGTAACCATATATGAATTATTAAGTATTTATTTAAAAGTACTCTCACTGTTATTAATCTTCTCAGTATTTTTATTTGTTATATTTATATTTTGGTCAAAGTAGTTCTATAGACTGCTTCGTGTATCCTATCGTACACTAGGTCGGCCATTGCAATGCATCTACAATTTGTACATACGTAACGAATAGTCAGTGTCGATGTATGCTTCTGTATTTGTGTATGAAAACGTGCATTCGCCTACTGCTACAGTGCTTCACTGATAAGCAGTAATACGACATAATATCATCGTTTCAAGTGCGCCAAGATATGACCGACACCTCTACGAATAGTACTCTTTATTACAATATCTACAGATCCTGAGAGTTAACACGATAATCACTATATTTTCATGCTACCCAATATTTAAGAAGGTAATGCATGCATTTCAGTATGTAAGATACAGAGGAACTTGGAAAATTGAAGGTTTCGTGCAGGTATCCTAACCTAACCTAACAGACTCTCCATAAGACAGAACAACGAAATTTATCCATTTGCATTTAACATTCTTCCTCGGGTCTGTTACAGAAAAGATTTAGAAATTCATTCAAGATGTAATATGACCTTCTCAATTGTTAATTCAAATCAAAAGCTCTTACATAAATAATTAACGTTCTTCCTAGTCTACGTCAATTACGCTCGGTTGCATAATACTTGATTACGACAGAAAATGCATTTCAATATATTCTGATAGATGCAACGATACTTATCAATGTCGATGCTGCTTTTTGATTGTCTTATAATGCTAGCTGTACGCATAGAATGTACTGGAAGTTGCCTGAGAATTTCTCTGAATCACTGCAAGGCGTCAGTATTTTAAAAACTTCCACAGAGACCGAACTTTTATTCGCTAATAAATACAGCGCAGTGAGTTACCCGTTTTTGCCCTATAGACACTTTAGATGTTACGTAATGCGTCTTGCGTGCGCGGTACGCGTTACCTCATATCAAAGCAACTCTCGATCAGCCGGGCGGTCATTTTCCCACCATGACCATTGGCGATACATTATGGATTGACTTAAGGATTTTCAGATTTTAGAAAAAAAAGAAAATTAACAAAACCGTAATACATTTTGGTAAATCTATCTGATCCTCTCGTATGAAACTTAATGTTCCATTTTTATTTATCATAGTAAATTCAATGTCGCGGTAATACGTAGGACTTTAAGTATGAAGAGTGAGAAACGCCAATAGCGGAAAAAAAAATAAACTGCATCACCGATTACACTTGCAAGGTTGCAAACTTGACCGGTGGCTTCTTGAATAGCCTTGCTCAACGACTTTTTCCATATTAATAATATACATTGAAATTTATTGTAGACTCATTTATCCTATAAGTCAAATTCTCAAGTAATTCTCACGTGAAAATTTGAATAAGCCCGCGCTCGTGTAACCTATATATATATATATACTAACCGAATTCACGTGATAACAATGGATTCCGTAGTACGTCGATCTATTCTAATTAGCTAATTAACACGTTATAACGATTAATGTTTGTGCTAATAAGAAAATAACTGACGCTACGGTATTACCTACCTGTTTGCCAATATAAAACGTTTCAAAGTTCAAAATTATGCGGGCATTACCAGCAGCGCCACTAGCGGACGTCTTCGGTAGTTTTCATTGCTTCGAGACTAGTTTCATAAACTGTCGAAGAAAACGATCTTATGCAGATCGCATTTTTTTACAATTGATCATTGACAGTTGCATCGCGATCTAAAGGATCATAAATTCTCTCGTTAAGTACTATCCAAACTACCAGTGACTACGTATTGTATAATAATCGTGCAAAAGGATCAGGCTGGGTACCAACGCACGAATGGATTCAACACGTACTTCATATTCCCGCAGGCTTACCATAAAGTCGTAAACATCTTTTGAGTAATGTACAAGTATTATTTGCCAACTTGGATTCCCAGTGTGTACTAAAGTCGTTTCATCTTCCATCATTGCTATTCACCGCACAGAAAATCGCGATGAGTATATCAGTGAGTGCAAGTGCATTTGCATGAGCCTCTATAGATATATATTGTATACATTATGTGTCTGTATTAACACGTGCGAAATACCTAGTCGTAAATAGATACGAAAGGTCAAAGTATTTCAAATGCAAATTCAAGAAAGCTAAAGGTACTGGTCCTTATGTGTAAGGTCAATTCAATATCAGGTTAGTTGCACCCTTTTGTCCTACATTTATTAATTAATTATCTCCTCCGCTATGCAGCTGCAAGGTGCATATGGGAATTGAATTAATATGGCTCCGACAAGGAATTTCTAATTAATTGACGTTTCACGCGTGATTAAAGTTTCACGTATATTTTAGATGCATTTTCCATGGTGCATACGAAGTTTGTTTATACGTATGCACTTCTATGGTTCAATGCATTTTCAATGCTAAAGGAATATTATGCATGGCTCATTTTCAATGTAGAATTCATACAACTTGCGCATCGGGCTCGTATACGGCCTGCAATTTTTACGTCATAGGTCAAGCGCACCGCGTGTTGCAACATTGCTGCACTTCGGGTGATTGTGCAACGGCGATAAGAAATTCTTCGCCTTGACATTGCATTCGAATATGTATTACAAAGTTGTTCTAGTCTTTTAAACAAAATTTTTTTTTTAATGCTTTATACACACGTCAAAGAGCTGCATATTGATTCATTAACGAAGATAGTAGCAATATACTATTGCATGTGCATTTACTATACGCTTGTTTACGCACTTGCAGCTCGCGTGCTACGATCGAGTATTTGTAAAAATGATAATTGCAAATATTAAAAAAAAAAAAAAATCAATCCCTTATTACTTTTTTCATTAGCTTACAACAGTATTACTCAAAATAGTTACTACCGGCACAGTTTTACCTAAAATTCACAAAAATAGTATCCCCCGGTAATACGGTTACGTCATACTCTATTGTAAAGAACCAATGGGTAGACGAAGCGAGGTAGAATTTTCTTATCGGTCATAGAATTTCCAAACCCTGTTTTTCAACTCTTCGATCTTAACGACACCCTCGTATCCCAATTTTAAAAAATCGATAAATCGACCAGTCCCTCGCGTTTTGACTATTAAAATCTCAAATATCTTTATACTGAAAATACATTACCCTCGGCCGACTTCAAATAGTTTATCAGGTTTTGTCAATACTCCACCCGCTACTTTCACGTCCCCAGTAGCTTGGTACAGGTGTGTCAAGTTGTAAACGACAGAAAGGGGATTAGAATACAAAGTCCCATTTACCTATTACCACCTGACACAACTTTCATACATACTAACATCCAGTTACAATGATACTTAAAAGAAAAAAAAAATTTATTTTTATCGTCAACCCTTAATTGCATCTTTTGATAAAATAATAAATAATAATTCTTAATTAAATTAAATATCCGTACCTATACGTCATTGGATCAGATAAAAATTACAGTGTCTTTCATTCAGCTTGGATTCAATTTAAATTTCATCACCTATAGCCTCTTTGTCATAAATCATAATAATACTGAGCCAATGAAATTAGGGTGAGTCTTTTTTTTTTTTAACCAAGCGTCCTCAGCTGTTACGTACCTACGAAATAATCCAAGTCAAAGCAACCTGAAGTTGTCAGCGGCAAGACATAATCTGTCAGAAGCAGGCTGGATAACATTTACATAACCGTGTGGTTTAATTGTCGTATATACAGTGCTGTCCGCTCGCTTACGCAATTCGAAGCTATAGCTTTGTCCCAGCCGATTGGACGCTTATTGAATCGCCCACGTTAATACTAAAGCTTTATTCACACTTGTTTCAATAAAATTTACACAGAACGATACTCGAGACACTTTTTCTTATGGCACAGTCAACGCTGACCTTTGCGTTCACACTTTTAACTTAAACTTTATCGCTTTCAATTCGCCACCCGGTACGTGTCGTCTTGCAGAGAACAAGGATCTTATTACTTGCACGTCTCAATGAGCAATCCCGTATTCAAAAAACAAATTAATTAGCCAATTATAAAAATCTCGATACACCCAAGTCTGGCCGAACGTCGCCTTCGTTATGGGTATACAAAACGTTTGGCAATTAAAATACTAAAAATTTTATAATTAATATTAAAATATTTCTGACGTTTACGCTTACCTTTTTTTTTTTTTTACTTTGATCATCACTTTATGCCATTATCAGTCGCACGTGTATCGTCTTTGCGAAAATTTTTTGCAATCTTTTCATAACTATGGATTATGGGCTAGCTTCCAGCGGTTTGTTCCGGAAGTACGTAGTTGTCGTTTGCGAGTTCATTTGTGACCGATGTACTACGTGAAACATAATACATAAATTTACCAGTCAGACTGACGAAGTCAAATTCCACAAGGATGTTACGCGCTCGATTTATTATGTGTCTAAAATTTGTATTCTTATTTTGCAAATTCTTATATTATTATTTATTTTTACAAATTTATGTCATTGATATATATATATATATAGTATATAGTTTTGATATGTTTTTTTTTTTTTGTTAATAGGAACCATCGGGAGAAGACAGCCAAATGACGCGGAGACAAGAGCAGCCGGGTCCACGTTTGAAGGTAAACTCAATAATACTGTTTTAGGTAATATTATTTATATAAAATTAATACAAATCTCGAATTTAAAAATTCGCCAGAATTTGAAATAAACTTTTAAGGTTAAACTGCACGTGCGTCCATTATCTTTCGCGTATCTGTAACCGGATATGGTCAAGTAAGCGTTTAATTAATGCAATTCGTGGATATAGGGAAGTCACGTTTAAACGGATTTGCTGGATGGATTAATTATTACTGACAGCATATGTAACGTGTGTCTATTTACATACTGAGATTTGTATTACTTATCAGTGGCAGGCTTGTGGCGAATGACGACGGCGACGACCAATCGGCATCGCGGAAAAGTGTCGAGAATAATTTCGAAAAATTTTCGATATTCGATCAATTTATTTTAAAAACGTCATCGGTATACTAAATGGAGGGACAAAAATAATACAAAGTGAAGGAGAAGAAAAATGCGACACTGTGTACATTTTATGATGAAAATGCGAAAGGATTCTCAAGATTTTAGCTGGGGCTGTACCGACCCATTGGGGACTTGAAAAAAAAAGGTTTAGTACAATAAATAATATTATTTCGATTTTCGTAAAATTTGTATTACATACACATACATTTTTTTTTTTTCAAAAAGTGTCAGTCTGTTCTATTGGACTTGGGACGACCGGTGTCAATTTACCAATCAGATCCCAGAATCTATCTGAATTACTGGTCAGTCACTGGATGACCAAGAAAGTAATGGGACTCCCAACGTATTCCGCACGTAATAAAAGTAAAACGATACGTAGTATCCGATTAAGGGATACGAGTGTGTTTTTAGGGATTGTGTAGCACGAAGATTTCTGATTGGTCGTAAATAATTCCAAGTCGATATAGAACACGTGTACGATTATCGATTTATTTTTATGCACGGATGAGAAAGAATTTTTTTTTTTTTTCTTAATTTTCCAACAGGAATAACATAAATGCTACACGTAAAATTGCGAGAGAAAAATCGATAGGTACTTAGGTGCGCCCGCGTATTTTTCATTTTTGAAAATACAGAAAATTGGATAAAGCAGTATCAGTTGAGTCTCGTTGTAAATCCAACTAAATTAATTAACCAGGACTAAAACCTGGTTACCGAAAAATCGTCGAATCGCCAAGTCCCGTTAATGGTTGACATGGACGGGTACATGTGGTCACTTCAAACGTCCCCCCCTTGATAGGGGAGGATATGTTCCGGATGATGATAATTAGTGCATGGGGTAAGCGACATACATGTAACCCCATTTAATACCCAGTAATTAGTATTAATTAATGATCTAAGCCTGGATACCAGTCAAAGATCTTAAAAAAGCCGATACAGATGATTTGATCTGAAGACACAGTAAAAAAAAAGTAAGACCAGCAAAATTTCCAAATTTCTTTGTAGTTGAAGTATGAAAAATATTTAAAAAAAAAAAAAAAAAAACTTTTCTCATATGTCCATCCTATCATAGAAACTGATCCAGCAACTCATCCAGCATCCCAAACATCATATTCTCATTCCGTCCTCTTAAAGTGACCGAGGACTCTTGAAGGAATGTCGAGCTTGACTTTTATAAAGTTCATCGCATACGGTGAAAAACCATTCCAAGTTCAAGCATCGTCGTGTGACTTGAAATACGTGTATTTTGTCAATATCAAATACTGGAGGTATGTGAAATAACTGAGAATAATTTGATACTTATTCGTACGCCGTGCTAACACGTACTTCTATTTTCCCTGCTGTATTTCTTTAGGCGCCTTACAAAGGCTTCCAAGGAACGAAAGGACCCCCTGGTTTAATATAACGCAGCGTGAGAATGCACCTTAAAGGTGTATCTACCAATGAGAATTCATGGATCAGGGTGGAGTGAAATTTTTTGTTGAAAAATTTTCTAAAATTTTGGATCCACCACGAAGGAGAAAATTGTGTAGAAAACAAAGGACGCATCTTTGGGAAAGGATATTTTTCATTCACGACCCATGGTTGAAGTCAGTTTCGCGTTGGCGTTGCGATTATTGGACGCCACCCCTAGAGTGGCCAAGGGTAACACAGTAGCCGCCCCCAATGTTCCTGTATAAGCATCAAGCGTTCAGGGCGGTTTTAGTCACTCCCACCTGCGCCACGGCGCACGACGTGGCTCCTGCTTAACCACCTTTTGCGCCATCCTCTCCGACGTCGGCCTCGCTCTATCTATCTGTCAGCTACGACCCGCGTCGAGTCGCAGTTCACGCGGGATTACGGACCTGCCTTTAGGCCCCGCCGACTACGTTCGCACGGGAGTTTCTCGGCACTGGTCGAAGACTACGAGCCGGGCCAGGCTTTGCCACCCTCGAGGATGCTGCGTCCGCCTCGTTGCGAATGTACGCGCACTTCGGTAAGGATGTCTCATCCTTTGGTCCATCCTCGTGAGAGATTCAATGACATCGTCACGAATTGCAGACTTGACAGTCCTCGTAGACACGACGAAATGGAGTCGGCAGACTCTTTTGATACGTTGGAAGCTGGTCCAGGATGGCTGAGGATGCTGGGACTCTTGATCTATGGGATTCGTTCGGTGGGATCGATGATTATTGTGATTATACTTCACACACGTGATCTAGGGATTTATACGTTTTTACAGTGAAGTGATCTGTTCCTAGTAAAGTATCTTTTTCGTCAATGAGATCCATGGCCTTAGATCAAATCGTACTGGCTAACCGTTTGTTACGCTCATGCAGGAGTACCAATCGCGTATGGAAATGTCATAAAAATCGTGATGTATCGTGAGAGGTGAGAGGAATAATTAATGGGAATTCTAAGACGTAAGATTAGAGGCGTTGATTAATTACCCGAGGTACCTTTCGAATCTTTTTATAACTAAACGGTTAACAAGTAGTATTTCTAATAGGGATATTTCAATAGCTCGCAAGTTCTATTATACTTTTTGCCGGCTTGACTCATTTGGAATTTACTAGGATAATTTATTATATCAATGGACACCTTGTATCTGATTATACTAGCAATGCAAATAACGCTCTTATCGTGGACACCAGAACTTCAGATGATATGCATTAGAATATCGATCAGCCTGATAGATAGGTCCAATCGTACTGATGTAAAACCGATCATTCGCTTCTTAAATAAGAGGTCAATGACTGAGTAATGTACAACCTGCATCAATAATGTGGACGTTTAACAAGCAGCTAATTATGTCCTGATTAGATCATTAGATTGATAAGAGTTCAAGCCTACCTTATCATTATGTAAAATCTTTAGTGCATCGCGAATGAATTCTATACATGAATGTGAATTATAAATTCACTGAAATAAAATCACTGGTCTTTAAAAAAAAAAAAAATCAAGTAAGAGATTCAGCCTCCTCGTTCCCAGCATCTGAAGTCATCCTGATGCTCCAGGGCAAATTGTGACAAGGATGCAATTCTACAAAAAAAAAAAGGATGAGTGACAGTCCTTATCAGGACATTGATCCTTGTATCAGATGCAAGTGGATTACTGCCGGATAGTGGTGGGGGTGTCGTTGGGGATGTCGTGGGGATCAACAACGGGGGTCGCGTGAGCCCCCGGTCCTATCATCATCGTCAGCAGCATCCTCACAGCGATCAGCAACATCATCATCAGGAAGGACTCGGTTACGAGTCAGGAGGTGGAGAGATGGTCGCCCAGGAAATGGCTCAGGGTTACACGCAGCTTCTTCACTCGAACCAAGAGCCCCAGGAGTTCATATCCTTGGAAGAGCTGAGGCCCAGAATTCATCAGGATCATCATCGTCTGACTATATCCACCACGAGGAATCATCTTTATCATCATCAACCTCAGCAACCGCACATACAGCCACTTTACTACGACCTATCCAATGTCCAAGAGTAAGTCCGTGTCTTTCGGACGATCCTGTTCTTATCTATTGATACATTCGACATATCGATATATCAGGATCGATCATCAGGATACTTACGTGATTACTATAATAAGTTATACGTACTATTAATTATAGGAGATTATTAGTATACGCTGGCACACGTCATTAACTCTGACAAAAGATACCGCAGTGTCGTGATCGATAGCTAATTACTTTGTTTTCATTAATTTCTTTGATCTCATTAAGTTCCCAGGCAACAATTGTTTAATTTAAGGAATTACGCCAATTCGCTTTACCAAGCATATTTTCACAACTTGCACTCCACAGTGCACTCTGTAGTACAGTTACCTCATGAATGAGCTTAGGCCTGATTTCTATCTCAGTTACGCGCAACGCTGGTTCGCTAACAAATATACACGTGATAGGATTAAGGCGTACGCACATGAGAGTATTGTATGTCACATGCAGAGATAATGGGAAAAAAGTATTCTGCCAATCCGGAATTGTTTATCAGATAAATTATTATAGTACGGTCAATTGTCGACCGTGTGTAGCCTACGATAAGGATACGCACGCTCTACACACATATGATATTCGATAAGACTCAATTACGATTTCAAGTATAATTGCCATTTTCTGTATCAGGCGACTCTAGGTATTCTCTCAGGAGCTTAGGATATACTATAGCAATTAATTCTTTACGAATAGCTCGTAAATTGAAATTTAGGGTCGACACTGTTTTTAATGCCATTTCAAATTGTTATTCTTCGTGCTATTAGGTGTCATTGCGAAAGTACAGGTGAATTAGAAAGCACGCAGAACGCGCCATTCGCAAGTCGTGCGAAACGAGAAAAAAATATTTTTCACTTGGTCTTTCAGTTTTTCTGGATCTTTTTTCCGCCTTGTACTACTGAAAGATGCTTGAGACGAGTGCGTGGTTGATGATGATTGATTCTGAGTCACGTACTGATTGGTCATTAATTCAGTGCAATAAAATTCAAGCCAATCTAATCAGCATAAAATGATGATTACTGATATTTTTTACTGACTCACTTGAATGATAATGGGGATTTAGAATTATTTATTATTGATTTGTTACAATGAATAAGACAAAGACGCATATATATATATATATATATAGAATACCAGGAACAAGATTTTATTGTAATTCACAAGAAACTACACAGTAACAGTCGAGAACGTAGTCAGCATCCGTTGGAATGCTTAAGTAGGCTCTACTTTGTATAAAGAAAGGTCGCTGCAGTGAAAAGAAAAGCTAAAAGAAAAAGATAAAAACGATGGAATTCCTTAAAGTGCCATTGCGAAAATTATACTCTTACATAACGTCCCAGGAAATGCATAAGGATTACCGCGTTGCGCCCCGTTGTAATATCTCTGAAAAAATGTGTGAATAATATTGAAAAAAATTTTTTAATACAATACTACATTGTGTTTCAGAAGCTCGTGCTCTACAGTATACTTCGGCGACATAGGTATAGGATCTGGTGTAGGAGAATTATCGACCTCGGCGGGGGCTGGGGAAGGTCTTACTCCTGCACCAACCCCCGCCCCACGTTCAACCCCACAGGGTACCGGGGGGGCTGATCAGCCCCAGCACATGGAGACATCCTCGACTATGGTACCCGATCAGGCAGCAGCCTCCGGACAACAGCACTATCATCACCATCATCATCATCATCATCATCATCGCAGCTCTACCGATATGCCTGTTCATGGAGAACCATCAGATTCGCCGGATGCCTTCGTGCCTGTTTCTAGAAAGCGAAAAGTTTCCTGCCAGTGAGTTTACACGTTAATTTTTATTCTCATGGTGTACCTATATATTTATCTTTCTCCTTTCTCAGGTAACCATTAATCTACGTGTGTCGCATAGCGATCCCGTTTTATTGTCTCAAAAATTAAGCCGAGTTCACCAGCAGCGACGAATTGTAACCTGTGTGTTTACACTTTTCATTGTATCAGGATGCGAAACCCACCAAGTGAATGTTCTACTTGGAAATATTAGTTTCGGCTGCTGCCGTTAACCTTCTGCTGGGCTGCCTCTTCATTCAGACTTCACTAGGATTCAGATGAAGCAGCAGTCGATCCTACGGCTGAAATGTATAATTGCCAATCCTGAGAACAGCAAACTCCCAACGAAAGAAATGGTTTCTGGGAAAGTGTGGAAGAGCGGCGCACCTAAGTCTTCGTCGAGGAGACCTCGTCAAAGAAGCTAGGAAGCACTAAACGCGTGAAACTTGACGAAATTTCACATCAAAGGGTTCACCTCGTACTTTGATTCGAAGGAATTAATTTTAACTGCCACTGTAGAAAACCGCTTTGACGATGCCATTTCAATGCTCGTGTAAATAAGAGAATGGAACTGCATTCGTCACTCTTGCAAATAATATAACTCTTTTATATAGTTTAACGTGTCACAATTGGCGGCTAGAAAATCACACTGTATCTCTCTGTGCCGTGCTCAGTAAGCAGATACCTATGTGTATTGTTTTCAGCGACGGTAGCGATCTGCTCGACGACACTGAGGACGACGCCAAGTCAGTTCGTACAAGTGACGACAATAAGAAGTGAGTAACTGACGATGACTAATGATAATTTATGCATAAGCCTAATTCCAAGCCTGAGCTTATTTTAGTGGTAAAGTAACGTAATAGTCGAACCGTCTGCGATGTCATTTATCGAGCGACGACCACCTTGACCCAGTGATTTACCATGTGGCTTCTTCGCGTCACTAATCCAATGTGTCCATCGGGATAGTAAAGAGGATCAGCACGAGCACCATTTTGGATTATGCCAGAATGCATGAAAGTTATCAAATCTTTCAGTTTGGATTTTCAATAGTTACTTATTGAATTTACATATTCATTCAATTACAACGCAACGTCCTGTATACGTGGAGGCAACAGGAAATCACTATATCTGTAAAACTGGTTACGCTTGTGCGTGGCCTTCTGCTTGTCAATTTTCTTTTTCTCTGTATCCCTTCTCCGGCTCTTTACGTACAACGTATTAATTTAACACAGCTAATTATCGCGATTGGGTCGTTCAGCCCGTAATCACTTGCTCGGATCATTAATTTATCATTTCCTACGTCCTCCAGACATCCCAAGCGCCGTGCTGTAAGATTACCCACAATTCCTCGCTCGCTTTCTTTTAAAAATTCTACAACTTTTTTTTTTTTACAAAATCTTAATTGACTTTCTATTTATCCATCCCTCTGTCTCTCCCTCTCTCTCTCTCTCTCTCTCTCTTAATCACTCAATTACTTTATTGTCGTACAGGCAAAATCACAGCGAGATCGAGAAGCGTCGAAGGGACAAGATGAACACGTACATCACAGAACTCTCGGCGATGGTCCCCATGTGCCACGCGATGTCAAGGAAGCTGGACAAGCTCACGGTACTGCGAATGGCCGTTCAGCATCTCAAGACGATCTTGGGAGCAGTGACGTCATACACAGAGGGTCATTACAAGCCAGCCTTCCTGAGCGATCAAGAACTGAAGACATTGATACTCCAGGTAAATCGATTCAACGATTAATTAATTATCCTATCGTGATTCGTCCTACAGAAACCGGAAGTCGTGCACCCTCACTACACTGACTGAAGTCTGCTGGATTAACCTGGTCCACTCGAGTGCGTTACACAATGTGAAGTAATTCAAGGAATCTTACCAAGCTGAACATAGGATCATCATTTCTTCATTTAGTGTAATCACACTAATCACTGTCTCTACAAATGTCAACCTGACTCTCGTCCGCAACTCGTGGTACGAATTCGCACGTGCTGATAGCACCTACTGTCACCCATGAGACTTCTCAATACTCCTCGTGCACTATACCTGTAACGGCGCATACGAATTAGTATCAATATTGGATCTGATAAGATGCCAGCTGATTAGTTAAAATTATTGTCAAAAAATTTCACCCTCTCATTAATACTAATACGTCAGACGTACCTAACGGGTTACGGTACGATTAACCAGAAGATTGAGTACCCAGTAATCCAGTGGAATTACCATAACCATATAGTACGTTCAGTAAAGGTTCAATCGTTATTTATATCTTCTGCGACAGTCGCTGCAGGTCCGGGTAGCCAAACATACCATAGCACATTACATTGCAGTATAACCTTTCTCTCAAGTATTATAAATTTTTCATTCACTTCCTGCACTACGTAATACCTCAGACCGTTTACACACTTGGATTTAATTGTATCAAGTTCTCATTGCCTTTTCATATAAATAATTTGTCATTGTCGTAAGGGCGGCTTATCATCAATCGTTATCAGCTACACTATCGTCTGTCTTAAACTAGAATATAAAAATGGCGTAACCACGCCCGACATACCGTGCGGGGTCGCAAGTGGCTATACTATAATTGCGGCATAAAATTTCATTGTGCAACATTACTGAACGCGGGTTAACCGGCCTTTCCGTATGAAAGGAGATTATAACCTTTCTATGAGAGTGCTTTTTTTTTTCTTCTGTATCTGTATATATACAGTTCATACATACATAAGTATATACACAAGTATATAAATATTCGGTAAAAGTATACTTTATACGTATACAGTAATTCTATTTACTACACGAGAACCTACGATTGTCAATGCGCACCTACATGTGTTCCACTGGTAAAACGGACAAAGCGATATCGATCCTCCTCTTTTGAATTTCCTTTACCGCTGTACACGCAGAGAGCGATATGACCGGAAATTCATGGAGAAAATGCATTCGGCCTGCATATACAGAGGCCATCGTGCCACTGCGTTGTGTAACAGCAATATACGTACGGATCGAACCGATAATACCGATCGCTCCTATCGGCGATCACATGTAACATTCATTAAGTCGATACACTCTGTACGCGTATCCGAACTCGAATAGCATTACCCAAGTAACGGCGTCAGGCCGGGTATTCATGTACGGCAAGTCGTTACCGACATTATGCCTTTATCCGTCCGATAGCTCCTGCACGTAACTTTTTCTTATACACAGTAGTCGATCGGATGGATTAATATTTATTTATTTCTTTTAATTAATATAATTAATCTTTTTTTCAGGCAGCCGAGGGTTTTGTCTTCGTTGTCGGTTGCGATCGCGGCAGGATACTCTACGTATCTGAATCTGTGTCGCAGACTCTTAACTACTCTCAGGTATGACTGTACGTGGAATAAAAATAATTGACGTTAGATTTAATAGTAATCGAAGAAAAAAAAATTAGTCCCGTTCAACGTGACATTATACGAAGATTTATTAATCGTCAGGAATGCCGATTCGGCGAAAGGGTATCTCTACCTATATTTTTGGTGAACGGATACGCGTGTCTCTCTCTTACGCAGGCGAGCGCCGATAGGTCCGTCTCACTCGCACTCACGGAGAGGTATAGAAATTTTGAAAAAATCTGAAATTCTTAAGAAAATCCTTTTTCGGTTCCTTAATACGTATTTTTGTTAACGAGTGTCTTCGCATTTATTTATTATATAATATTGGGAGCGAAATCGGTATCTTGTCACAGTTCGACCACACCTTGCGTTTTGCCTCTCGAGTCGTATTCAATCATAGGCGGCTGACGTGTCTTTGATAAAATCACGGATCAAGGACTAGGACGGGGACCATATTGAATGCTCGCTATCTATCGCTTGATATACATATAATGCATTTGAATTGTCTGATGCAGAGCGACCTCTTGGGTCAGAGCTGGTTCGATATCCTGCATCCTAAGGACGTTGCCAAGGTGAAGGAACAACTTTCATCGTCCGATCTCAGTCCCAGGGAACGATTGATCGATGCCAAAAGTGAGTGATTTTTTTATTCTATTACTATAATCGTTTATCGTATTCGTTACAGGCACTCACGCGATCAGACATTGCACTCGATAAGCGCATCCTCCTTCACGCATCTGCATGCACGGACTTTTTCACATTCACCTGACAAATGTCAGACGCGTACAGATACTTACTGCACGTGTGGCATTTCTAAATTGCCAGGATAACGATCTAAGTCTTGGATCCAACGACCAGGAGGCCTGGGAATGCTGGATGACGAAACGTTATAGCCAATAGGAATTTAATGGAAAAAAAATGGAAAAGCCCTCTTAACGATCCAATAGATCCATCACTTCTTTCCTTTACGGTATAGGGATGTATGTAGTCTCTTGTTAGTAGGTATATACATATATGTATGTACTTCGTAGATATATTTATTTTTTTTATAAATTCAAATACCGTTTGGCTTAATTATATCCTTGCATAGTATTGAATTCCTCAATGGCAAGTACACACAGCGTGTACGTTTTCAATGGCATATAATAATATTAATAGTAATAATATCTCTATTGTCAGGATCTGACAGAAGCGCGAGGATCTGTTAACAACGTGACTGCTTTGCATTGTTACCTCTAATATATATATATATATACACTATATAATTAACCTGCGTTCACTTGTACCAAATGCTCTACGAAAGTCCAGATCAGCCAGTCTCGTGTACAGGGGATTGCACGTGTTCAGGAAATAATAAAGGAGCAACAGTTGTTGGAGAATTGCTGGTCTTATACCAGAATATATATATATATACACACATCTGTAGCGTTAAAATATCCTCTCGCTTTATTTACCATGCTTCGCTGAACACTCGTGAATATTATCCTACTAATCACGAGACTGGTGCACGAACGACGACATCTTTTATCGCGAGGCTTGTGGCACGTTTACAATAGACATATAGCGTATGGAATTTCTATTTATCCACGATACACGAATAACAATTTGAAATGAGTGCAAGGATAATTATTATGGTGAATGTGAATTCACCCTTATGATTGACTATCGATCTATGTATATATATATATATATATATTTAAGTAGGTATATATTTCAACTTTGTTAAAGTTTCCTTCCTCTATAAAGGTCGACGTTAACTGGTACAAACTCACTGACAGCCATCTCTATTGATAAACACAGCACGTGCAGTTTCCTCAGAGTATAGAAGATATAGCGTCGCGTGTCATCATTCATCAAGTGGTCATAGGCGATACAGTCACGATCATCAGTAACGTACTGAAAGATTTTATGGAGTCCTGAGGATGCTGGATTGGCTTGTGGAGATGATCTATGTAACCCGCTATTGCATAAGACGACGAGTGCTTCGAACGAGGAGACGGAGAAATAATGTTTTGTTGCCGAATCTGTCATACATACTTGACAAATATATTTTCATAATTAATAACTTTTGTTTTTTTTTCTATTGTCTTCTAGCCATGCTTCCTGTCAAGACTGACGTTCCTCAGGGTGTCTCCAGACTGTGTTCAGGTGCACGAAGATCCTTCTTCTGCAGAATGAAGCGCAAGGTGGATGCAACGCGTTGTGGGGATTCTCAGGTAAAGGAAGAGGCTGATACCACTACAGGATGTCATCGTAGGAAGAAGCAGCAGAACGTAGGTGAGGAAGAGATATGTACATATGTGCATATGTACATATGTAGTATGTGCAAAACTCAGGCACGCGTGTTCCTTGTTCAGTGCATAAGTAACACTTTGTGAATGGCGCTTTAAATTCTTCTGGACTCCTTGAAGCGGGACGTATTTCTCACCGGGGTTGTCACGAATGCCCTGAAGAATTTTTAGAGAAAAGGAGCAACCGGGGTGACTCTATCAGATACGTCCATCGGCTTCCCTTTATACCTGAAGATATGTCCACGCATGATTAGCCACGGCTGTGAGATACATACGCTGACGTATGTGTATGCATGCATGACAGAGGCAGCAGGCTTGCCGAAGAGGAAACGATACTGTTCCTTGACTATCCCTCCGATCGGTGAAAGGCCTCTTGCAACCTGGAGACTGTCGGTAGATCTTTAGCTCGTAAATTTCCCCGTGGAGACTTTCGTAACGGGTTGGGGTCGTGCGAATCTTGGAGATATTGCGCAATGCTATGCTGGAGCGTTTTAACATTAAGACGTGAACTAGTGAGAAGATTGAGGTAAAAATATATTATGTGAGAGAGAGGTAATTTTTGTTTTTGTCTCTTGCAGATTGGAAATATTGCGTGATACAGTGTACAGGATATTTGAAGTCCTGGGCACCTGCGAAAATTGGCCTTGAGGAACAAGAGGGCGAAGGTGATGGGGAGACTTGTAATTTATCTTGTCTAGTGGCCGTTGGTAGAGTTCAGCCTCCGCTTCCTGGACCTTCGTTAACTACTGGAAGACCTCATCAGCGTGCCATTGACTTTGTGTCCCGTCATGCCATGGATGGGAAATTTCTTTTTGTTGATCAAAGGTCAGTCTTGGGCTTGACGTGGGAAGTGCTTCTGGGTCGTGGCAGATCTTTATTATGTTGGTATGTGGTTTCAGGGCGACCTTGGTTTTGGGATTTCTTCCTCAGGAACTTCTGGGCACTAGTATGTACGAGTATTATCATCACGATGACATCCCTCACCTGGCTGAATCCCACAAGGCTGCTTTGCAAACTACGGAACGCGTCACTACTCAGGTAGTCTGTAGGAATAATTGTTGCTTCTTAATTGGTGGCAATGATGACGTTGGTCCTTTGAAATTGTAATTATTATATGACGCTCGTGTCTACTTGATGGGTATACAAATCCTTGTTTATCCGAGGATTCTTGATAGCTTGTAATTACTGATGACGTCCGACTTCATGTTGGATACATTTCATTTGACAAAGTTCGTGACTTGAGGTATCCAATTCCAGGTCTACAGGTTTAGGAGTAAAGGAGCAAGTTTCATGAGGTTGCAGTCCGAGTGGAAGTCCTTCAGGAATCCCTGGACCAAAGACATTGAGTACCTGATCGCTAAGAACTCTGCTGTGTTGTAAGCTAATCCACGTGGATCGATTGAATGTTACTTTATTCAAACTTATTGATTATGATTTATTATTTACAGTTCTGACACGAGGCAGGTTGACAGTAGTGCCACCAGATTCGAAGGATCCAGTGTGCAAGGGAACTACGATTACTTCACGCAAAGTAGGTGGACCCTGATTCGTCTTAAGGTCGTTGTTATCAGAAGCGATAAAACTTACTCTTTGATTCTTATTGTGATTTCACAGGCAATGGCGGTCTGGAGAGATTAATCTCGAGCCATGTTGAGGTAAGTAAGATTGGACGACAAATAGCGGAGGAGGTTCTGGATCTTCAGAGGCGAGGCGAGGACTCTTCTTCGGTCAGCAGTCCCGGTCCTGGACCAGAACCTGCTTTGCTAAATACCGAGGTAAATATCTGGATAGGACATAGTAAAAATTCAGGGTGATTAAAGCAAAAAACATTTAATTGACTTTAAAACAGTCACAGATAACGACAACAGCTTCGCCGGAGAGGACACGTGAAGTGTCCCAGCCAGGAATTGGCAGTGATAACAGTAGCAGCAATCCTACCCCGACCTACAACCACGTTAGGAACAACGTGCAGCTGAGCAGCATTGCCAATGACCAAGGTCATAGACCCATCATTGTCCCTGAAAACGTTCCTGACCGTCTCAACGAACACCTGAACACAGAAGGTAATCTCAACCTCCTTCCAGGAGTGCCAGCAGACGAGGACATGATGGAAATCATTGGGGGTACCACAATAAACGAATCACCAAATCCAGTACCAACTGATGGGAATGACGAAGCAGCAATGGCTGTCATCATGAGCCTCCTGGAAGCTGATGCCGGCTTGGGAGGTCCAGTCGACTTCTCAGGATTACCCTGGCCGTTGCCCTAGTGCATCTATCTTGGTGGAATCTCCTGGTGTAGTGTGATGATCCAGGACTCGGCCTTTGGACTGCTTTGAAAAGAAAACACTGCTGTGCCTGAAAAATCGAGGATTTTGGGACTCGTGTACTTTCGATCAGGGTACCAATGAATCATTATCTAGAGAATCAAGTTAACGAACTCTATTGATCACTGATTATGATGATAAATCTTTAAGACGACTGACGAATGCTGATTATGATGATAAATCTTTAAGATTTCCACGTTTGATGTTAAACGTTTACGTGTTGGTGTAGCATAGAGGATGGATCTAAATTACTGATGATGATAATAATAATAAGACAGTCAGATAAAAAAAGTGTTGATCTACAAATGACAGAATGTACAATACGTAAATAGTGTTTTGTTCGCGTGATACCGAGCTAAGTGTACCTAATTATGACATAAGGAATGTAGAGATGACCCTGGAATGTCACGGATGCAATTCCAAATGGTTTGAATTTCTCTTTATATTTGCAGCTGAACCAATTGAGAGATCACGATCGATAGAGGATCATTGCGCTCCGATTAGACGGAGCCAACTGACATTATATGGGATTCGAGGGTTTCTCGATAACAGTTAGACGAATTCACGGTATCTATGTAAAAGTAATTGAAGAAGATGGACTGAGGCTGTGAACAGTAATGCTCTTTCACTGCGCTAACGCTGCACGTCGTGCTAATCAATAAATAAAATAACACGGACTCTAGATTAGTGGCGGAACTGTGAAAAATGCGTAAGAGTACAAGTATCTCTAAGTATCTATAATATTTGTCTCAATCGTTACCTCATTGTCGACCTCTGATAGGAAACATTTTTTTATATTTAATAATAATTGTATGTACCTATTCCCACAGCAGCGGGGAATGGCCATTTAATTTTGGGTAAAATATTTTCATTTTTTTAAGTGTTGAATAAATAACTGAAAAATTAAACCTGGGCGTATCCTATTCTTGGTAGATCACGAAAACGTTAATATACATTATCAAAAAATATTTTTTTCCTCTACAGCTTTTTCCATGAATTGACAAAGAAAATAAAATGTCAAATATACCACATCCTGAGAAAATTTTGATCAACAGTCAGCGAGACTGGTGCAATTTTAGGCCATTGTAGATGTATATATTATAATATAGTATAATTAAACGTTAAAAAGTTTTACGTCCGATAACGAGGAGTGATAAGATGCCATAACCTTACGATTGTAAAAATTTGCCAGACGTGACGTCATTGTTAACAATCAATCCTCGGTTTAAGTTTTATATGTGACAATGTAAATATTTACATCTTTCTATTATTAGGAAAGTGTCTGATAAGGTCTGAGCATCGTTGTAATTAAAAAGTCATTGCGGTAGAACTTAAGCGCTTCATTACCTATGTAAATAATTATATATAAGACGTTACCAATTAAATCAAGAATGTATTAACGTTTATTATTTGTAATATCTGGAAGAAATACAAACGCTGAGATATCTTACATCTACGCGCTTAAAGAGCTACAGAACAAGATGTCTGTTAAGTATAAAATGTTATTCTCACAATCTGTATTGTCGTACATGCGTCGATGGGAATGAAAAGAAAGAAATGAAGAAAACAATAGAAATGAAAGTGAGTAGCAGCGGTAGAATAATTTGTGTCGAGAATGATTCTTGAGTATAACTGTACAAGTGGTTCCCTTGGCGAAAAAGATGCCGCACGCACGCACATACATATATTGCAATAATTCAAAATTTCTGTCGAGAATGATTCTTGAGTATGACTGTACAAGTAGTTCCCCTGGCGAAAAAAAAAATGTCGCACGCACGCGCATACATACATTGCAATAATTAAAAATAACAAAAATATATATTTCTAGCCGCGAACTAAGATATTCATAAAGGCTCTTCTTTTATCTTCATCCTTAGGTATAACTTTTCGTCCTCCATTGAATTGTCTAGATCTTCCATTGTGTTTGTATGATTTTGCCTATACGCCGTACTCTTCTTAGGACTTGTTGGAGAGCGGCCTGTAGAGTTATCTTCTCTTTCCGATGGATCAAGAATTCTTGTATACTTCCGTGTTGAATTATTGACCTTATCTTTTTCGTGGTCGCTCTGCTTATCGATTGATCTATTATTTTTCTTTTTGCTACTTCTTGAATTCTCTTCACTGGGACTCGTCGCGGCTCTTTGCTTCGTGGTAGAATTCTTTTTTGGCGAACTCACCAACTTCTTGTCATTTTCGTACATGGACTTTGTACTTGTCTTAGAAGTCACTTTCTCCTCGTCCGAATCTTTAGGCTCCATTTTTATTTTTTTACCTTTAAAAATATCCTTCGACGAGTCGCCTTCTGGTTCTTCGTCGTCGTCAGAGTCGTCAACTGCTACCTTGTTCTTTCGTTTACGTTTGCTGGGTTTACTGGGGGACAAAATCGTATTGCTCTTATTGCTAGTTTCAGGCGGAGGTGATTTTTCCTCTTTGAATTGAGCCCTGTTTTCTGTAGATTTTTCTTTTTTTATTGACTTTAAGGACTTCAAAGACTTGGTGGGTGACGCTGTACTACTGTACTCGGTGTCACTCTTGTCTATGCTGAGAGAGGATTGCATAAGTCTTTGCTCGAGGCCTTTTTCGAAATTGTCAATCTCACGACTTTGGGACTTATTTTTCTTTGACTTTGGATTAAACTTTCGCCAATTTATCGATTCATTTTCGTCCGTTTCGCTATCGCTGTCGCTGTCCGTTGCTACGTTTTTTCTACTTCCGGTACTCGCGCTTTTCTTTTCCGTAAAAGAAATTGGCGTAGAGTTGACAATTTCACCAATATTGAAGAAAGACATTTTTGACCTCTTAACTGGACTCTCGTTCTCCGATGCGTCAGGATGTTCTGTCTTGATTTTCTTTACCTTTGAGAATTGCTTCGGTGATTCTTTTTCCGCTTCCGGTTCTTGCTTCACTGAACTCGAGTCTTCGTTTATTGATCGTTTCTTTTTTCTCTTGGTATCTTTCAATCCGTTAACCTCTTCTTCGTTCTTTTTAGCCGATTCAACTTCTCTTTGTTCTTTGCTATCGGTAATTGATCTGTTCGATGATTTGACGGATTTGGATGACGCTGAGAGCTTTTTCGAAATTGATGAATCTGTTGGTTTTTGCTTTTCCTTCACATCGCTAGTCATTGCATTGCTTGGTTTTTTTACTTTTTTGGACTTTGCCTCTGCTTCCTTGTCACTCTCGGAATTTGATTCTTGAGATTGTGAATGTGGTAACATTTTGTTTTCGGGAACTTCTTCTCGTTCTGACTCGCTGTCCTGACTAAAGGATGCTTTTGGTGTTTTAGTGGATCTTTTTGTTGATTTTGATTGCGGTGTCGCATTGAACGCCTTATTGTAATTAGACTCCGTCAAGAATTTCGAGTTTTTGGACTTCGTTTTGATACTGCTTGTATCGCTTGCAGAAGACGTATCCGAATATTTATTTTTGGATCTCTGTAGTGATTTCTTGGAAGATGATTTTGGACCAAGCATTTCATCCTCTTCTGATTCGCTTGATGTTGATCTGTTTATAACTTTAGATTTTTTCAAATGTTTTTTGGGCGATGATTGTGGTGGGATTTCATCCCTTTCCGTGTCACTTTCTCTACCTGCTAAAAACTTAAAGGTTCTATGCTTAGTTTCGGTATCGCTTGAAATAGACGTATCTGAATTTGCATTTTTAGATTTTTTCAATTGCTTTTTAGGGGACGATTGTGGCAGGGATGGTGGTGGCATATCATTCCTCTCCGTGTCACTTTCCCTACTTGTTAAGAATTTGAAGGTTCTGGCTTTAGTTTCAGTGTCACTTGCAGTGAACGTATCCAAATTTAGGTTTTTGGATTTCTTCAATGATTTCTTAGGGGATGATAATTTCACCGCTTCTTCACCTTCTGTGTCGCTTGAGGAGAATGCAGTTTCATTGCTAATTTTCGATTTCTTCATTTTTTTCGTAGGGGATCTATTAGAATCCGCGTTTATAGATGTTTGCAACGATTTCTTAGAGGATGATATTCTTACTGAGTTTTCTTCTTCGCTCTCACTATCCTGGCTGTTTATGGAATTGTAAATGTAGGGTTTCCTTTCGTTTTCACTTGATACTTCTGTTTCTGAATTTTTTCTCTTAGATTTTTTCGATTGTTTCTTAGATACTGATTTTGAAGCTGGTAAATCATCCCCTTCTATATCGCTATCCTGCTTCTTTTCACATTTAAGAGCTTTGGACGACATCATTTCGGTATCATTCGTTTTCGACTTCTTTGTCTGTTTTTTAGGTGATCTTGACGATGACTCTTTATGTCCATCTGTTTCATTACATTGACTAGTCACAGGTGTCAAAATTATAGGCTTCCTTTCAACATTGCTCGTTTCTACTGCTTCTGATTTTATAGTTTTCGATTTCTTCGATTGTTTTTTAGATAACGGTGTCGACTCTGCTTCAGGTTCACTGTCACTCAGTTGATGCTTCGCCATCTTGGATTTTTTAATAGCCTTTTTACGGTCAGCCTGACGCGACTCTTCTTCCCCCTCGGATGTACTGCTTTCATAAACTTTGGATAACAATTTTTTCGATAATTTTTTAGTCGGTGTTTTTGTCTCTTCTTCTTCCTTCTTTACTTCCAAGCTTGGTGTAGATTCTTTTTTCGATTTTTTCGACTTACTCTTTGAGTCACTTGTTTTCGATTCAGAGGCCAAAGCCTTAGACTTGCTGGCTTGCTTTTTTGGAGAATCAATCTCCTCGTCAGAGTCCGTTGTGTGATTTTTCTTATTTTTTGAGGCTTTTAAATTCCTCTTAGGGGAAACTTGTTCCTGCGCTTCCACCGACTCATCCTCGCTACTGAACACAAAACGCTTATTTTGTCTTGGAACTGCAATACCTTGAGTTTTGTGCTTTAAAGTTGGGATAAACATTCTACATCCTTGTAAATATTCACTGAAATAGAATACAAAAAATCTCTTATATAATGTAAACTACGATAACCATTGTAAATTTCAGTGGATTTGATACTCACTCAGGATCAAAAACACCACGAATATAAGGTAATCTCCCTTTAAAATCCAAGAGAGACACAGTGAATTTCACTTCCTGTCCTACGTTCACCTTACTACCTGGCCAATCATCATCATTCTCTGGTTTAGGAATAGACACATTAAATGCTTTGTGTACCAAAACTCCTACATGACCTTCACTTTTTTTATTAACAATACCTAAAAAAAAGATGAGTAAAAAATTAGATTCACAACTTTGTTTACTAAGTCATTCATAAAGAGAATAGAATATATAGTTACCTCTTAGGTTACATGCAACTTCTGGTCTAAAGACATAGAAATCCGCTTCAATGTCCACGTGTATGTAACAGGTATCATATAATATATCTCCAAGGCAATTAAGTAGTTTCGGATTTTGATAAGAAAGTAAAATCCCCTTCAATCTAGAATTTTAATAAAAGAAAAGAAATGTTTAATTTCAAGCAAAATAAGGAATCCATAACATAACCTATATATATTAATGTACCAGACACTATGCAGTAGTGTCGAAGTCGTTGACAATTAACGTAAAAATATCCTTGGTATTCCAGAACAATTCATTAGAAAATACGTACTCGGGATCATATGTATTTAAGCTCGAGCTCAAAATTTCGCGCAATGCCACATTTAGGTCTGTTAGATGAAATGGATGCAAACCGATATGTCTTTTGGTTCTTTCGAAATACACACGCGAATCTCCGTCTTCTAGAAGCCCCGTTAATTCGAGGGCAGACCACGTAATAGAAGTTTTCATTTTCAGCCCCATGTTATTCACAAAAATTCACTTTTTCCCTCGAACTCCGATTTCGCGCTCATTCGAACAAGGTTAGGATTCACTTAGCTTCGCACGCTGCATTCCAAAGATCCGCCATAACGGACTAACCATATGATTGTGCAGTAGAAAGGATCATTTTACAGTAAAAAAAAATTGCTCCGTAGAAGATTTTGATGTTATGTTTGTCCTATTGTTTAATACATCTTGAATGTTTGTTATCAATGATTAAATGGTGCAATTGTATGAAATTCACTAAGGTGTAACATGAAATTTCTTTGTCGAGTCTACAGCAGATCTGTATATATTCTTTCGTATGACGTTATTCTACGTGATTAATTTTATCTTGTTCCGGGTTTTCTCTGTGATTTCCGTGTAATTCTTAAAAAAAAAAGAATCTGCAGATCCTAGTGAATACATAACACTGGGCAAATGGCTCGCGAATACAACGTGTAACGATATTTACGAGGAAATGTCATGTGCGAATATGAACGAGAACGGCGCCGAAGGCAAAACAATTATTTTCCGCGAGAAGGAAAATGTTCCAACAAATTCAGTACAAAAGCGCAGTTCAATTTTTCAGGACGACGAAGACGCAAACGAAGATTCTGAAGAATTGTTCTCTGGTAATGATTTTACTGATTCTTGTGTATTTGCTTTGTTCTTGTAGCAATGTTGTGGCAATAATATTATTTGGGATTTACTGTTTTTCTTTATTCCAGACGATGCTGCAGATAACACAGTATGCTATACTCCTGTTGCATTCGACACACCTAACAAGGATATTTCCTTTTTGACTTCCTTGAGAACCCCTGTACTGTATTCTACTGACCCGAGCAAGTAGGTTTCTGCATATTCATATGAACCTGAATAATAAAACTTCAAACAATTTCCATTGTATTTTAGAACTCCTAGTGCAGCTTCAATACCTAGTGCTCCACTGAGTCTTGTACCGTTTCTTTCACATATAAATGAGTCATGGACAAGTGATTTGGAAACACCAGAATGCAAGAGGAATATCCCTAGCGTGCAGGACTCAACTGAGCGTATTGTTAAATCTGTGGACAGTGTAAGGAAACATATTTTTTACTACATCAAAAAGATTAAGTTCGCTTCAACATCTCAGTAATTGTGTCAAGTATCAATCATACAAAATGCACTTGCAGGCTGAGAAAGAACCGTGTTCTGTACAATTAACACCAGCAGAAACTATTCAGAGGAACGTAGAACCTGAGTACGTAAGCACGTCTCCTATTTTGAATAGTAAAAGAATACGACGTCGTCCGAAACGACGAATATTCAAACCATCTCCATCGAAATCATTACTCAACCAACGTATCAATAGCAAAACATTGGAAGCCAATGAACAAACTAGTGCCTCTAATGATTTTATTACATCAACTAATACAGTGACTTTAGCATCTACTACTAGTTTTAATACCAACTGTGATAATGACAAAAAATATGCTACGTCCCCTAAACAAGATTCCACAGTTTCGCAGGAAGTACCCAGCTGTATGGATAACAAAAATACTGAGATTGAAACAACAGAACAATTCAATACATCGACCCAAGAATTTTTTGCAAACACCTCTTTCAGCACTATCGACAGAATATGTGAGGATGTTAATATTCAGGAACAAAAACCATCTGAGAAATCCGTCGAAGATCGTATCAAGGCTATCAAAAAATTGCAACGACCACGGAGACAAATTCTTGAACACGAATCCGTAGCTGTTTCCGTTGATGATTTAACTAGAGACGTAAAACTCTTAGAAAGTGCCGTAGCGCATCCAGTGGCTATCAAGAATAAACCTAGACCTCACAATCAATTAGGACTGATACCATTTTCACAACTGTGCCCAACGGAAACTGGAAAATCAAAATGTAAGCCCGATACCAATGAAAGCGAGAAGAAAGTCGTTGATCCTGAAAGAAATGAAAATGCGAACATTAAAGATACAACGAGTAACAAGGTGAAGCATTTAAATTCCAGTATCAGAGAGTCATTAAACAATTCTGAGGTATCAGAAACATGTATGAAAAACATATCAGCTTCTTTATCCCTGGAAGAAGACAACGAAGAAGCTGATGACATATTCCGTGAAGTGGAAAACGAGGTGACTGACACGCAAATGGAAAATTTGGGTGAAATGGCTATGGCGTTTGCTGAGGATCTTGAAGAATTTGGTGACTGGGAATATAAATCAAATGAAGTGGGCGGTACGTCTGTTCGCGAGACTAAAATTAAAGAATTGGAAAACACAATAAGCAAAAACGAATATAAGAAATCCGATGGCGCAACTATTGAGAAATCTGATGATATAATCGATAATTCACTTTGTGGATTCTTAACGGCCAGTGGTAAGAATATAAATATTAATCAAGAAAGAATTTCAGCTGCTATGAAATTGTTTGAGAATATTGAGGAATCCAGTACAGAGATCGGAGACCTAAATTTGGTTAGTAAAATCGGAAAAATTGCTACGTCTGGCTTCTCTACCGCCAGTGGAAAGAGCATTTCAGTCAGTGAAGAAAAACTTCGTGCTGCAGAGAGAATGTATGATGACACTGACATTAACAATTGTCTAGAAGTAGAAAATGGCAAGTCTCATGTATCGAACATGAAGCAGCAGAGAAGTTGGCCAATGTTAAATCAAAATACACATGTTACAAATTTGTCAGATCCTCTGGCTCAATCCAAGACCTCTATGAAATTGCCAAAAAATGCAATCCTGAGATTAAAGCGAAAATGTGATTTTAAGGATGATAATTTAACAGAGCCATCCAATCTTACGTCTTCTAGAGGATTTGCTACTGCAGCCGGGAAATCTTTGGCAGTCAGCGAAAATGCTTTGAAAAAAGCAAAGTTCATATTCCAAAGTGAAGATTTGACTAACGTTTTTGTACGTAACAATAATGAAGTGCCTCATGTTTCTCCGCATAAACAAATAAACAGAGAAGAATTTGACACAGTGAAAGTACAAACGATGGTGCGAAGATTATTCCATGGTTTTTCATCCTTAGAACTTACATTCAGTAAGTTTCTTGCGAATAAACTTAAAGCTTTATTGCAAATTGAAGAATCCTTGAAGCTATCAATTCAATTCGATAACGAGGATGTAAATGGCGATAGTGATTCAATTAATTTTCGACCATTTTATGGTTTCTCTACTGCAGATTTTGTGAAGAGTCAATGTTGTGCCTATAGAGAAAAACTAAGAATGCAAAGAGAAGTTAATAAAGTGAATGATAATTTAGTGATAAGAATAATAAAATTGAATGATCCTACGAATGTTATTGCCAATGTACCTAAAAAGAACACAGTATCTACCGAACATCAGTTTATTAAACCCAGGTCAACTGTGACGTTAGCATGTTCTTCTACAGCTAACAATGATAAAGTGAATATTGTTCCTAAGACAATGTTAAAAGTAAGACCTTCATTACTTACTGAAGATTTAAACAAAGAAAATAAAGTTAGAAAAAATCAAAGAACGGGAAAATTATCACTAGGTTTTTCAACTGCTAGTGGTCATCCAGTAACTATTTCTAAAGATACTCTGTCGAAGGCCAAAATACTGTTATCTGAATCGACTGGAAATATACCCAGAAATGAAGTAGCTGATGAATTAAAGAAAAACAACATCAACGTCAAACAAAGTGAAAACAGATGTATGGCTTTTGGATTTTCAACAGCAGGCGGTTGTGCAGTGAATGTTTCTGAACAAGCCTTATCAAAAGCAAAGGCACTTTTTGAAAATGTGGAAAGCACAAGCAGCAAAGATCTGTTTCAGGAACAACTTTCAGAAATGAGAGATTATGAAACTGACGTAAAGAAACCAATGACTTTTGGATTTTCAACAGCAGGGGGTCGTCCAGTGAAAGTTTCTGAACAGGCCTTATCAAAATCAAAGGCAATTTTTGAAAATCTGGAGAGCACAGTCACCAAAGATTTGTTTCAAGAACAACCTTCAGAAAGAAGAGATTATGAAACTGACGTAACAAAACCAATGACTTTTGGATTTTCAACAGCAGGGGGTCGTCCAGTGAAAATTTCTGAGCAGGCCTTATCAAAATCAAAGGCAATTTTTGAAAATCTGGAGAGCACAGTCACTAAAGATTTGTTTCAAGAGCAACCTTCAGAAAGAAGAGATTATGAAACTGACATAACAAAACCAATGACTTTTGGATTTTCAACAGCAGGGGGTCGTCCAGTGAAAGTTTCTGAACAGGCCTTATCAAAATCAAAGGCAATTTTTGAAAATCTGGAGAGCACAGTCACCAAAGATTTGTTTCAAGAGCAACCTTCAGAAAGAAGAGATTATGAAACTGACGTAACAAAACCAATGACTTTTGGATTTTCAACAGCAGGGGGTCG
>JARQSV010000348.1:170951-182509 GCA_030142285.1 Calameuta idolon | reverse complement strand
AAAAAAAGTCAAACTCTACATTTGATTATTCCCTGTGGCGCAGTTTGAATTCGTTACCGGAAGTCCAGTAGAATCATGACGTAAGCCGACAGGAAATAGAAAAAAGGGTGTCTTTATGATTTCTGACCCAAAGGGTAAATTTCCCATGATGATACAAGGCATGGCCCTCAGGCTTCCTCACTCGCGAACAAAGAACTTCTTATGGCGGAGAGTGCAATTATTTATTCAAGAGGTAACTGACCACGTTTCCGCTTCTCTTTTTGTTTCTTCCCTCTTATTTCGACTCGAACCGCAAAAAGCTTTCGCGTAACACGGAATTGAAGTGAGCACTTTTTAAAATACCCATTTATGACACTTGGCTTCCGTAAAATGGCGCACCGAATGTGCTGTCATCCGGCCTGGAAAATTTTTAAGGCTCGTCCACACTGTCCACCGTCAACGGCAGCGCTTTGGATCAGTTTTAAATCAGGGATACAGGAAGAGTATAAAACAAAAAGATTCGGCAAAACTTTCAAAATACACAATCTCAAATTATACACTATTTTGTCATGAGTCATACATAAACTATATTAAGATACGTGTATACTCGCTAATACACGTCCAGTATAGTTTTGTCGAGCGGAAGTTCGCGTCAGCCCCTCCCGTAATTATTATCGGCTGGCCGAGCGAATGAAATCCTGACTGTATGCGGACACATGGAGAATCTATGCATAAGGGCGTTTCTTAGGTTACACGCTGTTAGTTGTCCAGGATGCAGGCATAGGGGTCGTCCGCATGATAAAATTTACCCTTGATTTTCAACTTCCTACAGATAAAATACCGTTTCGGTATAATACTTATGCTCCGTCCATAACTGCTGTAGGTTTTCAGTGCCTCGCAATATATATAAACAGAAGCTACCGATCTTCTCCATTTACAATCTAGACACGTATTCTAGTACGATTGTGCGTTTGGTATAAAACTCGCGCGTCCTAAGAAAAACGTGTAAGCGCCACCGGTGCACGTGGCCGACGCGTACCCTACGAGACAAAAGGGTTTTTGTGCACGTTTAAAATGTATAGCGACGGTAAACCAGCCATTGTGTTAGGTTCACGTGATACTGTTAAAAGTGTCCAGGGGCGTAGTCTGAAGGTGTTTCGAGAGGGGAAGGACGGCGAGAGTATATACAAAGGCTTTGGATAAAAGGGTTTGCCACGTTTTCCACCCCCCCTTTTTTTTCCACTCGATTGGCACACCTGTCTGATAGTCGCACCCACTATCCCTCCCGCGTGCAAAAAATCCCCTTTATTATTATTTTTACTAAATTCTTGCAACGTACTCGAATCTGACATTTGTGGGATTCGAATTTTTTTTTTTTTTTCTTCAAAATTACCCTTCGACAGACCATTTTTTGAAAATTCGCGCGCTTTTTCTCCATCAAAGAGAATTGGATTTCCGTATTAGAATTTCACGCACGAGAATCTTCTTGACGCTATAAGGAATTGCTTACTTCGCTGTGATTGGTTGTACGTTCACCCTCGTACTTCCCGAGGGATGCATTAGGGGTCGAGATGTCTAGAGGCAAAAGTTTCACCCTCCTCTTGCCGTAACGCGTGTACGCAATCGGGATGAAAAAAAGGGCAATAAACCGCCGTGGTTGCAGCGAGGCAAGCGAATTGCTGCTTTTTGCCGGCCCTCCTGCGTCTGCATCGTCCCCCGCCTGACCGCCTCGGCATTGCGGCTAGACGCTTTTCTATAAAGTAGGATAATAAATCCTCACTTGGAAACTGCGCCCGGGGAGCTTTTGGAATACAGTGGACGACAGTAGCAGTGGCTTCCGGTACCCGGTACTACCCTGGAGTCCTTGTACGTGAAAAAGTTGAACTTGAGAAATTCGTAGGGGGCAGTTTTTTTTTTTTTTCTAGTCCGTGGGAGTAGCGATATCCGTGTATATAGGGTGTATATGAGGTTACTGAACAAACTGGGGAATATTTTAGGGATGATTATTTTAACCGACAGTATTATCCCACGCCCTTGCCTAAAGGTCTCTCCCGGTTCACTTCCTGTCGTTCGGTGATACGGCCAAGGTTGTTCACATGTAACTGCCGAAGTATCAACCACCCCCCCACCGTGAATTACGTCTGAAATTTGTCACTTTGGCACAGGGCCATTTGCAAGTACGTTGTCGCGCGCATTTTCGTAAAACTCTCACTACTTTACTCCTGCTCGTTCTTATGTACGCGGTGGCGAATTTACATGCGACCCAGCGAAGCGCCAACTTTCTGGAAATCGTTTACACGCGACTGTACGGTCGAGGACCTCGATGCGATTATTTTATGTTAATAATTAGAGAGAAGCTCGACTGCCGTTGTTATTATTTTTTTCCACGCTGGCAATGGCTTTTATTTGATTTTCTACTGTCCGGTCTGTACTGGGGATTTCTTGGGGATTTGGTTTCTAGTGAAATAAGAGAGAAAAAAAATATTCGAGCTTTTTTTTTTTTACTGACTGTTTTAATTAAGCGGCGGTTCAGGCTGCGCGGTTGAGGGTCGAAAAACTGAACTGCTGAGAGTGAGAGGGGTGGTATTATAAAAAATGTAAAAAAAATGAAATACCCCCAGTTTCAATGTTAAATCGTAATACCGGGTATCAAGTTTCGAGGACAATGCTCGCTAAATGAATTATAATGTAATCCAGCTTTTTTTTAGTGAGGGATGATTGGTTTGTCTGGAAACCGAATTAAAATTGCATCCCTGCTGTATAACGGGCCGACTCTAGTTACCGTGGAGAGTCGACGACTTCAGTTTCACCGGAAAGGGTGCGGACGCAGATTAATCTGTGAAAAGTGTAAATTCGCGCGCCCGTGCGAAATTCTGTCGTTCTCGCGTTTGAAATTTTTTTTTTTTTATTTGGCGGTAAAGGAAGGGAAAAAGCGATCTCGAGGCTGATTCACATGCGTGAAACGACTCGAGGAATGATTAACGACGTAATTGGACGAACCTGGGTGGTTCCCCGTCACCTCGTAGCGTCTCTGTGTGAAATGGTCGTTAGGTACTGCAAAGATTCGACGCGAGCGACATCTTTCTTTGGCTGTTATGTCTGAAAGACCCTTTCACACGTATCGCGCATAGAAATGCACTCGGTCGAAATAAGTCACTGTCTTATTAAATACCATAAAGCTTTTATTACACGGGACAGATAGGCTGACTTGAAATGACATTAATGATCGTTAATTAGTTCGGCCGCCATCTTACATCAATTTACCTTAGATAATTCTAGAATCTACCTTACTCCCCAACGTAGTTTACATACGCTCGAGTGCGTTTCACAAAAATAGTTACGTTTTCTATGGTGTCCTTCGGGGTTTACGTAGAGGTTAATTTTACAGCGTGCTTCGGTCTCTCGTCACCCGCCACTTACGTCAGGATTCCACTTTATCGCTTTTCGACGCCGTAAATTTTGGTGGCGTATAAAAAAAAATTTTTTTTTTTTCTTTCCTATACACACGAGACGCTGATAATTTTTTTTTGTTGATTCAAAAAGATCGTTTAAAAACATCGTATCCGAGGAATAATTGTCGTTCACGTGGATATCAACGTTAATATCTTGTCACGCGATCAAGCTTGTACATGGAATCCGTTATAGATCAGGGCAAGACCTTACGGTAATTCCTGAGTACCCAGGTGTCCTCTCGATCTCAGCAGATGCTGCGCGGGACCAGCTGACCGGCAGCTGCTTGGTTTGGCTTTTAAAGAGCTCGAAAGGGAATGAAACGGAGAAAGAAATTGTATACCGTGTTATATGCGGCGCACGTAGACTGCATAAAATTGCAGGGACAACTTTCCTCGAGAATGCGACTCGAACGACTTCGTTCCCGACGGCTGTGATTCCATGCCGCGCGAGGAATAACCATCCTGACGCGTCGCAGAAGAAAGTGCAGCCTCCAACGTCAATATTTATAATGCCAATGACGCTCTGGAAGCTCAGCTGGATGGACACGCGTAGTCATGGAACGTGAAACTCTGCTGGATAGAAAGGGATCTGTAATAATTTTTTTTGTGTGATTCCAACACACGTCAGATCCTAACCTCGCAATCGTGTTTCTGTACCCACTCGTGGGCTACTGTATATCTATATGTTGGTGAACCGATGATTGTTATTATCCTTGACCGGATTAACGGCTTTACGTCGAAAATGCCATAAT
Source organism: Calameuta idolon (assembly GCA_030142285.1). Lineage (NCBI taxonomy): Eukaryota > Metazoa > Arthropoda > Insecta > Hymenoptera > Cephidae > Calameuta > Calameuta idolon. Next base: position 178,326 of record JARQSV010000348.1, on the reverse strand, counting down.
TTTAATATCCCACTGGATCGCGACCGCGCGACAATTAAATCGATACGTTGGATATATTAATTTCTCGAAATTATCGATCTCCGATTGCCACAGCATGGCAATCCTCGTGCTTGCTTCGCTGTATTTGCTCTTTGCTGAAATTAATTGCGGCAACGCTCAGCGAAGCGGTTCAACGTACTCTTTGTTACCTTCATTCAGTAGCGTCTTACGGCCACGTTACACGCGGCGTACGCTTAAGCGGCGTACATACATCGTGCATTCGGTAGGAGCGCTGAGAACTCTGCAGTGAAATAGGTCGCCATTATGTAAATAATCGATCGCAAAGTCGACTCGAGAGTTTATTGTGGTTCCGAGGATTTTTTTTTTCTGGGTCCAGGGAAATCGTATGCAGAAAGGAAATGACGTTGCGATCGATCTTGAAGCGAATGTTTTTCGACGCAGCGAGATCGAACGACACGTTTGGCGTTCAAATAGGAAATTGAGAGAGATGTGCATTGGACTTAATTTCTTAAGCATACAAAAATATTGCTCCGCTTGGCTCAACGCGGTTCAACGTTCTTTAAACGGAATGAACCGCGCGCCTAAGGTATTATTGTCCTGGAACGAGGTGTCGTTTTATCTTGTTTATCTTTTTCTTATAATTTACCGGTTAACCTTCTTCTCTACGGTGTCCTTTTATCTTTCCTATTTTTCTATATTTCCTGTAACTTCTTTGGTCCGGGACGATTTATTCGGTTGTCGTTATTATTCGTATTGCTTATTAGTGGGTTGGGCTATGGTGGAATTTTATTTTACTTAGTAGCGTGACGTCGTGACTTATGGATTTGCCAATTCTCAGAAATTCGACGGGAGTGGTTTACGTTTTTTTTTTGTGTTTCCGTGGATACTTGCAAAAAGGGGATGAGTGAGATGTTGAAAAAGATTTTTTTGTTATATTTGTCTTTCGCATCGCCCCTCGCCCCCCCCTCCCCCCCTCCCGCGCACAGTCGTCTGATTTTGTTAACGAGGCTGCGAATCCGGTTCGACCCCTTTTGTACAGTCTTCTCCCTTTTCTTAATCTTTTTCTTTTTTATTCACTCGAAACACTCGTCCTTCGGCAAGGATCGCTCTCAGAGGATTCCCGCTTCGTTTCTTCATTTCGAATTCCTTTGTCCCCGTACTCGTCTTCGGGACGCCTTCAACTCCCTCCTGGAAGAAGGTCTCGTGATGGTAGAACTGAATTTTTTTTTTTTCCTAAATTATTCTCCTAACCTTCTACGGGCCAACGCACGTGATTAGCCGTTAACGCAAATAGAATCTTGTATTTCAAGAGTCGAGAATAGAAAGCCTTCGGTTCCTTTGAGTCTAATAATAATATTAAAAAAAAAAGAAAAGTGTTCTCAAAGAATGGTCGGCCGAGAAAAATTTAGTGCGAAAGAATCGTTCGTAGTACACCATTAATTTTTATTTTCATTTTAATGTTTTTTTTTTCTTTCTTTTCAATCGCACGATTCCCACCCATTTAGCAAAGGAGCCATACATCGCAACTGGACGACCGGACGTTATCCGAGACTCGTAAAGTCCAGAATACACGTAAAGCGACTATGCGCTCGAAAGTTATTCCTTTTTTATTGCCTGCGACAAAAGCTCGCTTAGCAACCCTGTATATGTTTTAGTCCGAGTTCCTAAGTCGACCAGGTTGCAAAGTAATGGGTGCAGGGGGGAGGGGGGCCGGGGTCACCAGTTGTCGCTGGTTGTCACTATTCGACGATTACCTCAGCGCCATTATTCTTCCCTCCTTGTCACTCCGTGTAGCCACGTTGTCGTTCCACTCTGTTGATCCTGTCCCTTCCGGTTAAAATCCTGCATGGAATAGATTCGTAGCGACTACCGCGCCTGCGCGCCGATTATACGTGCTTACGCAGAAAGAGATAATCGAAAATTATGTACGTTAGGAATTTGAAATTTTGAAGAAGAAAAAAAAAAGTAACGGTCGCGAACGCTCGGATAGTTCTGGAACTAACGAATCCTCGAGTTCTCGATACGCCCAGTACGCGGCGTCTCGCCGACCGCGAGACTTCCGACGCCGTTCTGAGTCAGCCTTCAGACCGCTTGGCGTACGGAGAAATTTCACGATTCGAAATCTTACGTTACAACGTGCACGCGAGACTTGCCCACGAAACTACGTATCCATCATGGCGTCTGTCACGCGTAAAATACCCACACATATTCCTCTATGAAACAAAGACCAATACAGCAGTACGTGCACCCGGACTTGTGACATTGCCGAGAAGGAGTATCCCTTTGCCGTCTGCTCTCCGGATAGGAAAATCACCAGTCGGACAGAGAGGTGGGATGTGAACAGAGGACAGAAGAAAAGGAAAGACAACCGCAAAGAATTTGAAACGCTTGCAAGGTATTTTATTTTCTTTCGACGTGTCTCTCCGTTCGAAGAACGGATTAAGAATAAACTCGGTATAGACCTGTATATGTATACGCAGGCTCTACAGGACGTGTGTCCTCTCCACTTAAATATACCGGTCATTAGAGGAACGAAACGATCTATATAGTTGCGTGTATATGTATATATACACGTAAACAAAAATTATCCATCATCCCCTGTGTACAGTCAGTGATAACTGTGACCCTCCTCCATTGATATTTCGAAAATTGATATTTAGACCGTTAATTCCCGTAGCGGACGGTGTTTAAATATTCGTAGGAAAATTTTTTGTCAACCGTCAGTTTCACCGATGTCTATCGGACGGATCTTAAGACTTGCTCTTTGATCTCGTTTCCACAGTCTTTTGCTTTCGTATCGCGCTTTATACTACCGGCCTATTATGCCCAGTGCAATAAAAGTCTGCTCTAGGAAGATATTCCCAGCAATACTGTAAACCAAGTGAAAGCTCCCCTTGACAATACACAAGTAAACTCGTCGTGGCAACGATGCCGAGATATACGTATGTACACGCGAACGGTCGCACGCACGTTTTGTAACGGCGGTCCGAAGTCAGGGCCGATTCACATGTGTATAATGACTTCGCGACTGGCATCGTCCGCGAGGAGGATGGTCATTATTCCAGTCGTGGACAACTAGGTAACTTCATGCCGCTCATTCCGCTCCTCGTTAATTAACAAACTGTTAATCAAACGCTTCCGGTTTTGTCACGTTGTTCCTCGATAGGTCGAACGCGTCATGCGGCAACATTCAGACAGTAACAGTTGGGTACGACGGGGACCGGTACGAAATGGGAAAACAAAGCGCGAGTACGAAAAATTCAAATTTCCCGCCATACGCGTGCAACAGACAGAGTCGTATGATATATTTTTTTTTCAGTTTTTTCCTGCCTTTTTTCTCTTTTTCGTCTCTCACGGTCTTTTTTCTTGTCTCTTTTTTTTTCACGCTATCTCGAACACACACAGCGTATCTTACGCGATCGTTCTAACGGTAATATACCCGGTGAACAAATATTATGTGAATTCGGGAAATAAAACTCATTTGATGGATGGTAACGGTTATTTAACCACGTATAGGTATAATGCTGTTTATTATGTGTTTACATGAAGCTGTCGAAACTATGTATAATTCGTAGCGATTACACGCTAAATTTCACGTATTAAAATCTATATTTATATGAATGAACCAGTAAATTTATCTAAGTTATTAATTACCGAAAACCGGTGCTCTCGTTCGTTTCTTTCAATACAATGATAATGAAAGTCTCGATCAACTTTGAAAATTCCTGTAGAACACTCACTGTCGGTAAGTTACCGATTGACCTTTCTCAAACAGACATTCATTGGGATTCTTTCGTTCTCTCAGCACGTGAATCTTATTTGATCTTAAATCCGAGTTTATACGTGTACATCGGTAATACCTGCGGTCGTATTAAACGCAGAGAAAGGATCACCCGATATACATACGTATGAATCGTATCGTTAATCTGACGTGTCTCGTTTACTTTGACTTCTCTTTATATGCAAGCTCAAGAGAAGCCCACGGGATTCCACGAGAGCGTGGGAAAAGGACTAGCATAACTGCCAAGAGTGCACGCAGACTGCAGTCAGACTTTTAAAATTCACGTATGAGTGCATTCAGACGCTGTTGCACATATATGCAAGTCAGTATATATGTATATATATACATATTCTTAACTCGTGTTTACTCACCGTCCAATTAGTCTAGTGCAACAATCTCCTTAGTCAGGATACTCGGTAAGCGAGCAACGCGATGCATTGCAGTTGCATTGCTCAGAGTGCATACAGCGATAGCATCGATAAGGAGAACTTAATCTGGTTACCTAGTTTTCTTCAGTGAGAAATTGAACGAGCGACTTGGTACAGGGAGGAGATAGTCGTGTACCGCTGTAAGAGGGAACCGAAGGAGTTAAGGAAGTGGAGGGGAAAAGAGAAGAGTGAAAAATAAAAAACAAATTTGACACCGGTCGAGTTTTTTCGACCGAATTAGATTCTACGGTTGGACCGACACAGAATCTTTTTCTTCGTCTTCCTTCCCTTTCTCCTCCCACCCCCGACCGAGGAGACCCCGAACCGTTGGGATTCCTGAAAAATTCAACGACCTGAATCAGCAGGTCGTAAATATCACGATGTTTGTATAGCTCGAGAGGTTGCGTAATCGCGTGTTGTATATATATATATATATTTTGTTTATCTTGCTCATATCCCCCATTAGCCGTACCAACTGCATCTCAGTGCATTTGGGATGGATCGAAAAAAAATTTTTTGACCGTCTTTAATATTTTGATGATTATCAAATCCCCCAGCGGCTGTGCGACTCTCTTCTGGCTGTGTTTGGTTTAAAATTATAAAAGGCGCCGGGCGTCGCGGCGCGTAAATATCTTCGGGTACGGCCGATGCACCCTGCAGCATCCGGCGGCCACCTTACGTAATCTTTACTATGTAGACGCCCTGCGCTTCACGGGTCGAGATGAACAGTTTATGGGAGCCTAAAGTTACAAAGTTGATAGTCAGCATATATATATATATATATATATAGCGTCTTAAGGTTTTCAGACGCTGATTCATACGATCTGCATGCAGAAAAATTCATCTCGCAAATAGGTACATGCACACACGCGCGCAACAGAATGAGACTATCTCATGGACCGGTTTGACTCCTGCACCTTATTGGGTTACGTAATTAATTGTCAAGGGAATCGCTGCTTATCTCCTTATCCGGCGAGTGTAGGGTACAAAATGAGATGCTGCGCTGACGCGATGGACCAATACGAACGTTTCGCCTCGTGGAGAGTCCGGAGATGAAAATTTTAATTGTACCATCATTTCGTCACAGGGATGCTGTGACGGTTTAACTTCTTTTTTTTTGGCTTACAATTTATCCCATGCAAACTCGATCTCCTTGCATCCAGCATCTCTTTCACGTACGACTCGATTATTGGACCAGCATCACGAATCGTCTTACAGCCGTCGTAAAGTCGCGCCTCTCCCGCGATCCCGTATTGAAAATCTTACAAATTTCTGGACCACCCGTTGTCGCACGTTAATTTACAAAATTTATCTACGGCTTTAATCGCCGTTTATCCTCTTTATCTTCAAGCCACCACGAATCTTTGCATCTCCCGTGGATACGGGAATTCACGGCTTATCTCGTGTCCTCCTGGGCTTAATCTTATTCTTCATCTGGATGCAGGGACCCGATGCTCATGGGAAAGATAAACCCGGACTCTCTTGATATTTAATATTAATATTCGCTGGACCATGGACCTCGAGATATGATATTACATATGTAAACGTATACGCGGAGTTTACGGTCCTTTGGCTGTTGGTTGGGAGAATGCAGGGGGGCAGGGGGCAGGGGGGGGGGGATTCTACTATTGCAATACACATTTGGCAATTAAATCAGGAAAATCGCGAATTAATCTAATTTGAGATAATTAAATATTTTTATGTTCAATTTTTTTTTTTTTTTTTTTCCTAATCATTATCAGACTGGATGCTGCGGTCCGATCTTCTCGTACGTATGACTGTCTCTAGCGAGGACGCGTATTGATTTACTTTTAAGAACGACGTATTAATTACACGCTACCCACGTCACTCGTAAATTCAGTCTGGGATAAAAATATCGTCGGATGGTAAAATTGTCTGACTTACGTCGCCACGTGCTCGACTCTCACGTTTTAGACGCATTCCTCGACTTTTTGACCCAGTTTAGAGGCCGTAGGTAACGTTCGAGAGTCCATTAATAATTTTGTATCGAAAATCGAGAGTGTATCGATCCGGCTGATACCGATTGATAATTTATAAGCCGAATTGAGGTAATTTCCTTGATCGAGTTTTTTTTTTTTTTCACAAGAAATTTTTAACCAGTGGCTTGACCGGGTGCAGCGAACATTTGTCGGTTTGAGGATTGGCAACCCTGATCGGTTGAAATTTTATTCGACTCTTCGAACTGTACCTGTTTGATAGTAACTTTTTGTTACTTCGACCAATTGCCGACAGTCGGATTACTCCCAAAAAATAAACTATCAATTGTAACAGTAATTTCACGCTACTTTGGTCGCTTTCCCTAAGAATTTTTGTAGCGGTGGGTACCTTATATATATATGTATACACGTATACATTATTCATTCGTTAGGAGCTACCAAAAATTGCAGGGCTTCCTATACACGGTATCGATCCTGCGTGCTTTCCGTGGTTCTAGACAAATCATTCGCGTGCAGTGGATGCATTCGAAAGTGCATCGATGCTTGTGCACAGAGGGCGGTACGCTTCCGGTGTTATATGCGGAATGCTGATTGATTTCCGGCGCAGCTACGTATAACTTTTTTTTTTTTTCATAGGATACTACAGGCGCCGTCACCTGGCTTTGCCGTGTCATTGGTACCAACCGTCTGGATACAGAATGAATTTTTTGTTACTATAAAATTTAACGTATCACGTGATTTCTCATTCCTACTACGAGCCTACCTTCTCACCGGACGCGTATTTCCATATCGTGAAGAGAAATAAAAAAAATCGTATCTTTTCTCACGCGTAAGATGCTGATCTGTATGATATCGTTTGTAAGAGATTTCGAAATACCCGCCAAGAATAAAAGTGGCTACCTCGTAGTATAACGATACACTACTAGGCAGGTAGTTAGTCGGACGTGGATACGTCACAGTGTACCTTCGCTGACAAAATCACATCCCGTGTCTCTTCGTATCCCTTCGCTGAGTAAGTTTCACCAAATCACAGGTTTTACAAGAAAGTCGCTTCCGTCACTTTTCGTCGTGTCGGGTACTTCCGGATATCCACGTTAACCGCCACTGTATGTATGTACACAACGGATCTGGGCCGGGACCACTTGGAGACGGCCCTGATCTCGTCAGCCGTCACGAGAACGAAGATTACGGAAAATGTGAATACTCAC
>JARQSV010000348.1:146115-157212 GCA_030142285.1 Calameuta idolon | reverse complement strand
ACCGGCGAGTTACGGTTCCCGTGCCGGCGCGTTATACCGTGTAGCCAGTAGTCCCTCTTCTTGTTCTCTCTTCCCTTGGCTATAAGTGACTTCGAGGGAAGAACTTGACGATCCGATCTTTCGCTACCGCTAGTACATTACGCTGTAAGTACTGGGGCTTATTCACTATGTAAATGGGGATAACTCTGTCCCTCTTCTTGGAATATTGGAAAATTCTCGTGTACTTACTATATATACATATATATATATATATGTATATTGGTGTATCGTGTTAGTTGGCGGTTGTTAACGCGGGGACGATTAATACACGAGGCATTGGGCGATAAATAATTGATAATCAATATAACGAGATCTATTGGCCGTGACTACCGTAATCATAAGGATATTATCGATTAACGTGGAACATTACAGGATAATATGATTTGTCAATAAGCATTTAGAATTTTTTTTTTTTTTTTTTTTTTTTTATTAATACTTAATCTGTAATATATATGGTTGCGCGAATGCGTCTGTCTCTTGTGTGGTTTGGACGTGTACTTTTTCTTTTTTCTTTTTCTTTCTTCGTACAGGGATACCTTGAGATAGGAATGAATTGACGGCGATGGAAATTACGTGAAATTATACGAGAGTTTGAACTTTATGCTCGTCTAAGGGCAAAGGTCAAGTCGTATGGAGGGAATGGAGGAAATTTTTTTTTTTTCTTTCTGTTGGAGAGGTGAGAATGCGATATGAATCCAAGTATTATATGGTATGGCGTTTCTATCATGGCTGCCGATCAAGATTTACGAGCTGGACGTCGTAATGGATTACAAGAAGGTTTGGCGTAAGCGGCAATTACCACGGCGTTTATTAATCATTTATACGTAAAGATTCTTAATGGAGTTTACTTGTTCGACGTGGTTTGCTTTCGCGACTACAGACGCCCATCTTGACCCGATCGGTTAGCAGTGCGTCGCGACGCCTTGGTCGTGTCGGAAGATGCACGTTGACATTTTTTTTTTCCTCCAGTGAACCTCTTTTTACCTTTGTTGCCTTTTCTTTTTATCTTTATTTACCTGAATGCCATTTTGAAAATCTTTCAACGATCCACCTTGACGGGGATAAGGGAGTATCGAGAAATGCCGAATATTCAACGAGCGACAGAAACGTCCATTTGCTTTTCGCAAATGTTACGTATGAGGCGATATTAAAGAAAAAAAAAAAGTTCACAGAGGAAACTGATGTAAATGTCTACGCACATTGACAAAGTTGTTGCTGTGAATGAACTGGATGTATAACGATTAAGGTTAGTGGGTATGAACGCGACATAATTTTCTAGTAATTACCACTGGCAACCGCCAGGGGGTCATAAGTCGTAGGAAAATATTGCCTTTACGTCCTTCGCATAATATTACGAGCACCTCTCGATTCGCGCTTGCGAACGAAGGACGAGTTGGGAAAGGTGGAGAGAGAGAGAGAGAGAGAGAGAGAGAGAGAGAGAGAGATACGAGGAAAGAGAGAAGTGAAGGAGGAAGAAGAAAAAAAAAACGAGGAAAAAAAAGACGAAGAAGAGAAGGCAGGAGAAACACAAGCGAACCTTATAAATATTAATGAGACACGCGCTGAGCCCGATTGCCGCGCAACGTCAACCTGCACAGTCACCGTCGCAAATATCCACAGAATTATCGTGACTTTTTCTTCAAGCGGCGTCCCGGTCGCAATAAACGATCTCCAGTGAAAGTGCGACCGAACGACCCTCCGAGCACGATTAACGTATGCTGCGCCCGAACCGCCTCACGTCGGATGACCAGGAACGCCGCCACGGGATTTTAAAACGTTAGGAAAGTTTACGCGGACTTCTCGAATCACCACCACAATATCTTTAACCCGCGGAGATGACAGAACGTAAGAAAATACATACGTACGTCGTACGTGCTTTTAACGTAACGACGTATTATCCTGACGCGGGGAAAGTGATCTCCATTTTACCGTGGAAATTCGTAACTCTCGTGTAAACGTCAATCGAAGCTTTACGGCGCAACCTGCAGTTCTGTACCTCGTGAGAGAAACTCGTACGGGTTAGGCGTCCCCTTCGTCCGTCGCGCACGGGATGCCTGTGCGAGGCCCACACCTTCCTTCTTCTTTTCTTCTTCTTCTTCGTTTAATACGTCGCCTGTCGAACCTTCGTGCTCTGTGTTCTCATGAAGAGGCGGCTTCTCGTAGACAACCTGTAGTGACACGACACACACTGCATAGTAGGTATGCGTCAGTGCTTTGAAGAATCGTCAATTAATTCACGAGAGCGACTGCGAGGATTTTCACGGTTGGCGAAGGAGACGCGCGCCACTGGCGCCGCGTCGTGGCGTTCGTTGGAAACTCTTGTTCGAAAACTAAGCGTCCCAGCTGTTTGGTCTTTTTTATACTGCGTCATTCCTGGAGATCATTAATTATACGGACTTGTGACGATATTACGTGCTCGTGCGTATGCTTGTACGTACTCCTACATGTGTGTATATATGTATATTGCGACTCATTCTGTGTCAGCTTACGTACCCACGAACACGTGTGTTTGCTACGCATCCGATGCCAGACACTTCACGCGGTACTCGCTGTATACATGTATGTTGTACTGTACAGTCTGGTGATACGCTATAGTGCGTTATTATATTAGAAATGCGGAGAGATACGAGCCGGGTACCTTGACAGGCCTAATTTTTTACTGGAAAATTCCACAGGTTCTTTTACCATCGCGCCAAGTTTATTATCGTCGGTATCCCTGATTCGTAAATACGTTTACCGTTGCATTGCTCAGCACAGGTTATCAGCCCTTCAGTTAATTATTATTATTACTTTAGACGTATGCCCGACACGATAATTCATTCGTCGTTTAGCAGGGTTATTGTTTTATTAAGATGGCGGCTTATTGCTTATCTTTAGCTTTGAGCTTTCCTTCGTCCGTGTGTCTGTACTCTTGTGAAGTCCGACGTCGATCTCTTTAAATTTGGCTGGAACAACGTTCTACGGCGAAACGATCGAGAGAAAAGGGTCAGTGCCGTATATATTGGTTCCTCAAGGGCCCGTCGAGATTATATCTAAAAATACTTGAAAACTCGAAGACATTCTTTCGGAATATCGTTGGCTGCTGTTCTTTATTTATTTCGTCTAGGATCTTCGCGGATCCGTTCGTCTATCCGCGTAGAGCGCTCGATGTGATATAAATCAGGATTTGGATTACCTCGTCGGAACGTTTTCTCAAGACTTTATCTCTTTCCCACCATTCTGTCGCAAGACGACGCGAACGAGGCGCGCGAAATTCAAATCGATATATCCATAATGCTCGGTCGTTCACGAAAATACAGCCGGTGCGTCGTTCACGTGTGGGCCCAGCTTTAACCCGACACTCTTACCCACCGACTATTTATGACTTTGCCCATTGTGGCCACGTCGGTGCGTGACTGAGAGACGCGGCTGCTTCGACCTTTTTTACGCACTTCGAGACTCGACGGGGACGCTGCTCCGAGAGACCGAGTGGAGGTTTTTGGCCGCCATAGTTTCTCTGCGTCTGCATTAATGTAGAAAAAAAAAAAAAAAAATTTTTTTTTCAAACCCGGTCCAAGATGCACGCATTTTAGAACACGCGCAAGATCCTTAGCAGTTCCCGGATCCCAAGTAGATCCTCGATCAGATATTTAGTAAAGTTTTTATCGGGTTCGAATTCGATCGACTCGATGACAAATGTCGTCACGAGACGCGGCACTTGTCTTCAATCGATAAACTACGTATTTATTCACGTACTGTAATGTTACTGATAACGTTACCATCGCTAAGAGCCATTTCGATACTCTTATCTCATTGTCACTGTCGCGAACGTTAACGCGTCAGCATCCCGGTTCAGGGACAATTGTCTCCAGTCGTATACGACTGTGATAGGATTGGTGAATATTTCAGCCACTCCTATTCCACTACATATAAGGTGTCCGTGGATTAACCGATACCGGGCCTCTCCTTATCTACTTGAATCGAACGTGCTATCAGCAGAATCGCTTCTTGCGATCTTGTAAAATCTCATTTCATCTTATACTTAGACATGACCCAGTATTATTCTAGGAATGTTTCTGAAACTCACGAGGCGTGTATGCACAATTGGTTAGAGACCTTCTCCAGCTCGTCTGGCAGTTTTGGGATGAATAGCAGTGTCCGTGTACTGTTTGTTTATTAAATAAAAAAAAAAAAAAAGACTCAGTGAAACGAAGATAATATATTCTCAAGTAAATTATAAATACATTCAGATGCTCCTCAACGAACCGAGGCTACGCTTTTGACTGATGGAATGTTTTTAATTAAATTCTATATATATATTTTTTTTTTCTTCCTTAAATTTCTTGCCACGAGCGTGTAAACATTGTCTAGTGTACTTCCGTCAATATCCCAACCGAGGCAAATTCTTGTACGCACGTACGTGAATGATAGAGTCCATTTGTAAGAGGTTCCCGTTGCCGTGTGACATGTTGGTATATTTTCGGCGTGCCGTCAGACCCGTGTCAGCAGCCATGACGGACGAATAGACACCGACAACAGGAGAACAGACGTGTACGCGGGTCCGACTGAAAGTCAAGAGGTAAAAATGCTGCACACACGTTGCTTTGGTACGCCTGATTCTACCGTTGGGCCGCCTGCGTCCGCACGGCTGATGGCGATGATGGTGCCGATGCTGGTACTCCTGGTACTGTCTCCACGCCGTGGCAGCCTTTGGCGTGGCCTCCAACCAGCACATCCCGTTTTCCTGGCCACGGGCCAGAACTTATGCCAGGTTTCAACATACCGGCTGAGATGGATATTTTCGGGTTTATACAGGAACGAGCCTTTGTCGAAATACGATGAGGCTGTCGTTGAAATTTGAAAATTTAACCGGAGTCCTGACGGCTGCTGATGCTTTGGCGTTGGAGACAGATTCAGCATGTGCATAAGGGCCAGTCACGTTACGCCGAACATTACTACACGGTGTATACGCGTACAGTGACGATGCAGTACAGTTCGTACTGCTTATAACCGCCCTTCTACTCTGATCATTTTTTTCCCCGAATTGCGGAAGCTTCCCTCCCTTAACTCAAAAGTGCTTTCAGTCTTGGGAGACGCCTTGTCGTTATAAGCGTCCAGTGAAATGTCAGTTTATATATGCATACGCATGTAAGCTCAGACACGTGGTACTTTTGGGATTAAGACAGTCGAGTTCGCTCGAGTTTTGCAACGAGGAGTCTCGCGCCGTACGATAAATACTGGCAGTTGCGATGGAAGCTGCAATTCTGCGAAATACTTTGCCCACAGCTCTCAGTGAGAGACTCGTAACAAAATTTGACTGGTACTGAGTTTTCGGTACCCTTTATAAATTCTTTTTAAGTACTTTCACCAGTCTTAGGTTAGCTCTTGGTAAAGCATTAGCAATCGTCTACTTCGGAAAGAATTCACCGAAAGAACGAGAAGCTTGCGTAGATTTGTATCTTAGGTTAACTTACCCGGTTTATTTTCGGCGGTTGCTGTGTGTCTACGCAATTATCAAAAAGAAGCTAGATAAGGAAAGTACTTATCGTCATTAGACACATTCGTTTTGTAACGAGACACCCGTTACTGTTATTTGGTTTGGCTCTATCAGTGCCTTCACCTTATCACCTCCAGTAGCCCTGTCACTTATGCTTGCTTAAATTGTTTATGATTTCGTGGCAGCGCCCTTACGATTTCGTGATCCCAGCTGTCTGAAGGGGTCTCAAGATGGCCGCGGTTACCGACACGACGTTACACCACTGACAATATTACCGCGCGATCAGTATACGTAGAAAGACTCGCATGAATGTTAAAGGAGAAATTAGTCTAATGGCTTCTTGAATTAACACCTCCGCGAGTAACGCACCGGTCTAACATCTGACGGACGTACGAAGCGCCACGTTCGACGGACTCGGTCGGTAACTCCTTCCGCAACTAACGAAAGACGCCGTAAGTCAAAGTACACAACTCTCTGAATTACCATACAAGTCAAGACAGCCAATAGTATCACACACGATCATTCTTCATTTGCTCTCTGTATTTTTTACTTCTCTACGCTCATCTATTTATTTATTTATCTCTCGGCCGATAACTGGTAAGTTTCCGCCTCGTACGGGTCAACCGGGTTAACGAGGGACCCTGAATATCCTTAAAGCGAGTAACTTCGTGTGCTCTATATATATATACACACACAAACACACACACACATATATATATATATATATATAAAACTTGCTTAACTCTACAAACGAAATGTTTATCGTTGAAACTGTTGCGATAAATAAGAAACAACATAATTGCTTGATAAAAAAAAAACTCTAATGGAAGTGTTACTATTTTTTTTTCTTTTTTTTTTAACGTACGTCACCGACTCGCCTAGTCAGTGACTACAATGAAAAAGCTGCAAAAGTGTATTACAGGCACACGACGAAGCCTCTTCGTAGCTGCCACGGAATATGGCTTCGCCTGCAAGGTTCTGCCTTGTGGTAAAGAGGTTTGTGGAAAGTGTACTGACATTTTAGGTTTTTTTTTTTCATTTTTTCAAAGAAAAAAAGAAACGTACGACAGATAACGCCGACGAAACGCACAAAAGCTACAATATTCTCTGTCACTTCCAGTCAACGCGGACATGCGTATGTGTACACACGTGTACAAATGTTCCCCGGTGAAATTTTCTCGTGACTTTCCGCGACGCTCGCAAAAATACGCGGCGCTGAGGAGCCGCGGCACTTTAAATACGTGGGCGTCGTTTATATATGACTTTCTCGTGCGTATTTCGAATCTCGTGATTCTTTTTAATGGCGTCGCAACGCCACCGGCCGATTCATGCCTGCGTTATTCTGCCAAGCGAATCCGTGACGTTCGTGAGTCTTCTTACAGTGGTGCCAATGTAAAGTATGGTAACACATCGTGACCACGTGGATCAGCCTTGCTCTCTCGCGCTTTACGTATACGTATCTTACGTACGTGAATACGTAATAAGTGCGCCTGCTGTCACCATACAGGGAACAGAGTATTGCGTGCGGACGACAAACACGCGAGTTTATCGGCCGATGGGACTGAACTTTAACTTTGAACTTAACCAGTGCGATGTCAAAGGTCATTTCCGGGAGCGGGAAGGGGCTGGAGGTCGTTACTTCGTGACAGGTGTATACAATTTATACTTTTTTTTTTTTTTAATATTATTACTGGAAACATCCTTTTATGGTATGAGGTAAAAAAAAAATTTTTTTTTTTCTATCCTAGATCAAAAATACAAATACGATGTCAATAAGATCCTCGTTCAGTAAACGTCATCCTCACGAGGCGACGACTCGTTATTCCTCCCGACGGAATTCCCGGCTGCCAAAAGTTTCGTGGAAACGCTTAACGAGCCGAAAATATCTCTAGGGACGACCGGCGTCGCCCGTGGCTGGGAAGATTTCCAGATATCGGTACCGATTTGGCGTCATTGACCGCTGATCTCTTTGGGCGCACCTTCATGCATTATTTATTTACATGATAATAAGTATATAATTGAATATGATCATCGGTACGTGTATATACATATATATGTATGTCCTTTGTACGTTCGATCGGTACACCTGGGAACAAATAACGTACTTGGGTATTTTCGAATTTTTTTTTTTTTTAATATTTTTTTTTTTCTTCACGCGAATGACTTCCAAGCGATTGACATTATTTTTAATCGTCGTAATTCAGACGGACCATTCTTCGGGGTCTTGTGACTAGATACCGCTTTTATTATTAGAAAAGAGAAAATTCTTTGCGGACTAGAAAACGGCGCTGTTCGCGTCATTCACGCGTTGACGTTAAAAGCCGTTTGCGTCACGGTATCAAAAAAAAAAAAAAAAAAAAAATGATCTGGTTACCAAGGCAACAAAGACGGACTGTATCCATGTGCTTGGATAAGGATAAAGATAGTTGGTGGATTCTTAAAGGAAGTGGGTGGGGACGAAGGACGCAGAGAAAATTGGAGGTAATGCGAAAGAAAGGCGGGTATTTAAATTGATATTAAGAACGGTTGTGGAAGGAAGTACCATTTTGTTAACGATCATTTCCGGCTGGCACGCGATCATTAGTCAGAATTGCTTTTAACATTCTCGCTGCTACCGTGTTTTGAAGTGGGAATGAAATTTCGAAAAAAAAAAAAATTGTCTCATCCCTGCAACAATTTCTCGGTCGGCCGTACTTCTTCTTTTTCTTTTTTTCCTTTATCTCTCGTAATTTTTCAACGTCGTTCGCACGACCTCGTTCGTTTTTGCCACCTCTTGATAATTGTTCTAATTAGCGAGAACCAGTTCTACGATGTTTCAGATCTAGGATGTGAGTTATATTTATAAAAAAAAAAAATTATTTTTTTTACCACGATACAAATATACTGGATGAAATAATTCTGTTCGAAGATAAAGTGACAGATTTGACAGCTGTCACACGTTCGATGCGATTTTTCGTATTTTGCAGTAAAAAAATTTTTTTTTTTTTTTTCAAATTTCCCGCCACAACGTTTAAACTTCCATCGAGCATTCACCTGCCGATTCGATAATTATAATGATCGTCGGTCACGTGGAACAGTCCGAAGGCGATTTATCGTGTAGTCGATAGGCTCCTTCCTGTCGGAGTCCACGTAGAGAGAAACGTGGTCCGCGAGCACATGGCGCACTCGAGAGCCTCAAATGTGCCCAGCAGGCATATCGCCGTAGCACAGAAACGTTAAGCTAAGTCCGAGAAGCGCTAAGAATGAGGATCAGTTAATACCGCGTTGCACCAGCCTAGGCTAGAATAGCGAAGCTTCGTCGAGCTTTGGCTTTGACTATCCTAGAGTTGCTAGGCGAATGATCACGTGGTACAGTGCGTGCGTGTGTGAACGCATCATTAGCGAGACTATCATTAGCCGGCAAGGCCGTGCCAGGGCCGGATTTTCATCGTCATCCTCAAGCAGCTTCGACAATTACACATCACCATAGGCACCGTCTCGCATTGGCCTCGGAAAAATTGTATAGCGAAATAAAAAATTTGAATTTTCAAAAAAAAAAACTTTTGAAACAACCGTCAGTACCAACAAAGCCCGACCAATCCAAGGTCCGTTCGATTTTGACGATTTCCTATAGTAGCCGTGAGTGCGAGAGAGACAGGCCTATTGCCGTTAACGCGAGCGAGACAAGGACAGAGATAGCTTACTTTTTTTCTCCTCCCTTTTATATTTTCTACGGAATCGGCCACACACGTCGCAAGTCTCGTTGATCGCCGAATCAGTGATTTTTTTTTCATATCAAGCAAAATGAGTCATTTATTAATTTCTTTACGCGAAATAAATAAAACAGTGTCAAAGTTTCACGATACATTCGTTCACGGCTCTGCGCGTCGATATAACAGGGACCGATCATATCGACGTTCAGTCCAGACAATCACCCGAGAACGGCGAAACTTCCTGACCAGGTGCAACCTCAGCCGCCCGTCTCTCGTTGGACAGATCCGAACCGGATGATCCTCCGCTGCCCTTGATGGTCCTGGCTAGGCTGTCGTTTCTCGGACCTCGTCTGCCGGAGAAGGTCACCCTGTCTCCGGCATCCCCGTCGCAACATTTTCCCATCTTCCTGCGTCTCCTCCTGCTTCTGCTCTTGGACTTGCATGCCCTGCGACGACTGTGGGCCCTTCTGGAGGACTTCCGACGGGGTCTTCTGCACGACTTTCGACTTCCTCTTCTTCTTCTTCTTCTGCTTCTTCGGGACTTGCAGCGGCCATGTCGGCTACGTCTCTTGCGCCTGCGACGGCTGGAGTGACGCTTGCACCCTCTGCGTCCGCGCTTGAGGATGACATCAGCGGCGTCCATTGGCTCGTTCCTGATGTCCTGATCGCCGCAGCTGTAGTAACCCCTGATGAAAATTGATTCTTAAGCGATTAAGAATTTTTTTTTTTCTTATATATAGAATCTCACCCCCTAGAACGATGCAGGACCCCGAACGACAGTCCACGGCGTAGGGCCATGTTGACGTGCTTCCTGACCTTCGGTGCTGGTACATTGTATTCCTGGGATATGTAATTGCTGATCTCCTTAGACGTGGACCCCTGCACGTCTTGCAGCCTCCTTATCGCGTTCACCACTAGGGCTTCGATCCTCGGCGAATTTCTGGCAGTCATGGCTGAATTGTGGAGAAGAAAAACTGTTCTCCTCAAATTCATCATGTTACAGTATCAATGCAAAATCATTTATGCTAATTACCGTTCGGATGGTCTCATCTCACGGGGAACCCCCCGGCAGATGCTCCTCGGTCGCTATAGTCGGTACCCACTGATGTTATGATAATCTATTCCGTCGATGATACACTGGGAATTTTTAATTGCACGGGCGATCTTGCATTTCCGGGAATGGCGAAACGTGTTGTCGTGTTAAAAAAAAAAGGGGGAGAGACGATATAAAAAATATCATTGAAAATTACACTCGATTAATTTTTAACATTTTTCTACGAACATCGACCGCAAGACGGGGCCTGACAAATTTCTACAGAAAAACTGTTTCCATGGATACGATCGACTATTTTTTTTATTTTCTAATTTTCATATATTTATACAGACGACTAGGTTTCTGCTCGATCGAAGATCGAAAAATTTATATTTGACCATTTTTTTTTTTTTTTTTCTTTTACAACACGGTCCTGGAATATAGAAAATATTACAGATTTTACCCCAATTCCCTCAAAGTAGGACCGCGAAGGACCTTTCGTGATATCTTGGTCCTTTTCTGCATGCTGCATCCCACGTACTGCATATATCTTGCACGACTCATCCCACTAAGAGCAACGCGATGTCTGAATGGCAGCTCGAAGACAGAGACGGCGATATACATATATCCCACGTGCGAAAGAGACAACACGAGGCTTTTGCAACTGGCGGTTTTCTCTATCTATCTATAGCCTCCTTTAGTCACGCACACTCTTACGTGTACTGTGAATATTATTTATAGGACTTGCCAGTGTGTACGACACGGAATTCATTTCTCTCACTCTCACTCTCTCTCTCTCTCTCTCTCTCTCTCTCTCTCTCTCTCTCTCTCTCTCTCTCTCTCTCTCTCTCTCTCTC
>JARQSV010000348.1:105666-145091 GCA_030142285.1 Calameuta idolon | reverse complement strand
ACCAAATCCTTACAGATTAGGTTCATCAGAATTATGCTACGAGCATGTCAACTATCTAATAAAAATTTATGAGATGTTACTAGAGAGAGAGGACAATCTGGAAATCATTATGTTATCTTGTCTAATTAGAAGACTGTATCCCTTTCTTACGGAAGACATGAAGAATTCCCTTGTGACGAAATTAACGTCTGCAAATCCTCGACATTGGATGCCTCTAAGAGATCATTTATCCTTGAGTGCAAAATCAAAGTTATATATGGGAAACTCGTCACGTACCAATGATATCTCCATAATTTTATCGAATCTGTATCAGCAGCCTTGTATGAAGAATTGGACCGATCTGGTAAGACTATATAAGGAATAAATATAGAAACAGTGAGTAAATTTTATATAATTAATAAAATATATTACAGATTATGATATTTAAAAAAATCGAAGCTACTACTCAGAGACTGAACGACGATGCTATGAGAATCATAGAGAATATTTGGAAATGTATAGCAAGAACAGCAGAGGAATGTGAAGGAATGCAGAAGGAACTTATATCCAGATTAATAATTGCACTACTAGGAGGTACTCGACCTGAGAAAATCGATGATAAAGTATTCTCAAGGGTATGACGTAACTATGTATTAAAAAATAATGTTTAACTATATAATCTAATTATCATATATTGCAGATCTTATCCTATGTGATTTCTATATATCCCCATATGGATTCTCATGTACGCGTTAAGATCTCTCATTATTTGAAAGACTGCCTGGACATCTTTACCGACTGCGATTCTACGGAAACAGCCAATGCAGTTGCCAGTCTTTACTGCTGCTTGTTGGAGGACCAGAATCCATGGGTTCGCCAGGAATCCCTTGAAAGCTTTGACTACTTGGCCCATGTTTGTCCCAATGATACTCTCATTACTAATATAGCAAGTGCGATTTCGGCAAACCCCCTGGTTCGTGATTCCATGCGATTATATTTGTCAAATACCTTGTACTACAAACTAGAACGATTCCCGTCTTTGGTAGAATATATATATGCGCTATCTCGGGAGTATCCGCAGCTCATGAAGCAGCACATGTGTTACGAACGAAATACGAATGAGCCTCATGAAAAAAAAGCAAGGCTAGAAAATCCAGTGGAACCGACTGATGAATACTTAGACCAATCGAAGTTAGAAGAGCGCGTAAATAATGTATGCGAGGAATTAAAATATTTTATATGCAACAGAGAAAGTCTTTCCACGGTAGCTTTGGAGAAATTACGAAAATTTGCAAGAAGCATACTCGACTGAGCAAATTTATCATTTAAACTATGCTAAATGTAAAGGTATATATTTTTATGTAACATTTAAACTGGCACAATACAAGTATTTCTTAGTATATTTTTTTTGCTATGGACTTTAATGATATTCTTAAAGAGTCTTATGTACTTTTTCGTTTATTTACTAATTTCTAACCTTGTGAAGAATTTCTTCTCTACGTGCTATAGTTGAATGTGACTTAACCTATTGAAAGAAGATATTTGTTGTAATCTACTGTAAGTAGTGTTTTATCGGTACTGTAGCAAGGTATTCGATTTCATTCTTTGTTTTAAATTTTCATAATGCCAGCTTGGAGCGAGTGTGTATAATATCTGAAGGACCTGTGTTAGTAGCTAAATGGTTCTTGATAAGCTGCGGCAATCGGCAAGCAGTGTAAAGGCAATCGTAACCAGCAGTAATAACATATTGAGCATTCGCTAACATCGTATCGAGCTACTAGCTGTAAATGCAAAATCACTTGGGCCGCAAACTATCGGAATTCATAGGACGAATATTCGAATATTGTTCAAAGTGAGTAATTATTTTTTTTTACAAATTTTATATGTACTGTGTATAAAATATAGCATATTTTTATTAGTGAATTTCATTTGTATGGCACGATATTTTCACATAATTTATTTTTATGTAGATGAGTATCGTATTGGACTACAATTACAAAGATCGGAGGTTCAAAAGTGACGAAGTATTTAAAAGTATAAATCAAAAGTATGTGACATTGGAAAATAACGAGGTCAAACGAAATAATGTGTACCTTAAAGAGGTTCGTTATGTTTTGTCATTCAATTCGTAAAATAAGTACTTCTGCTGCAGCGATTTTGATTTTGAAAATTATTGCAACTTTAATAATTAACAGGTTATCTATGAGTTTCTACGGCGAATGGGGGAATGCGATGCATTTTTTAAAGACAATTTTCAGGAAATTAAATGGGTAGGAAGTTTTTACAAAGGCACAAAATTCGGCTCACCAGAAGAGTTTGATCTTAATATAATTATAAAATTGCCTATCAACTACAATACGATTAATGTATGTATTTTATGATTATATTTATCATTATCTGTAATGCCAGATATATCAGTTGAAATATTTTTGTTATTTATAGGTACAATCCGATCGTAAATGTAAGTCGTTTATTAAATTACAATTAAAGGACGACACTTTGCGTTCGAAATTAATGCCGTACAAGTAAGTCATAACTTTATCTTTAAAAAGAACGGTTCCTTTATACAGTAATTTTTTATTCTGTCTAGAGTTTTGAAAAAATTTGTTAATAATGATTTATATTTAAATCAAAACGAATTTCGCCAATGGATGGAAAGCGTTGTTACCAAGGCTTTACTTTCTTTACCAACAGACTCTGGAAGGTCCCAATACTTGATTATAAATCATAAGAAATATACAGTAAGTAATTTTAGTTCACTGTACATTAATAATTATAGTCTACATTGATTTAATAACTAATAATTTACATTGATTTAATTCAGATACGTATATCGAAAAGCAGTCCAGCATTTACATTATACATCAGTGTAGAAGGTGTTACATTAGATGTAGATCTGGTTGCAGCAATAGAATTTACAAATCCTCCTCCTGCACCATTTCGTAAAATTACACAAAAGGTACTTGACACTTAATATCAATAAAGGAATAAAGACTGCCTAAGAGATAAGGAAACCAAATTCTTGTGGTAACAAGTATAATTTTATATAGGAAAAAACTTGGAGAGCTATTGCTAAGCCTTTTCACAATGGAAATATGCCAAATACAGATATCGTATGGAGAACTTTCTTTTATGAACAAGAAAAGGAGATACTACGATGTGCGGATGTCAAGCCAGTGATAAGGCAAATGAAGGTACTTACCTATAAATATTACTATTTGAATTGACGTTGATTTTTGATTATGCAATGAAACGTTAAGGATTTTTTGTAAATAGAAATTTAGAGACAGACAAGGTTTGCATAGTATTGCAAGTTATTACATTGAAAGTTTGTTCTACTGGGAAATAGAAAAACGCAATAAAGATAAGGATTTCTTAGCAGCCTCCAAAACTTGCATATTTTTCAATGTGAGTTATATCATCTCAAGTTTAATTTTCATGAGAATATTCATGTTAGTGTAACTGTTAACCACAATTTTGTAGATGCTAAAAAGAATGTACGAAGCAACTATGAATGGCGAAATAAAAGATTTCTGGCACAAGGAATACAACTTGCTGTCGAAAATAGGAGCTGCAGAAATGCTTAATATACAAGGACTGTTAAAAAGAATTATTATCACAATTGAGAGAAATATTAAAAATGACCCCTATATTATAGCAAAATTCATCTGTAAGTACAGATGGTAAATATATATATATTTTTTATTCTAAATGCGAATTCATGGACAACGTTACCACGTCTTTTCATTTTTAGTAAGCGAAAGAGAATTAAAAGAACTGCAAAATGGATTCGTATATGGTATGTATTGTAATATATTATCAAAGAATCGACTTAGTATTTCAGAATTTAGTTGATTGTTTCTTTTCAGTGACGGGAGATGAAGTCCGAGAACTTTACAATTCACCAACAGCACAAACTTCAAATGGTACTGATTGTAACATATTGTAAAAAGGCAAACTACGTGCTAAAATCGGTTGTGAAGGCTATCAAACGTGACTTCCGAAATTATTGAAATCATGATAATTCAATTAATTATTGTCTAATATACTTGGATGAATAGTAGACATATTTATATATTGTTATAGTTTTAGGAACAGTGGTTGCAGTTGGGGCAGGAATAGCTGCAGTGATCGCTATTACAAGAGCATTCAAAAACCTTGATGACTGAACCTAATTTCAGTAATAGTAAGGCATAAAATCACTAATGAGTTAAAAATATACAATGAGCGTCATTTTTCTTTTAAATGTAATATGACAAAGTTGCGCGCTGCACTTATATAATTTTAATGGCTGATTTATATTTTATATTGCGAATAGAGCATTTTATTATTAAGTTTTCTAAATGTTTAAAAACTATTTCATAACAATTAAAATATTATTGAACGTATTTAATATAAAATATCTTAAGAAAATATTGTGTTTATACTATGTGTACACATAGTACGAATAGTTCATTCATAATTCATACAATCTTTTAATATCTTCATGGAAAAACCAATCGATCATCACAATCATGTGCCTTTGTACGGTTGACTGTTTTATTATAAAATTTTTTTGATACAAACTATTTTTTCAAAGTTTAGCATTCATATTGTATCAGTATGAATAATAAGCCTGTAATTTGCATAGTCATTACAAGTATTTAGAATAAAATTAATTTATCAGTATAATTATCCTATTTCTGTATGCAGCATCCTTTCCCTATGTGCGCATCTACGAGACTGTACACGAAGAAATGTAGCTAAGGGAATTGTATCGCCCGCCAATTGAAGGGAAGTCTTCGTGCGCACTTAGCGAGAGGCTACGCTACAGATTTATTAATTTTATGCTTTTTCAAAAGCAGTCCTTTCATATGGAGGTGTCTGATGTCTAAGATCATTAGATTATTCATAAATACCTTAACTGTTATGAGCACATATTCCCATAATTATTCAGTGGGACTGCATTCGAATCAGCCCATTTGACAAATTTGTCTCCAAGTATATTTACACATTTCAACATTGCATTACAATCTGCTTCCGCCATATGTGCACTTTCTAATTTGCTACCTAATAAAAACTCATAGACAGTAGATAGTTTAAAATTCTTTGGCCTTTTCTCTGTATCTTCAGGAGAATATCTCAATACTCTTGGTTCGATCATTTTCTTATGTGGTGTTGGAATAGCACCTGCCTTTATTTTACGTAAGGATAGTATTTGTTTAGGTGGAGTTTTTTCATTCTTCTGTTTTAAGCTAGAGCGCAAATCATTTTCACTTCTACCTGACAGCAAAGTATTTTCTGCCTGAGAATGAGTAACATCATTACCAAAATTATTCTGTACTCTAACATCATTTAATGATTGACTGTAATAACAATGTTTACATGTATTAGGTTCATCATTTACTTTAATTGACTCCAGGATTTTATCTACAGCACTACATAAAGTATCATCCATACCATCGTCTAATAACGAGAAATAGTCCACTAACAAATTTGCTGTAGCTTGCACCTTGTTACTATCATTTTTTGCAGCATTTGCATCTGTTGTGCATAAAATATTCTTAAATGCCACTAGAGAATCTACACAGAGAACTTCAATTGGCATGACCTTAAACAAGATGTTATAAATTAATACATAGTAATTAATATTATAATTCTAGTATCCTAATGACATAATAATTAACAAAATACCTTCCCAATTTGTTGAAATTCTTGCATGATGATTTTATAATCAAAATTGTTTCCATTGTGTGCAACAAAACAAATTGGCGCTACTAATCTGTCGATAAACTGCATCATCAGATCAAATGTTTCAATTTCAAAGGGTTTTACATTGTCCAAATTCTTAGCGGAAAGTCCTATATTGTAATATAATGAATAAAAGTACCGATGAAAATATACTCATGATATTTGAGAAATTATTTATCTTTAACAATCGTACAAACCACACATACCTGTAATATCAGTTACTATAGCAGGAATAGTTTTTCTTGGATTGATGGGAATAATTAGTTTATGCATAACTCTTGGCAGCTTCCCATTTTTTTCTAAGATAGCCTCTCGAGATACAGCAATTAGAGACATTTCTGTAATACCAGGCATTATTTTGCCTTTTATAAGTCCAGTTGTTTCCAAGTCGAAGAATACGAATGTTCTAATTTCATTATAATTAGGCATTGTTCCACACTTTAGTTGGGAACAAAACATTAACTAAAGGGTCTTTGGTATCCAACCTAAAATCATTTACATCCAATGTTTCATCTGTCTCAATATATTCTCTCATGCATGTATTGCTTTAGATGCTATTTTCGCCAATCTTTATTTATAACTATATTACTTATGCAAAAATATGATTGAATATAGTACTTACATTAAAAAAAAAGTCGCAAGCAGCTAACATCAGCTATCATCTATAGATAAGTTTACACTCTACCAGCAACGTCACCACCGGAGGTGCATTTTCATCGACCACATATGTTTACATTTGGTCTGCCGTGCAGACAAAATTAGGTTAAATCGATATTGAAAAATATTTTGAACTTTTTATAATAAACAAAAATGAAGGAAGCAATAAATTCGGCTGGCGATAAAAATTCGACATTGGTGAGACGCGTTAATAAGCTGCTAGAATCGCATCTTGAGAATGATAAGGTATCTTGACAATAATGAAGTATATCTTCGTGTCATGAAGTTAAACATTATTTATTGTATTACTTAAAGAAATATTTATCCACAGGACACGTTAGAAGCTTTAAAAGAATTGTCTACATTTTTTACGGACAATTCACTAAATGCACGCAGAAATTTGCGTAGTAAGATAGAGCGAAGGAACTTGACGATAAATGAAGAATTTCTCTCTGCTTTTAGAGAAGTTAAAACTACTTTAGATTGTATCCACCAAGATGTAGTGGCTATGAATACATCTGTACAACGCATGACTAATCAATTGCAATCAACTAAAACACAAACATTGCAGCTTATTGATCAGACCACAAAACTACAAAGCGACAGGTAGGTGGATGGGAAAGCGTTGAGAAATAGGTAGCTGAAAGTCAAAATAATATATTTAATAATGTTATGTATGTTTTATAGTAAGAAATTGTCAATGCAACAGGAAGTTGCAAATGCTTTTTTAAAAAGCTTTCAGTTAACACCTACTGAAGTATCTATTTTACATGGTGCCTCTCGTGAAGCCCCAATTACAGATGAATTCTTTGTAGTTGTTGATCGTGTCCAGGTAAATACATTAAAACTTTCAAAAGCAATAAAAAATTCTAATAAGTATTCATATAGTATTATTTATACTTTATTGTTTTAAAGGAAATTCATAGTAGCTGCAGAATTCTCATGCAATCTGGTTATCAAACACTAGCGTTGGATATTATGCAAAGAATGACCCTCCTCCAGGAAGCTGCCCTTGAAAGATTATATCGTTGGACACAGAACCAATGTCGTCATATTGAAAATGAGAATTTAGCACCCTTACTCATTAAATCTATGACCAAGTTACAGGATAGGCCTGTTCTCTTCAAGTACATGCAGATCTCCTTTGTTACTATTATTTCCTATATATATTCATAATTTATTAAATTATTTTTCTAGGTATATTTTAGATGAATATTGTACTGTCAGACGATCTATATTAGTAAGTTCGTTCATAGATGCGTTAACGTTAGGAGATGGTTTCGGTGGTACACCAAATCCTATAGAAATGCATGCACACGACCCAAAACGTTATGTGGGTGATATGCTCGCTTGGCTTCATCAAGCTATCCCTATAGAAAAGGAGAACATTCTAACACTGATTAAAGGATGCGATAAAGCAGGTAAGAGGAATGTTCTGCAAAACAAAGACTGAATACATGTTTATGGTACCTATTGTATAACATAGCATAACATTGATTTATCTTACAGGTGTAAGCGATCAAGTAAAACAAGCACTGGGTAATATCACAGAAGGTCTTTGTCATCCCTTAAAATCTAGAATTGAACATATCCTAGCAGTAGAAGCACCTGCAACCGTATTATACTCCGTGACGACACTCATTCGATTTTATCAAGCTATAATCAGCCAGGTCGTACCGGACAGTGTCCTGGATACGACTTTAGGCGATTTGCTAGATTTAAGTGAAAAAAGCTTTGTCACAAGACTCCAAAGAGAAACTAGAATTGCTCTTGGAGATCGTGCTGAACCACCAGGGACTGACTTGATACCTGCTCCCTCTGTATCTAGATTACTGTCACTCCTGAACGAAATTCTGTCAGTGGCAAGTATAGCCGAAGGCCGTGAGAAAGATATGCTGCAAGTACGTACAATCAATATATCAAGACACTTCTGATAGACAATTCATAAGTAGTAGTTAAGCGATTGAATGTAATATTGATTATTTTCTATAGATTGTGTCATGTGTTATCGATCCGTTATTACAAGAGATCAATGAAACCGCCTCTAGGCTTCCAACAGTCGATATGGCTGTATATCTATTAAATTGTATACATCAGATACAATCAACATTGGCATTGTATGAGTACATGGATCAGAGACTGGAAAGGCTTCAGGTAATTGGAATTAAATATTCAATTAATCCCCATCAATTTTGTATAAATATTATAATATGATACAATTTAGGCTCAGTCGGATGCGCAGATCGACACGCTTACATCTGAACAAGCCAGTTCTCTTGTTGCAAATTTGAATCTTGGACCAATTTATACTATTTTGCAAGGACGTGAACAAGGACCTCTATCATCTATTCCTGGCATGGATCCTCTCAGTGTAAAAGAATTCACGGTGGGTATAGTAAACGTATATTTATGATTGCATACTAAACTTTATTTCAAGTTTAGCATTGATCAAATCCATATGTGAGCTTGAGTATTTTTAGCAGTCTATATAATTTATGACCATGGAATGTAGATTCTCCGCCTTCATAAAAGAAAATTATATCTCCTTACAGAACAAATTGGAGGCATTTCTGGTAATGCCGGATATCCTACTGCTTCCACAAATCAGTTTACTTCAGAGTAACACTCATCGAGCGATAACACAGAAACGTTCATTTGAAGTTATCGGAGCAATCTACAAGCAACTGTACAATGCTTGCCATGATCCAAAAAATCTTTATCAAAACGCAGATAGCTTATTCTCACGAACACCGGAGGATCTTCTGCACGTTTTGATATCCCAATGATCTTTACCAAAATTAAACAAGACAGTACGGTTCAAGCCATCTACCAGTATAAAGTATATCGGAGCAAATAAAAATAGCCCCTAGAGTGTCTACACAAAAATTGTATATAAAAATAAAACCTAAATGACTAAAATATATATAAATCCAAGTTGCTTGGCACTCACCGCAGTTGATTACAACGTCACAATCACCCGTTATATTATCAGCTCTAAAAACATGTCAATGCTGACAGCCAGGTTAGACGGGTACCCAACCAACTTAGCACAGCAACAGAGCAGAGAAGTGAAGTAAAATTTGAATCTGCCGGATAATCGCGGGCTGTAGATAAAGGGTTAAGCTAGAGAAGGGTATTCTGAACGTGGATAGGCGCGATCTCTGTAATTCCCGGTAGTAGAGGATGACGTACGCAAGTCGAGTTATCCCTATTGGCTCTGTACTGCCCGTCAGTCTCCAGTCCGGTGCGGTGGAATGCGGTTGCGTCCGCATTTTCTTAGCGAGTCGCGCGTCTTTCATTCATCTAGTGTTTCGGCAATAGCGTTCCTTGCTCGTCGGGTATATCCCTCGTATGATCTACATACAAGTTAGACGGCCTAACTGGTAACCGCGAGTAATGTGCAGGCCCAGGGCCACGGTGATTCGGAGTACGTTGCCCGTGTGAACAATGGACTTTGCTGTTTCGTGCACAAAGGACGGGTAGAAAGTGAGTGAGTATAGTGGCAAGATGGCGGACTCGAGCTATTATCAGGTGAGTCGCAGGTCCTGAGTTCTCTTTCTGTCTGGTGCGTCGTCCGGCTGCTTACCCGGAAATTTGCCATAAAAGATCATCACTCTGTGATTTGGTCATTTATAAAATTTCATAATCTATTACGTATTAGCGATAAATGCTTCGCTCTCATGACCATTCCTATACGCCCCCAAACATTAGCCTTGACGGACCAACTTAAAAATGATAGAGGGGAAGATTTATACCGTTTCTACCCCAAGTTTCGTCCTGATGATTTCCGTTTTTTTTTGGATTTGCTCTTTTTTAAATCCTTTTCTTTCGTATTTCTACCAATTACGCGCTAGTGCTTACCCGGTCTCTCGTCTTTCGGTAGAAATCTCATTGTGCCTGTGGCTTACCACGTCCGATTCTAATGATATATTTGACAAACTTTCACGTCTAACTTCAATCCATTTTCGTAAAGGTTGCCACATTTTTGTACGCTTCAACAGCGTAATGGGCTATTGTGCCCGAGTAACTTGTTGACGGTAAGCTTGCGCGTTACGAAAGCGTGCGCGACCTACTCGTTGCATGTATGATTATTAGTATCGTTTTACCAAAGAAAGTTTGTTGTCATTAAAAATTAGCATCTTTCATTCAAGCTATACGGCTGTCAACCCTCTCGAGAGAATAGCATTAAATTTCTCAAGCCATAATGGTTATAACTTAAAAATTGTATGTAAACTATAGCTTCCCTTTAATCACACTCAGCCAAGCTGGCCCTTTTAATTAAATCGCTATAATCTAACCTATTTTCTTCATGTACTTGTACCCGTTTGTTTACCATTATATCCAAAACCAATCTCAAGACTATTTTGCGTCATTCTAACAAAGTTTATTATTTGTATTCTTCAGGAATTCATGATTCCTCACTATACATCGGGAAAGTCTTAAAATTGAAGTGTACGTCATCTTTAATCCAGAATACATAAAATAATCGTCTTCCTGTTCGTATCTGGCACTACTTAAAGTCCTATGGCAAAGTATCGATAAAAATATCATAGACACTGTCTGTCCTAGTTCGTGGTGGCTGGTTTACTTGTAAAAGCCATGCGAGTTTCTGTTCGGTTAGTGCGTGTCTTGAACTGGTCTCTGGCGATTCGCATGAAGAATAAGAAGAACGAATAAAAATAAAAGAAGAATACAGTACAGGACACAGGAGGGAATGTGCAGTACGTAAAGTTTCCAAGCATTCGAGACTGTTTGCGCTGCTTTTGAGATACGGCGACATAAATAAACGAGCCGTACGGGCGCCGCGTGCGGGACAAGACAGTCTCGTAGCCCATCTGCATTAGCGCGGTTAGGTTATGTTTCAAAACGATCCTCATTAGTCAGTTTATCAGTAGATACTATTATCGATCTAGAATACACTTCCAAAAAATAGCACATTCGCAGCTAATGTTTGCTTATCATTTAAACAGACTCTGCCGATGACGTCTCATACTTAAATATATCCAACGACCAGTCTACAACGTCCCATCGTTCACCAAAGCTTTCATCTAGCTTTCCCGACCTCGCACACTGACTCCATGTCCGCCCATAAAGATCCATTCACTAGTTCGACGTTTGTCCTTCGCAAGAAACAATTACCATATTACTGGGACGATATATTGACCTCCGTGGATTACATACGCGGTACAGATATATTACAGAATACGTGAAAATAGACGATGCGTCAGTATCACGTTGAAGGATACGCGCATCGTCCGGGGTTTTCGTGCTTTAAATCGCTCCACCCACGAACCAGGCGGCTTTCCGTCGGTGAGAAAATTCTCTTCGAGCTATCTCTAGGCTGCTGATGTCTTCAGCTCTTTTTTTTTTGCTTCTCTATTCAGGGCGTGACTGTGCCATTGACCCTTGACTGTGACTTGGGATTATTCTCACTTGCAATCTTGAGTCACGTGTAATGCAGATCGTTCAACGTGGTCATCGGCGTCTTTTGGGATATTTCCAAAGGAACAACAATTCATGACTAACTTCAATTGAGTAATGACTATATCAATTTTCGTTCTTTCTCGCATCATCCACGCCACCTCTTTACGCGGCGCAATCGCTTTTGCCCCAGTTCCCACAGTTGGCGCAATTGCATTCACAGAACTGCAATGCAGGTGTTCGTCTGGACAAGGAATTCCGGACAAGGTACGATCGACAGGCCAATGAAGGCGAACTTCAAACTTTCCTTGATAACGCTTTCCCCATTGTTCGAATACCTGGACGTCTAGCGTTAATTCTAGGTCGATCTACGGTTGGTTAACTTCGTAGAATCGACGTCTGGCGTCTCTCATGCCGAGGGTGCCTGCAAGACGATTGCCAACGAACGATCTCCCAGCTTTATCTTTCAGTCACGTTGCGTTATGTCAGAATGGCGACGATAACACCAGGAACGTATCACCAAATTCTAAATCCCTGCCTTATCGGCGAAGCTCGATAAAAGATGATTGAACAGTGTTCGAGAAATTTTTTTTTTAAATAATTTCGACTGTAAATCCAAGCGTCTATTTCTTCTGTTCACATTTCTATCAAAAGACGATTCAACGAGTGTACATACATGCTTATACAGTGTGTCTATATAGTACCAAGGATATTTACACCAGGAGTTAGCAATTCCTCGAGGACCAATCAACGGACACTTACCGGTCTGCCTAATAATCGTGATAGAATTTCACAAGCTCGGCCAACGCGCAAGAACGAAATCGGCGCGATAACACGCCAGTCGGATTCTTGTTTGATGTCGAAGCCAGCGACAAACGGGAAGCCAAAGTGCGCTGATATCGACGGTCAATAGCAGTACGGTGCTTCCTGTGGAATGGAGAGGAACGTTGCGCCGCGTGACGTTGAAATATATTTTCAAAAAGATTATCTCTATTCTCGCGTAACACTTGCGACCGCCGAAATTATCGGACGGTATCTTCCGAGGGACACGCAATATCTATCTATATAACATCTGGTGAATTTTTTAAATATCCCGTGAACCTCCAGTCTGTAGCTCGGAATTCTGGCAAATTGAATGTAATTCAGGATGCCGAAGTCTCATAGTCTGTGGACGTGCGTTACACCTTGTATGGTAGGTTGGCTTAATGTTGTAATGACGATAAGCAAGCGTACAGCGTGCCACGCGCGCGTGAGGATCAGCTGTGCAATAATAGGCGTCTAATGAATTTTCAATGACCCGCCTTTAATCGAAACGTGTTCGACGCGTTGTTTTATCGAGAAAATTATTTGGGTCGAGTAGACTGCAAATAAGATTGACGATATTAGGAGGCGCGTTATCTGATAAATTTCACAGTTTCCCGTATACAGGTTACACGTGAATCGTCTGCGCGCACGTCGGCTGAACAGGAAGTTCATGGGACGGATGGGAACAGCGTTGTACGGGATCGGTTCAGGATGCGCGGTTGGGATTTTTTCTGTTTACTCAGTGCGATTCGGATCGGTTCATATATGAGATACGCGGGCTCGCTTAACCTCCGCGCCACATGGCAGCGATTAGTAAATACCATATTGTTAGATATATAGGATCGATACGTGTTTAATATTTTATACGGTACCTTGAGAATTAATGGGGCTCACGCGCAATGGATTTATACAGAGTCATTCATCTCGGAGGTAGCGCTCGGCTATTTTTAGTATTTTCATACTCTTGACGGTTTGCAAACAACGCGTTGCTTCCATTGCGAAAAAGCATTTGAAAATTTACTGATGCATTTTACGAGAGACAATTCTGGGCGGGAAATTACTTATGGGTTCCGTCACACTTCTTGGATCGCGCAGCGTCATTGATTTCTGGTACGGTCATACCGAATCGATAGCTACAGTTATATAGAATTACGAAATCGACAGTCAATGAATTTCCGGTATCGCCGTACGTTATACCGAATTTCATTTATTATACGTAGTACGTCAACATCCGGATCTCTGAGCGGACGACTTCCGGTCTACGCGAATGTGTTTCCCTGTTTCATTCGAGGTTGAGTTTCTGCTCGTTTCCGCTAATTATCCTCACGAAATACCTTAGTGGGAATTTCTTGCACTAGGAGGCTGTGCGGATGGTGATTCAAAAGGTGATATCCTCGTCGGGTGAAGAACAGTTAGGAATATTGAAAGATTTTTTTTTTTTTTTTTCTTTTACTCCACGACGATCCCACGTGGGATGAATAAAAGATGATCGTTAGATCAATCAAAGATGAAAATATTATGTCTCACGATTACACTTTTTCACGGTGAATCCCTGTCACGCGGTCTGATCGTACCGATTTTATTGTGTTTCAGGGTGATTACATCAGGCATCCTGTTCTCTACGAATTGTCCAATAAATATGGAGTTGCCGGTAGCGACCAGGTGCCCTTGCCGGCTCGTCTCGACGAGCTCCGGGAACATATACGTCGCGAGATACGCAAGGTACGTCTTTATACACTTCGTCATACGAATTTTCACCTGGATACACCGAAGTCGTCCTCTTTGTTTTACCTGAAGCTTTTCTAATTGGTTTTTTAATTTTACCTTTTCTCTTTTTCCTCCTGTACCCTTAAAGTCCTCGAGGTTCGTAAATCCGCCGCGACCAATCGCGATAGCCATCACGATTTACCCTTCGCGTAAGAAATTGGATACTCGACAAGACCGATTATCAATGTTCATCTAAAAACGTCAGGATTTACGCCAGAGGCTTGGGTATACTCTCTCCTTCGCGCAACTCCCTGGCTGTCACTGAGGTCTGCACAGTGTATCCTGGAGATTCGTTTATATCGCACTCGTACGTAGAATCTCTGTATCCTGATCCATGATCTATCCCTCCCAAGAGGATCTAGCGTGTAGCGAGGGGCCTGGGTCTAAATATTTCTCTTACCGTACCCACCCAGAAACATCGTAGGCCGATAGGTGCACTTGTGCCTTGGACGCATCTTCGAGTTTGCTCACGATGCCTGGATCTGCTGGGATTTTACACGAGACTCAGTGCCATCTTAGAGTCCTAAGATCGTAACGTTAAATGAATTGATCATTTTTTTAAGTGCTAAGGTCTCTTGTCGCAGGAACTGAAGATCAAGGCGGGTGCGGAGAAGTTGCGCGAAGTAGCCACGGACAGGAAGGCACTCTCAAACGTGGCGATGATCGTCAAGAAGGCAAACAGCAAGCTGAACGAATTGCAGGCTGAGCTTCAGCAGCTGGAGAGTCAGATCATCCTGACCCAAGGTCAACCCGCTTCCCCGCAACAGAATCATTCGAATGGACAAGGTAAGTACACGGTGGTCGTCGTTGCAACGATACTTTACCGACCGTATAAAACTAGACCACTGACAGACGCACTTGGGCCTTTACGAGTTTGGTGCAATTAACCCGTGATTGCGTTAATCCAGGCTCATTGCTATCTGGATGATTCGCGGGACCCAAGCTCAGTCCAGGAGGGGGCGGGCTCGCTCGCCACGTTAAATTGACGGTAATAAGTGGCACCGGCTATTTATACCGACCCATCTCGCCTATCCATTCCAGTTAAGTCAGTTATCTTGCACCAGGCACAGAGCAACCCGGGGAGCAGAGCCCATCTTCTCATTCAGTCGCCGGAGCGTCGGCAGATTCCATTGAGATTACCAAGCAGCCCCATGCTACTGGTGGTTGTCTTGCTCCACTACTAACTCGACTCTTGTTGTGTCTCCGTTCCAACTGCCTCGCTACGGTTGAGTACGCCTTACGGTTGTTTCGGTTTAACCTGAGCCATCGAAGGAAATAAAAAAGGTCAACGTTTTCTCTTTCTACGTGGCCACGTTAACTCGAGCCCAGGAATGATCACTGAGATTTCATTTTTAGTACCGGAAGTGATACCAGTGATTTCCTGGCTGATCGATACTCGCGGTACGTCGGATCCAGTGCAAATAAATATGGCGACAACAGAGAGAAACGGGTACCCCCGTAACGCCGTCTGAATAATATCAACCGAAGTACCGTTGCACGTCATAGCCCTGGGGGGTTTCCCGGGCAGTCGTCTCTCGTATCGGGATCGCGTTTCAGTCGAACCGATCCAAACCCACGCTCGCATTCCTCTTCGGCTAACCTTCAGGGGCTCGGAGACTTTCTTGCCTCGTCAGGACCCGGTCACGTCTTTACGATCAATCCGGAGAACGGGACAGTTTCTATGATCGCGTAAATGGTCAGGTAGACTCCCGGAACCGCTTCCGGTCTGGATTCAAGTACAGTCCAGGTCGCAAATGGAATGCGCGACTTGTATATACGAATTTTATTTGGTGTCTCTGTCTCTCACGTGGGCTATGCCAAAGGAGCGAGATGGCTGATATATATATATATACTCCTTGCTTCAGCTGACTGGCTTGCCGTGCCCCTCCGGATGTACGTAATGCCGGTCATGCATTTAATAACGCCGAACGCACTTCCGGGCGAATACTTGCATAAAATCAGATTGACTGTAAAATCGCTCATTGCCGTACCGAGCCTCTTTGCGTATGACCTCCGATAACGATTGGGCTGACAATGAGTAACGTCAGGAAGTGACACTTGGTATCCAGGAATTGATGATGTACGCATGGGAACGTTCCTTATCGATTCTGATGAATCAATAACACGCGATTAATTGCAATCTTTCGACGAGCTATACGATTGTCGAGTTCCGGTTGTGATACCGCGACGAATTCCATCGATAAGCACTTTACGTTAGTCCGTACACGTATAATTACGCGTAGGCACGTATAATCTCACGTTGACAATATAGAGAGAAAAACGTGTCTCCGCCGGTACTTCGTTGCGTCAGTCATGCTAAATAAATACTACGCGATACACGACTATTCAACAGATATGGATATTCATCGATGCATTCGACTCTACGAGTCAACAAGTTCGCATAATTCATACAGCAGAGCCTCCACAAGGTATCCTGGCTACTCTGCCATAGGTATACACTGTGGAATCTTATATTTATTCCTGTAGGTTACCGAGACGGGTGCGCAAGATCCTCGATAACACTGATATCAGTAAGCGGGCTCTCTGATCCTCGAGAGTCCATAAAAATAATTTCTCAAAGCGCCTCGACCACGAGAGGCCAATCGATAGACGAAACGGCCTTCGTCAGGATAAATTTATCGAATTTTCACGCGCAGCGCAAATAACCACGTCGTCTACAACGTCTTGCTCGTCGTCGTCGTCGTAGTTGTCGCCGTCCAGATTGCTTCAGACGAGAGAGAGCGAGAACGTACGAGAAGGAGAACGATGAAGTCGCTGGTCGGGCTAATTTCAAATTAGCCAGTCTGACTCCGACGTCGTTACAATTATTGCGTACCGGAATGCGACGGTTACACGTTGGCTATAAATAAGTAATTGTACGTTTCGTTACTCCACCGAGAGTCCATGGCTGACGTAAGTCTTCGGTTGTATGATGAATCCGTGAATATATGCATTAACATGCTACGGGATGTATCGCTGAATGTGAATATTCGAATGCATACTGTTACGCTTGCACTTATAGTCGGGGGCAATTATTTTAATCAGTAGTGTAATGAGGATGCTGATGGAACACACTATACGGAGTACAGTCTACGTATAGTGTATCTTACACCTTGTTACGATTATACGGTGTACGGTTTGGTGGTATATTACATGGTTTGGTCCTCTTTGATATTTTTTCGGCTCTGTCAAAATCGTACTGAGTGGTATCGGTACTAGGTAAACGGTACTTTTAATGCCCATGTACGAGGGAATCACGTATGTAAAACTTCGTCGGGGTTTACCTAACGAGGAAAATCGTTAAACTGCAACGGGCTCGTGAAAACGGAACTTTTACGTTCATCACGAAATTATTCACGGCTTACGAGGTAACATCAACAGTGGCGCCGGTTACGAGTCCATTACTCCGTGCGAACAGCTTACAACAGCGTTTATTGAAAATCGACAAGGTCCATGATAGTTGGTCGACTGTCCCGATATTGTGTGTAGGGTTATCTGTTCCTTGTGTATCGAGACAGACCTTCTTCAAGGAAGGGCTATTACGAATAAAAATCGAAGGCTTGGATCATGAGAAAGGGCTCGTTTTCGGTTAGTTAAATGGTTTATCGCCGAAATTAATGCTCTTAAAAAAAAAACTTGTACCAGTACGATACGTAGTTGGTACCGTTATAACTTTATGTTAAATGAGCGGAAAATTTGTTAGTCCATTAAATCAATCTAAAATAAGCCTACGGTTATGATGTGCGGCTTTTTTAGATTTCCTTTTGCAGCGGTGCCAGCTTGGAGGTTCGAAACAGCGTCGTTCAGAAGATACTATGCGTCTGCTTAAAGATGGCGTACCGGGATGTGTGCGCAGAGTTCGTCATCTAACATCACTCTGTTTTACTGATCATTAATCTTTGTTCAAGGGGTAACACTTGTCGAACGAACCGTACATCTTTTTCAGGCACGCGTCCTGTGTTTTCTCGCGCGACTACACAGTTTGTCAGAAGTTTTTGTCTTAGTACCTCGCTTCGCCGCTAGACGGCAGTACCCGAGTGATCGACTTCTTCCCGCACTTTCGTAGGACGTACCGTAACCTAGAATTAAGACGTTAGAGCAAAGCATTGATCTAGGCGTTTAAGTGTGAAAAAGGAAATATTGTAAAAGAGAGGAAACGTCTCTTTAATCTTTCTCTAAAGAGAGTTCAGCACGTGCCGTCAATAATAAGAGCATTGAATGGAGGAGGGTGCGCTGCTTGAACGGGGGGTTCTTTGTCAACCCTAACGACGGCACCGACACTATGCGCATAATAGGGCACGTGTGTACCTCGCTTAATGACGTATATTTCTACTTCAACGTTTCTCTCTCTCTCTATTCTCCATATTGTTCGGTCCGTTTACATTGTTCCTGGGAATCGAGTCGTGAATGAGTAGCAGCCTATTTAGAACTGGTGGAGCAGCTACTGACACTCTTATCTCTCACTTCGAACCTCTCCTTATTGGGACATGTCAGCCAGTATGCATCGGGTTCTCTCCAGTCCGTTCAGCCTCGCCTTTGCTATATACTTACACTACCTGGATACTGGATTTACAAGGTAACCGACGGCGCTTGGCTATCTCGCTTAACCGCGATTACAAGGAAGGCTTGAAGTAAATCCGGGAATTGATAAATTCTTTGGAAAATTTATTCACATCGGGATGTACTTGCGGTTGGTTCGGCGTGGGGCTTGTTCGAAGAAATTTTGAATTAGGCCTTCAACGTGAGACTTTGCCATTGGTGTACCGGGTATTCAATACGTATGTACAGGCGTGTTAATTCGTTCGACCAATATAGAACGTGGCCCGGCAAACAGAGCGTTGTCAACGTCTCCTCGTCTACTGCGCGAATCGTAGTCGCTATGGAGGTAAGGTTTGTTGACCGTCTGGGCCAAGGACCGTAGACTCTAGCGTGAGCACCTCGTCCCTCGACTGGATCCTGAACTTGGCTACTTTTATTTGTCTTATTTTATTTTTCTTTACTTTCTCTCTCTCTCTCTCTCTCACTCATTCACTCACTCACTCAGCGGTTCTCTCTCCACCTTATCTCGACACTTCTATAAATCCATTTCACGGACATTAACCGGCTATTCGCCGTCATCAGATTTATTTCTTAGGTGATGGATATTTGTTGTATCGCGTGCGCCGTGTCGAGAAATCACGTTACACGTGCGTCGTACCTATTCACTCTGATACGTTTAATGTAATCTTAACGAGTGCCACGAAATTCACCGTTTCGTTTCGTCGTTCTCGTCTCTCACGTTCCTCGGAACGCGGACGTCGCTAATCGACGATAATACAATAATACGTATTTTCTGCCTTATTAAGCGATTTAATGAAATCTATTCGGCCCCCGCACTAGCTGCTCTGCGATTACGACTCTCAAGTCTCGTTCGATGAATTATTAGAAAGGCGCTCGCGCCTCATACACCTGCGAACTCGTTTGCTCCTGACTCGCGTAAACGGTTCATCGATCTCGGCGTGTAAATAAAAAAGAGATGTAGGATTTTTTTTTCGTTAGAGGCGAATAAATGGTCGTCGACGAGCTCGTCGCAGTAAATTTGACGCGGGGATTCTGACTGCTTGAATTCTTGAATTTCTATTTTTTTTTTTTCTTTTTTTCGACAAATTTCAACATTCCTATCACACGGACAAGAGAAGTATGAAGGAAACAGTTAGACGTTAAGGAGGGAATCCACGATGCAATTGTCTCGACTGCGAAAGCCGGTGGGAGAGTTGCAGCAGGTATAACGGCACGCAGTAAAACAAAGAACTGGTGATTTTCCACGGTTGCGCCACCTTCGAAAGACCGCGTGGGAGTTGTCATGCTACGGGCTTTTTGACCGGGTCGCGGGAACCTCTGGTGGGGCGCGTCTTTCCGTTTTCTGAACTGACTGAACGATCCGGATCTTTAGTAGAAAATATAATGGACACCAAAAGTCGCGTGACTTGTATACCTTTGGATTATTTTTTA
Source organism: Calameuta idolon (assembly GCA_030142285.1). Taxonomy (NCBI): domain Eukaryota; kingdom Metazoa; phylum Arthropoda; class Insecta; order Hymenoptera; family Cephidae; genus Calameuta; species Calameuta idolon. The sequence continues at coordinate 124,742 of JARQSV010000348.1, read as the reverse complement.
ATTTAACTCCATTGTCTTATTTTATTTATTTATCTTTTTCAGACACGCCACTGTCACCGATGGGTTCCTTGTCTCCCAGCCAGGACGGTCTCTTCACGGACCTTCGATTACTTTCCCTGGAGAAGCAACTCAACATCGAACTGAAGGTGAATCGACTAACCTTACCCATCCGCTGTACCATGATTGGCTTAATTTCGCTATGATTAGTCGATGTTCGAGGAAGTATACGGAGTATACTTATATTCTATTCTGCTACGTCAAAACATAATATCCCTGACTCTAACCGGCTTAGCCGAGGGTCCTCTGCGCAATAGCGAATACTTACAATGTTCGAGCCACGGCCAACGGCACGAGTCACTCCGTGCCAGTGTAGACCAACCAAGAATGGCTAAGTCAATCTGGAAGAAGGTTAGATTCTCAATATTAAAAAAAAAAATCTTCTAAACTAGTAACTCCGTGGTTATAGGCTTCTCGTCTGCAAGGAGCAATCTGAAATTTACGTCGTGGCGATGACCTAATCGTGCCCTCTGACAAAATTACTTGCCGTCGCTCAATCGTACTCGGAGAATCCATCGTTTCTAGGATTACGTCATCTCTCGCATAGTTGCTAAAGCACCCAATTTAGTCGTCATTCGCGTCTCACGTCGTTTCCTTATTGCAGGTCAAGCAGGGAGCTGAAAACATGATACAAAGCTTGACCAGCGGTCACAGGGACAAGAAACTCCTTCAGGAGGCGCAGCAGATGCTGGATGATTCTCGCGCTAAAATTGAATTTCTGCGCATGCGCATAAGGAAAGTACGCCAGGCACGTCAGCAGCAACATGCGAGAGGCGACGGACCTCCGCCCAATGGCGAAACCGCTGCTAACAAAGGTATATTTGCTAATTGACGAACACCTGGTGAATTAAAACAGCATTCACTTGTAGTACGCTCCTCTCACGATCTGGCAATGCTCTATCCACACGCCGCGTACGCGTACCATGAGACAAGGGACGATGCCGTGCGCACCACGAGATCCGGATGTAGGTGTAGATATATCACCTGGATATAATGTATACTCGGCCAGTTGGCAAAAGTGCCATCATCTACGGAACACGTACTGCAAGATCGTTATAAATAGAGATAACGCTAGAGCTGACATTTATACTATGGCATAGACTAGGAGCACCACTTGGCCACTGTCAGCAAGTTCGCTTCTCTCAATCAAGTCCAGGAACAGGCACAAGTATACCTTCAAGGTTCGCGGAGCAGTGATCGCTTGAAATGTTAAAGCTGAAAACTCATCTTCCCTTACTCGGATGGACCTGTAATTTTTCTCAGCTGTTCCCGCACCGACGTACGTTGCCCAACTACGCCCACCTTTTAAATCATCACTGTTTCCTCACAAACAATGTCTAGCGCTCGCTTCATCTTTGTTTGACTCTCGTTTATTTTTCTCATTAGGGACAGTGTCACCTTCTTTTGGAAAACACGTTCATCTGGATGTCACACATATTCTCTTAGGTCAAATAGTTATGACTATTGGGCACACCGATATCGGTGAAAATTATCGAATCTTGGTTATCAGAGTATCGTGTTATTTTAATCGCCACCTGCAACTCCGTTAAGTCGCAATAGAGTGACCTTGTGGTCGCGCACATAGTCTGCAGCTATACGAGTTACTGTCGTAATTTCGTATATAAATGTTGTTGCGCAGTTACAGAATCTCGTACCGGTACGCTAATGCCAATCGTGTCTAGGCTTTTGTATTTCACTTGGAACCTGGAAACTAGTTGCCTGGTTGCAACGTTGATGCTGCTGGTCGACAGGTTCCAGGATCGTGTATGACTTTATAATAGATCAGCACGTCCTGCAAGAGGTCGTAGGAGCGATCGCGTGCTCGAGAGTTATTAAGCTCTAAATGGAAATGCCGTGGCACGATCAGGTCTTTAAGATTCATGATCCTTATTGCAGACAAGTACGAGCCCAGCCTGGAACTCGCACTTGAGGAGAGAGTCGAGGAACTGCGACATAGACTGCGAATCGAGGCGGCCGTCGTGGAAGGAGCCAAGAATGTCATTCGTTTACTCCAAAGTGCCAAAGTTGCCGATAAGAAGGCCCTGACGGAGGTACGTGAAGATTCCTAGGCTTAGGACAGTTGACGTTTACGATCGTAGAACCGAAAACGTTAGCTCGACCGTGTCACGCTATGCTGAAATGACTTTCAGTCTGTCAGAAGATTCACTCGGTATACAAGTAGCGCGAATGATCGCCGCTTTCATTGTTGGTCTAGCCGACCGACCAAGGACGGAAGTCTGCAATCGTTTACAATAGAAGTCTATAGATAAAAGTTTGTATTCCACATTGAGCTACTACCAAGTCCGTCTTCCTAACCGCTGAGACTCCTGGGCGAACGGGGGGGTATCGCCCGGGATCAAAGCTGTTGGAAGACTTTCAGTAGCGTGAATACGATCACGAATGGGACCTCAGGGGCGGAATATGCGCGTCTCTTAAAATAGCACCGCGCCGTCCCCGCTCCCCGGTGACGCCTTTTCGGGTCGCGTTAGTTCCCTCCGAGAAATCTAGCGGAGGCTACTTCACTCGATCTGGTCGCTGCAACGTCATGTAACGAAGTGTCGACATGCGCGATAACGACGGGAGCAGAGACTCGTTCACGAGCCTCTTCGATACCCGAGAGTGCACTTTCACGAAGACGATTTAGGGGTCGTACTAAATCGGGAAAAAGTGTCGCGTGTACTGCTCCAGCGATCCGATCAAGATACGGGGAGTCCATTTAAAAAACTGAGAAGGCGTCGGGACGCCGGAAAGAGTTTTGAAATTAGAAATAATTTTTGTGGTGTTCAGTTTTTTTTTTAGATGAAGCTTTATCACGTATCCTTTGTCTTCGATTGAATGGAACTTATTATTACGCCTGATATAACTAAATAAAAGTGCTGTTGGTGACCGAATATTCTTGGACCGACTGTACATTGCTCCAAATTTATCGTGCTAATTATATACTACATCTCGGCTGTTGTCGGTTTGTTGCCCCACACGACCGAGGTGGTACTTACCTCGTTTGGAACCTCCTAAAGCAACGTGTGACAAGCAATCAGCATTCGGGAAGAAACTGTTAGCCTGTGCATCCTTACCATTGAATTACTTGGTACGTTGATCTCGCTATAGAGTACTCATCTTCTGGCGGATCAACACATGAAAGAATACCTCGTGCAATTTATAACGAGCTGGAAGCATGGTGCCGCGCGAGGAGTATCGGTAGCCTGGCGATCATCGCGGGATGTACGGGCGTCCGGACAATTCTGGAGCTACACCACCCTGGCTGGTTCGTGCCGAGGTGACCATTCGCCATGGGACGCCGGTCACTTCGTCATCCAGCAATGTGTCAGAAGGTAGCGCCTCGACGGTCACGGATCCCAATGGTGTACGGATGGTTTATCGTTGGACACCTGGACAACAGGTTCCTCAAGTCAGCTCCTCGTCGACGTCATCGACTCCCGGCGGATTTGGTTTCCAAAGAGGAAACATTCTGTTCACTTCGACACCTCCTGCCAGATCTCTACCCACCAGGGCGTTTACCATACCACGCACTGGGATAGCCAGCAACATCGAGCCACCAGGATTCAGAGCTAACGTGTCCGACTCCGGGTACAACAGTGAACAATTTTCACCCCAGTCTTGCTCCACCTTTCCGTCTCGACGACCCTCGCAACAGTACAATAGAAGATGCCGGAGCACGTGCAGCATCGTCCTCTCAACCGTCGGTGCTCAACATAACCAAAAACCTGATGTGCCTTCTAGCACTAGTCAGAGTTTCCGCCAGCAGCCGGTTTTTCGATGTGGGAAAGTAAACTGCAATGATCCCTGGTGCCATCACACCGCTCATCAACATGTCTCGGCTAGATGTCAATTTAGCACCGTGCCCGAGGGTTGCGAGGATTGCGCCGAGGGTATCGCGCCAGGCTCAAATGCTTTCACTACGCACTTCTGTACCAGGGTACCTGAAAAGGTGGCGAACAAGACCACGGTCGTTAGTAGGGACGCTGCTTCGCAGACTACGGATATCGAGTCTCAAGGATCCCAGTCATCTCTTCCTAGAACTAGCAAAGTGTACAGTGTCAGAAGAAAAACTGCTCCTGGTTCTCTGGCAGCGGACGAGCAGAAAAAGATAAAGGTAAGCGGGGTCTAAATGGAAGTGTGTGTGGCTACTCTTCGATAGCTCTGTGACTATTGCACTTCTATTTCATGAGGCTAATGGCACTTCTTCAATTCTCATATTCTATTCCAGCAAACCAATCAGTTGTCCTGCCCTCCTTCTGGAATCAGGAGCTCCGCTTCACCCGTGGAACTGGACAAGTCCGACTCCTCTGACAAGGACGACAACTCCAAACGGAAATCACGTACTGTACATATAGATGTATACTGCACTGGATCCGATGATGATTTAGACGAGAGCAGTGACTCGGACTCGTCCGGTAATGAGGAAGATAAGGCAGTCGTACCGGTTTTCGAGTGCGACGATGTCAGAGTGATTCATACCCGTGCCAAGAGCAATGTGTTACCAAGAGGCTTTCAGGACGACAAAGCCTTCCTGAAGCGCAGTGCCGAGAGACGCTGTGAGAGCTTCAAAAATGCTCCTATGAGGATGCCCTCACTTGCCAGCTCCAAGGGATACGAGAGCGACGACGTCCTGAGCTCTTTGTATCCATCGCAGTTCAGCTCTTATAGCGCTCTTCGTGACTTAGATTCTACCGTGTGGTCAGCAGCTTCGTCGAGCGTCGGTATACCTTTCGAGGGATACGATTCTACTGCTGCCACTTCCTGCAAGGACACCTTCTCCGATATCGAGTCCCTTATCAACAGCAGGACCAGTCTGACGCCCTGCGACAGTTTCGAATACGCAAACTCCTCGGATCGTGAGAGAATTAACAAGATGGAGAATCTCTGGGCGCAGAAGGACGGGATGAGTAAGACCTGGAAGTCGCCGCACATAGAGCGCAGACATTTGCTTCAGAATAAAAAGATGAAGGAGTATCTTGAGAAACATCAGATCGGCTGGTCATCCGGGGAGAGTGCAGCTGAGTCGGATGACAGTGCTGAAGTCGGTTGGAGCTTCGTGTCCAGCGACGAGAGCGCACGTGTTGTTAAACGCGACTCGACTATTCGTCGTAACAGTAAAGATAAGACAGCAGAAACCGGAAGTGCTACTCTCCCTTCGGACGCCGCCGTCAAGAAGTCTTCTAAAGTTACTCCAAAGGAAGAGCAGGTGGATTGTGTCAGTCAAAGTGACAGCAGTGCGCATCCGTTTGTTCTTCGTGATCAGATCGGACCCTTTGGCTCGAGAAATTCAACTCCTCCGCCTTCGAAAGTTGAGTCGAGAGTGACGTCACCGTTCACTACGCCCCAGGGCGAGAAAACTGAACACATTATAAAGGCTTCTATATTTGGCATGGTCGTTAATGCCTTCCGGAAGCCGGGACATCATATAGGACCCTCGAAAAATCCATCCTGCTCCTGTGAACATTGTAGAAGGTTCTTCGACGAGGAAGGTCCTCGAGGTCGTTCGCGCTCTCTTAGCGAACTCGAGCGACGACCGGGATTCTGGTACAGGAGAGAGAGGGACATTATATCCCCAGCTCCCACAACAGGCCTGAATAATTAATGCTGGCACATATAATTTTATTTCTCAATTTAATCGCATCAATTGCTTTAGAGAAGACACTTCTCTGTAGAGATTCCTGTTATCGTGGAATCACAAGGAATTCCATTTCTCTCTTATTTTTCTTCTCTCTGCTACACGTACAAGAAAATAATTGTATCACGATGTTTGCCGTGCCACTCAACGACAGAGCTACGTTCACACAAATTCAGATAATATTCCAAAGGCGTATACAGTTATTTATATACTGTTAATTAATCGTTGCTAAGAAACGCTGTTGAACATTCTGCTGTGTATACGAGCGCATTTATAAAAGTTAACAAAAACAAACTGTACTGTTGATTATTTTACTGTTAATAAATAATAATTATGTTGATTATACCAGCGATGCTATGAAGAATTTTTTAATCTCTTTTTTTATCGTGCAATTTTGTAATTATTATTGATTATTAAAATTTTCAAGATTTTCATGTATTTTAACGTTATCGTAGGCTCAAGCAAGTCTCGCGGAGTCCAGTCGAAAGTTGGACTTGCTCAGACTATCCCTGGAACTTCGAAGACAGGAGCTACCACCAGATAGCGCCACTGCGGCTCAGCTTAAACGAGAATTGGCAAGTGTTCAGGCAGCCAGTCCTGTTCCTGTAACTTATACATCACTGCAACCATTTCGTGGGCCCCTCGAAGGCAGAGCAACTGTTCCGGCATCCGTTTCGAGATGCGCCGCGGTCACCGGACAACTGGAGGTAAGGTTGATGGGATGCCAAGATCTTGCGGAAGAGGTACCCGGACGCACGAGAAGAGAACATCCAGCAAGTCCGGATTTACGGAGTTTTGTCAAAGGAGTTACTGGCCGTAGCTCCAGCAAGTCTTACAGCGTCAAGGATGAAACGAGCAGTAAGTTAATTTGCAGTCTTACATTTCTTTTGTGACTCGTTGAAATTTATGTTTATGGCTTGTCTAATTTTAATCCTTGCAGACGATATTATGGCGGTTATTAAACTGGATAATCAGACGGTAGCACAAACTAGTTGGCGACCATGCTCCCAGCAGGCTTGGGATCAAAGGTATTCATTCTATTCAGTCCGGTTGCACTGCGCTATGGTGTTAATAGCTTAAGTGGTAATTAATGTCATTCCTGTTAAATGTATTTCAGGTTCTCTTTCGAATTGGACAAGTCGAGGGAACTGGAAATAGGCATTTATTGGAAGGACTGGAGATCGCTCTGCGCTGTTAAGTTTTTACGTCTGGAGGAGTTTATTGACGACGTTCGACATGGAATGGCCTTGCAACTGGAACCGCAGGGGTTGCTGTTTGCTGAAATAAAATTCCTCAATCCCATGATTTCAAGGAAACCGAAGCTGCAGCGTCAGCGTAAGATTTTCAAACAGCAAGTTAAGAACTTCCCGCGAGCCAACCAAATGAACATCAACGTCGCCACCTGGGGCAGACTTCTTAAACGTTCTGCACCCTCGTTACATAATACCAGAAATTCCGAAAGTCCACCATCGGGTAAGAAACAAATTTCGTTATCACTGTCTCTTGTCAAACAATCGTCTTACTCAGAAAGTATATTAGCTTCGTTTATATTTATACTCAGGACCTCAACCGCTTCAACTTGTTTTTGATACGACGATAGAGGATAAACCAGAAACACCTGGTGAATCGCCGGATCCGGAAAAGGGAGGTTTGGGCGGTGCTCGTCCATTGGGAATGGTAACTACCACCGGAAGTCCTGTACTTCCACATCCTCCTGATCATCCTCCTCCGCCACCGCCATCCCTCACGAAGAAACCCTCTATGCCAGCACCTTCGACAGCACCAAAATTGGATCAAGAGGTAAGTACGCCATTTTGCCCACTTCTGATAATATATAATCAAACGTCACTTTGCAGCGATCTACCACTATACATAAAATCCCTAATACCATTACAAAGATGGCGCGAAACTGAACCAAAAAAAAAATAAATAAAAAAGCACAACACGCGATGAGTGAAAGTAATACTTGTGCAACGTGTACTGAAAATTCATTAACATTTAATACATAACGTATTAATTCGTATGGTCCATTGGATCGGAAAGGTGCTGTAACATTAATATTCTTCGCCCTTAGAAATTTTAACACAATATGGAATTTATTTTGGTTGAGGGTTTAAAATCTTCCAAAAGAAAACAATAGGCTCAAGTAATGTAGCTCAATCAGGAATACAAAATAGGAAATTATTTTTTTTTTTTATCATCTCGACGATATATTAGTTGAACGATTTTTCTTTACCTTGGCAAATTGTTCTTATCATAAATAATCTTTCTAAGAGTAATACCACGTGCTAGGATTAAATGTTATCCCGCGCTACGTGAGCGTCATGTAAATATCTTTTGAAAGTACGTGAAATCGCTATGTTACATATATATTTTCTTTTCACTCAAGCACAGCATCTACGTGAACACTTAAAGTGCACAAGCTTTTCTTTCTCACCCAAACTGTAATAATTTGGACAAACATGTTTTTTTTTTTTTTCCTTTCATTCATCAGAGCACCGCATTCTTTTTTTGTCACAAATTCAGATATACTTTGCCAGTTCAGAAAAAAAAAAAATCACGCACTCTACTCGTTTCTTGGATAATCGTGTCACTCGAATTTCCGAGAGACATTCCTGCTGGCCTTCAAAGCATTGAAGTCGCCGAAAAACAAAAGTGAAAAGTAGACTTTGAACGCTAAGCAGGTAGTAATGTAGTTGCAGAGTGCATTAAGGGAGTTTGATTTCCTGCACAACGAGGAGAAGGTGGGGTCCCAGGGTGCAATTTTGAGGCCCCTCGTCACGGAGCCCCGCCCTGTGCTGATCGCACCACCCTCTCCGCGCACACCCTCGCCCCAACCTGTCGTCGAGTTTCCCGAGGATGAGGTACAAACCTCCAGTTCACACAGCATGGCTTTGTCTGCCTTTTTTTTTTATTGTACATGTTTAATTATACGTGGCGAGCACGAAGTCATTTTGTACCAATTTTCCATGGCCAATTTTCCAATATTAACGGTAAACGAGGAAGGGAACTTATGAACCATCCTTTTGCCAGAAATATCAGTCAAAATATCCTTCGAAGAAAAGTTGTAGCAGTGCCAAAAATCATCATGTAGATTGAAGACGTACCCGCGAATATCAGTTATCGTTAGATCGTTGTAGGATTGCCAAATTATTTATTATGGAGAGTATTGCGATTAGAGAATAATTGACGCCATTCTCCATAATTTTTCTTGCTCTTTTGATACCTTGGAAAAAGGGAACAGAATGAACGAAAAAGAAAAAAAAAAAGAAGTCTTCTTGGTCCAAGGGAATGCCAACTGTGTTTTACCTATTTTTGCATGTATCCTTTATCTTGCTTCCAATCCTTGCCTTTGTTGCTATCTGTGTTATTTTTTTCGTGTTGTCCACTGCACTTCAATGTCCGTCCATAATGTTTTGTATCATTAAACAAATTTTTATATCACGTACCACGTGGGATGATCGGTCCAGATCACGTAGCAAGATACATTAGTTAATTTGCATTTGTTCGATATCAAAGAATTCTGAGAACAAAAGAAAAAAATCTATTTTCAACTTTTTTATTGTTATTTTTTTTTTACAACAGTACATTGGTTACAAGGAACCCGGATACCAAGCGGTAGTGACTCGTTGAAATTAAAGTACCGGTGGTTCAACTGGTTTAACGAATAAAAAGTACTAAGAAAATACATAATGACAGAATACACGACTGTACGCGTAATACCAAGAGCTACGCATTGGGCATTGCATATTTATATACGTAGTTGAGGATACACCATGAGACATCGTGATTAACAATTAATCGTGCTGGGAATTTCGGAGGCTGTCGCTAAAAAAAAATAAATAAAAGAATAAACAACTGATTAACAAATTGCCATTAACTCTTTTGTACTACATTGTATTTAAGTTGTAATCTGGTATCGAATGTTCAATGGATTCTCAGTCGCGTTTACGCTCCTCGATGCTATACCAACTTTATGGCAATTTCAGGTGGTGTACGAACTGCCAGCTAGGCCTCATCAGTACAGAGACAGTGCCTACGAGTCAAGAAGACACTCTCAGCTGACAGGAATGACCTTGGAGAACTTCAGACTGCTCTCCGTACTTGGCCGGGGTCATTTTGGCAAAGTCATACTATCCCAGTACAGAAACACCGGCGAGTACTTTGCCATCAAGGCACTGAAGAAGGGAGACATCATAGCGAGGGACGAGGTAGAGTCTTTGCTGTCCGAGAAGAGGATATTCGAGGTCGCCAACGCCACTCGTCACCCCTTCCTGGTCAATCTGTTTGCCTGCTTTCAAACTGAGGTGATTACATAAAGCAGATTTGATATGCACTCAAGATGTCTTTATGGTCGTTCGATTATTACACGTGAAACTTCGTGCCTTGCGTTATTGTGCTGATTTGTGTTTAATTTACGGACTATACGTTTTTTTTTAGGCGCATGTTTGTTTTGTCATGGAATATGCTGCTGGCGGTGACCTTATGATGCACATACACGCGGATGTATTCGGCGAGCCGCGCGCTGTCTTCTACTCGGCTTGCGTTGTGCTGGGTTTACAATATTTGCACGAAAGTCGTATTATCTACAGGTATTGGTTGCTTAGATAAAAGATAGGGGAGAGGATCGGATGCTCGTTAACGCACTGAGGATTAAAAAATACGTTCTCTTTATTTTTATCAGGGACTTGAAGCTGGATAATCTTTTACTTGATACCGAGGGCTACGTCAAGATAGCTGACTTTGGATTGTGCAAGGAAGGTATGGGCTATGGAGACAGAACGGGAACTTTCTGTGGTACTCCGGAGTTCCTTGCACCGGAAGTTCTCACTGAGACTTCCTATACGCGTGCAGTTGATTGGTGGGGACTGGGAGTACTGGTATTCGAGATGCTTGTTGGAGAGGTATGACAGTCACGTTGTACATGTTTGGATTTTGTCGGGTTTAAATATTTAACTTTGTATTTACTTCTCCTTACAGTCTCCATTCCCTGGTGACGACGAAGAAGAAGTCTTTGATTCCATTGTTAACGATGAAGTTCGCTATCCGCGATACCTTTCGTTGGAAGCCATAGCGATCATGAGAAGAGTAGGACTTATTTGCTATCTATAATTTACTTGAACGTAACGATTGCGACTTGTTTACTTAATCGTCGTTTCTCCTTTTGCAGTTACTTAGAAAGAATCCGGACAGAAGATTAGGTAGCAGCGAGAGAGACGCCGAGGATGTTAAGAAACAAGCATTCTTCAGACATATTGCTTGGGACGATTTACTATTGAGACGCGTCAAGCCGCCATTTGTACCGGTGATCGTGAGTTACAGTTTTTTTTTTTTTAATTAATTTTATATCTGTCAGATAGTATGGCGGAGATTGGTTGTAAAGCTTGACGATGGAATTTATTTATTTACAGCATTCGGTAGAGGATGTCAGCAACTTTGACGAAGAATTCACATCGGAAAAACCTCATCTGACGCCTCCCAAAGATCCTCGACCACTCAGTGAATTAGAACAGAGTCTGTTTAGAGACTTTACGTATATGGCCGATTGGTGCTAGCCACGACGATGAAACTGATCTGTCTTTGCCCGGTTCAGTTTAGTGTTCATTTTGACTTAAGGAGTCATTCATTTTCGCAGATTGTTCTTTCGCACTGGATCTTATTTCGCTTTCGTATAGCTAATTCCGACGCAGTTGTCCGCGGGAACTCGTTTATTGTCGAAAAGATGCGCGTAATAATTTTTACACGATCGTCGATTGTTTCTATATTTATTGATTTTCTTTTATTGCCGTAAACTTTGCGGCATTTCAAAAAGATACGTTTTCAAAGTATCATATCATATTTCGTACGGTGATCCGAAATATCTTTGAATCACCCAAAAAGCATGTTTTATAGGTAATATTAAAGTTTAAGAAATTTACGTGATTCTGTCACTCTGTGGGACTTTCATTAATTGAAAATTTTTTGTTTATCATTTGCGGTCTTTTCCCGAATCGTTGTTTACTAGTGAAATTGAAGCTCGCTCACGAGAGAGCGAAAGGATGGCAGGATAGAAAATGGAATGAGAAAAACGTAGTTCCGTTTAACGCGCATAATTTATTTACATCTGCATTTTATTTCCTTTTAATTTTGCGTCGTCGCTCTAATATCTCTTAACTTTGTTGCATCGTGACTATTAGTTATTTTGTAAATGAAAAAAGGATGCATCTGTTTACGAATTATCAAGGAATCATGAATTTTTACATTTTATAGGAAAAAGGCATTGAAACCATCGTTTTGATACTAACCAGAAGAATTTTCTAACCAGGGTCATTTGTCAGTTAAAGAAAAATTCATATTGACATCTGATGTCATTAAAATCTATCGTAATTCAAAATACTTCATAAGAACTTTGTGTCTTTAATGAGAATCATTTGAAACTTTTTTAATTGTAAATCGTCATTACGATGTCTAGGATAATGAGACTTTTAATTGAGACTCGTTAAATTCAAAGCATGTCAAGCGAATCAAAAGGGAAAGATAATTTATAGCTGTATTTGCTCATATTCATGTGATAACCGACGGAAACCGGAAACGGAGGTTTATACAGCGTCTCTGTTTTGCATAAAAACATAGTTAACATTTAATGCTTCAATTATATTAATGACAAGCAATATTGCATACTAGGTATCCAATTTTTCATTGATAATAATAGTTTCTATACATTTTACGGATTATCTGGAAATTTTTCGTTTCGATGGTCCCCTCATATATACTGTCCAAATTTTGATTCCACTTTCGGTTACACATAGTTTCCTAGTTCTTCTTGCTTTGTTGTATATTATCGATTGAACTACTTCCTAATCATAGCTCTGATCTCGCGAATGGTAAGTAACGATGAGACTAAGTCCTCATTTTTGTTTTACCATCATTTTTGCTCTATGGCTAATTAAAAATCCCCATTATAATCGCATCACATAATTAAGTAATTGCTATGGGAAATGGAATCAGAATTGGATATGGCATTTTTTTTTATATAGAAGAATGCGTTTGGGTATTGATCGATAACAATCAACTGTATTTGGCAAGTCCAATTGTTTTGATGCGAAGAAACAATTTGGATCTTTCGAGTGAGAGAAATAACTGAACTGTTTGTGATAGTTTCGAGTACACCTCGAGGTCTAGTTGCCTTATTGCACTAATAAATTAATACAGTGGTGGAAAAATGCAAAGTGTACTGTTTGGTATCTATTTTCTAATGAGATTTTATAATATCACAAATTGATACAATCCTCGGAATCAGTAGGTGCTGGACGTGAAATAAACAATCGTGACGTGCCTGTTTTCAAGTAAACAAATATTTAAAAAAAAAAACCTAATGGATTCTTGTTCTTGAATTTTTATTTTTTTAAGCTCTCAATTTTATTGTTTTAAAGAAGAACGAAAGACAATGAATGCACAGTGTGAATGTAATTTAAGGAAATGATGAAGACATGAGATGAAAAAATTTGAGGAATCAAAATTATATCAGTGCCATTGGCTGAAGGAAGGTTTGATACATTATTATTCCAATGATGATTGATTGCTACTGTATTATTAAAATTGATTGTATAGACGAATGATGGATGGATAATCATTCTATAAGAATTTAGGGAACAGTCACGCTACGTTCAAAGGCGCCGAATCGAACTCTTTAATGACCTAAATATACTTTATTTAAAAATCAATAGTCTGGACAGGAATCGATCCGTTTACTTTCATGTCTTTCAACTGCCAACACGTTAGATATTTGATGATACACGTGACATGCGGAACGGCTTGATTAATGGTTAGAATGAACGCCTATTTGTAATTCTCCATTTTTTTATGGCTCTCAAAATTCCTGCTCACGAGGTCAAAGTTATTTTTTCTCTTATCCTAGGATGATTGTGAAACAATAGAGTATCATGATGTCAAATTATAATACTGTTTATATAATTCGTTAAGAATAACCACTGTAATGTTCATTTAATTGTCATTGTCACTTCATCATTCTTATCTGTTATGAAATTTGGAGCGTAACGTTACGCCCTGACGATGTGGAAGGCAATGATAAAAATTTTTGAATTTATAATACAATTTGTAAGGTGTATATAATATTTGAAATATCGAATGAAACAGTTAATTGTGTAGATAGTTATGTAATTTTTAGTTCTTCAAAGTAGATACTTTTATTAGTTTAAAAATTTCGTTACTCAACTTTTATATATACCTATGATTATATATCGCAAACTAAGTTTAAACGTAGAATGTGTCTGGTATTTCATGCATTCATCCATATTTATCATTATTCTTACAAGGAAACTGTACGTGCCTCATACTCTTATAGTATATATATACACACACACATATATATATATATATATATATATATACTAAGCAACTAATAACCACGATGCCTACGTGATGATTTTTAAGTATTAATTTATTTGATACGTGTAATTGCAGTGGCAGCTTATTACAAGAATTATTCTAAATAATTAAACATTTCTTAGTGATAATAACATCCAAATTTATGATCTTATATACTAAAGGAAAATTATTTCAAACAATAAATATTTTAAAATTGACAATGCATTCGTTGTCCTGAACAATCACTTACAAATTTTGCCCAATTAAACTGTATGCTATGTAATTATGTAAGATGCTGAGTATAAAAGAACTATTGAAGGATGTAGCGGTGATAAATAGGAAAATAAACCAAGCAATAATAAATACCAAAAATATTTATTTACTTAAGCGTACTGACAGTTGAGTTCTAATGGAATTAGGAATCTACCGAAACCACCATCATTGTTTTTTATGTTTCCATGTTACAATCAGCAAATAATTCGTAAAATACAACAAACATTTTTATACGTCAAGCTATTGATGATATAAAATAGAGTAATGTTTTATTTGAATATTAAGAAAATATTGTTTTTGCTATTTCATAATGAAATTAAGACGATGGAGAGAGATCACAAGTCTTATAGATACAGTGCAGGACAAATTTGTTGGAATATTGATGATTGTTATATTAAAAGGATATTGCGTGCCTTTTGATAGTATCATCCCAGGAACACGATATCAATTCATCCTTAATCCACGCTAAACCACGTACAAAGTCTTTGTGGGTATTATCCTCGTAAATCGAAGAAATCTCATTGCTTGTATTAAATACTTTAACCACAGTGTCATCGGAACAAGCAGCCAGTAGATTTGTTCTGCATCAAAGAACATGAAATCAGTTAGTGCTATCAGAATTTTTTTCGTCTGGCAGCAAATTATTTAATGACATACCTCTTTGGGTGAAAACAAAGTTTACGTATTTCTCTAGAAAATACTATAGATTCGTACAGTGGAGAGTCATTCTGATTTCGCACATCCACTATGGAAATACTCCCATCCTGAGCTCCGATAGCAAGAATATTCTCATCAAATGGATTCCATGCTACTGCTGTTCCACCACAATCATTCTTTCTTAATATCCCTTCAAAGTATCAAAACATATTAATGACCCTTCTGCAAACACAATTGTTTGCTATAAAGTTATTACAAACTTTTTGCAGGTTTTGCTTGTCGTATATCCCACACTAATATATCCTGATCGAGTGACGTTGATGCAAACATAGAATCACTTGTAGGATGTGCATCTACGCTGGTGACTATATCTACATGAGCAGGATTGTAAGAGTGTACTGCTAACAATACCTCCACGTCCCATACTTTAATGCTGAAAGAATAATTAAATTATACAACAAAACTCTTATTTATAATTCATGATAACAGAACATAGAAATATTTACCAATAATCCAAGCCAGCTGTCACAATCTGTTTACTGTTCTTAAATGTCGACAAGGATGTGATTGAATCATCGTGTTGACAAGCATATCCCAAATAGTAAATACCTCTCTTTGATTCATCCTCTGCAACATCCACTTTAAGAATTTTAATAACTCCACTGTCTTCACCAACTACAAATTTATCACGTTGTCCCAAAAAAGCACCAGTGGTAATTCCACTTTCTCCTCCAGAAGTAATTGTCGCTTTGGTTCTATTAAAATCTGATATATCTTCATAATACCACACATTACCACGCCAGAAACGACTAGTCATACAAGTAGCACCTACTATTGCAGTTTCATCTAAAAAATATCAATGCTATCATCAGTATTTTCTAAACATCCCAACAATGTGTACAAAAATCATTTAAAATTTTACCATTATAGACAGCAATGAATTCTATTTGTGGATCAATTACAGGAGACAGCTCACTTTCTGCAATATTCCTATAAAACTCTGCATTTAAATTAGGATCCACCAGGTGTGATTTAGTAATTGGCTTATATTCTTCTTGAAGCATTTTGGAGAAGGTTAATAAAAAAATATAACAACCGGTATCTTTCTTCAGAGAAACGACGCTGTCTCACACGTGCCTACACGTGTTTGCAAAACTCACTAGCTTATTGGCTCACAAAGAACTACTACGGCATACCATTCGTACCTTTGAATTTGGATACACTGAGAACCGAAATTATATAAAACTGTACAAAATCCCAATATCATTGAAATAAGTACAAGTCCCGTATATAATAATAGTTGCAATACGTTTTACACTCTTTAAAAGTACTGCCAATAAGTAGATACGGAAGGCAGAACTAATTCTACAGCTTCTGAATTTGAAGATTTTCAAAATTCACCTCAAATACACGAATTAAGAACTCAATAGCCGCAGTGTCTCGCATGAGAGTGTAAGCATGGAAAGGGAACTGGAAAAGTTCAAGCAGATCTCAAATATTGTCCTAGCTCTTAATTCCAAGGCACATCTGAAACATCTACAAGAATTCTGATAATGCATTTTAGATCCCGCGCGGCTGGTGAACAGTAGAAGAAACGACCAAGGCGCTACGGCTTCTGCAGCCGTCGTATTCGGTCGTAGCGGATATGATCAGCGTGGTAACGTCGTCGTGACGTAACGCAAAACTTGTAATAATTTCCGTCATGACGCATGCGTCTTTCATGCGAGCTGCAAATCAGAATTAGTCCAACGGAATCCCAGAAAGTGGAAGTGAGAGCACGGTGGTATTGTAAAGCAAATCATTCAAGTGTCGAATAACCTGTCAAGTCAGCTAAACGTCACGATCAGCTCGACTCTGAGAGGAGGAAGTTTTCGTTGAATCGCGACAGTTTGGTGACAAGCAGAATGTCGAAGCCCCAACAGGTTTTGCAGATCGAGCCGAAGAGCGAGCTGAAGTTTACGGGTACGCTTAAATCGAATCGTTATTTCACCTTTTAATTCGTTCTCAAGTTTTATTTCGTGGCTCAAGCTCCGACTTTTTGATCTATTGAATCTTTTGGACAGGCCCACGTTTCTTACCACGCGACAATAGCCGCTTGCTTTTTCCTATGTATTTTCCTCACTTGGGTATGACATACGGATGTCCATACAAAAATCGAATATCCGTAGAGTAGGCTTGACATTGTCTTATACTTTCTCAATAAATTTCAATACGGAAGCTAAGGATCTATTGTGATAGTCCTTTACTGCTGTCAAAAGATACGTATACGGCCTAGCTGTAGCTGCAGCTACTGCTGCTTCTGCTGCTGGTGTTGTTGGTATTCAACCTGACTAGCTGACTCCTTAGTTTCTTTCCTTGTCCCCACTCTTTACTGATTCGCGCATCTTTCTCTTTGATTTACAAACAGCCTGTGGCTGGTATGGACTTTGTCTTTTAAAATATTTTTTTTTAGTTAGGTGTGATGTATTTCATCATTCTTCTTTCCATAGCGTTATGATAGTTTTAGAACGATTCTGCTAGCATAAAAGAATAATGTCTGGAATGTGCACTCTCTTCGCTAGGATGATATACTAATATTTATACATTTTCTTATTGCAATTTCAGTAGATTTTCATGGTTTTTATGTGAACCACCTTAAGAAACTTGTAACGATTAGATTCCCTTCTTACTTTATTTAAAAAAGTAGTCTTTTATTTTTACAATACTTGGTATAGGTATGATCATAATTATATCTTTATATTGTATTGATTTAGATAAGTGTCGTATATAAATTTGTGTGACATTTTCCATTTTTATCATAGGCTATATGATATATGGGATTCCAAAACCAATGTTTTATGTTATTATACAATGTATATGCAAATAAAAGTAACGAATGAAACCATTTGCAACGATGATGATAAGTTAAATGAAGAATTTTTTTTTTATAATTTAGTGTCTAATATTTGAATTTTAGATTTTATCCATCAGTTACACAGCTATCAAATTAATCTATTAATAATACTTGCAGTTTCATCTTGAAATCTTATAGTTCTTGCAATATCACCACTATTTTAGTATCTTATTTTATTTAAATCTATCTAACAAGGCCATAGCAACAGTTATATTAGAATTTGCAGATGTTTAATTCCATATAACTATTAAAACTATCCATATTAATGCTTTATTCAATTTCTTTCTCTCGTAACAGGACCCTTTATAGGAATTCCAGTCACAGCCTACATGAAGTTGACCAATCCAACGGACCACAAAGTATATTTTAAAATAAAGACAACTGCTCCAAAGAGGTATTGCGTACGACCCAACTCTGGATCTTTAAAACCCAAGCAGACAATTAATGTAGCTGGTACGTACAAACAGATATAAATACAACTCTGTTTAATCCAGAGAAAAAACTGTTCAATTCATGTAACTCATAAATTGTACCATTAACTCAGAAACATCTGATATTATGTATTTCCTTTGCAATATGTAGCCGGCATTTTTGCAGACTAAACAAATACCTTTTTTTCAAGAAATGTATCTATCCGGAAAAAAAAACGTATACAAACTATCATTTCTTCTTTAGCCTCTTTTCCAAAATATTTATTTGGCAAACTAACCATCATACACTCACTGACCATTACATTGACGAATTACACAAACAAATTAATTAATTTTATTAAAAGAACCTCTTTTATCAGAAATAAATTCATAGGCACAAAATGACTAATATTCCTACAACGATGATCACATTCTTACAATTAACGTACAATATCCTAAAGGTGAAACGACCAAATGAAACGATTACTTTTCAACTATTTTCTGAAGCCTCTACGTAATGTATGGCTGCTAAGCGTTCTTCCACAGTACCTACCGTAGATTTTCCAGACACGTTATACAGAGAGTTTATAATAGATCTTACATAACTATAGATTCGCTGACCCTGATCTTGACTCCTGCCACTTTTATAATATTAAAACGACGCCATGTAGTCATCTATAATATAAAACACGTTTAAATACGGGGGAGGAAAGACATATCAAGAAATTCAAATTTGGATGCGCTACTTTTAAAGAAGCTCGAGCGTCATGTGATATATTAAATG
>JARQSV010000348.1:75314-105566 GCA_030142285.1 Calameuta idolon | reverse complement strand
GCCGTCCTTTTTCGAGTAACAATAATATCACGTTATTAAATCTTATCTTACAGATAAACACGTATATATTTAAATATTTAAAAAACAGCCAATAAGAACTCAAGCGACAAAGCACTTAATTACCTCATAAACAAAATTCATTTGTTCACGTATTCATCATGGCCACAATTTAAGATAATAATTGTTTTATTGAAAAATGTTTAAGTAATTTCAATAATATGTGTTCATGTATATATATATATATAATTACAGTAACCCTACAGTCGCACGACTTTGATCCGGCGGAGAAGAAGAAACACAAGTTTATGGTCCAGACTTTGCTAGCTCCAGCTGACGATACTGACCAATACTTCCTGAATGACAACGTGGTACGTGAATAGATGACTACTATAGCGTATAAAGAATTGATTCTATAGACTTTAATATTTTCTACGACAGAAGCTTAGAACTCTCAATTAATGTCAAATGCACTAGAAGCGTGAAAAAGAACCGATAGTCGGCCGTTTTCGCAAATCCCAATACGTGGCACCTCTTGCCGTATGAAACTTATGATTAGAGCGACGTCGGCCGCTACCTGCGACGTCCCTGCTACGTATTTAATCTGTTACGCTTCGCAGTGGAAGGGAGTGAACCCGGACCAATTGATGGATTCGAAACTGAAATGCGTATTTGAAACTCCAACGAGCAGCGAGCCAGCAGATAAACAAGCCGCAAGTACGACTGGGGCTAAGTTGGGCACGAGTGCCACTAATGGCAAAGACGACAAGTGCGTTGGTGATTGGGCTGGGGCTTCCGCAAAGGTAAGCCAATATCAGGGACACAGACACAGTGTTCTTCGCACAGTGTGATGGCTCGCGCCATGGGTCAATTTAATTAATATTTCATGATGTAGCCCGCCAAGGTCGAAGATGAGCTAGCAAGAGCGGCGCAGGAGGTCACTCTGCTTAGGGCAGACGAGAGCTGCCTGAGGCAGGAGAACCTTCAGCTCAGGGTGAGTAAACAGGAAGAGTTTGTATATGTTAGAATTGCGATAAATCGAGAAGCATAAAGACTCTGTGAAGTAAATGAATCAAAGCATCAAGTGATACTGTTATTTGATTAGATTTCTGGTAGGTGGAAGTAAATTTAGGTCTTGCGG
The DNA here is from genome assembly GCA_030142285.1 of Calameuta idolon. Lineage (NCBI taxonomy): Eukaryota > Metazoa > Arthropoda > Insecta > Hymenoptera > Cephidae > Calameuta > Calameuta idolon. The sequence goes on along the minus strand of JARQSV010000348.1, from coordinate 104,428 downwards.
ATCCTTTTTGGAAGAAGGGTATGTGAAATGACACGATGCATTTTTGATAACAGGAAGAGCTGCTGAAATTGCGGAATACAGTAATGGGCACAGCGTCGGTCACGAGTGGGAATATGGCGGCAATCCCTGGTACGACCTCGCACACTGGCAGCCTGCTGAACATGACTACTACGAGTGTACTTATCGCCATTGCCATGGTGGTAGTTGGTTATCTGCTGGGCAAATTGATCTGAGCTGCCCATGCCTTATCATACACCTCAGCGCACCTCCCTATCCAATTTTTCTTAGTCTACCCCTCCTGCCGGATAGCGCCATTACTAATAAGAAGCGCAGAAAACTACTTGAATCGTCCCCTTTACTCGATTATTCATAATAAATATTATCAACTTCTACGGTAGTGGTCTTGCATTGATTAAGTCGTGTTCGCTGGGGCAGTGTGCTTTAAAGTGCGGGAGATCGAGTTTAAATCCTTTTTTAAGAATCATTTCCCGAATTGTAATCCTGGTCGTCGCGTTTTACTTGGCCTAAGGGAATCTCGTTTTTATCATTGACAGTGAAGTCACTGCGAGAATCGTGGCCGCCGCATAGCAATAAAGCTCGAACTAACGGAGCACAAAGAATTGAGAAGGACGCAGACTTACATAAAGCAAAAAGAGAGAACAAAAGAATATAACCAAGTCAGCGTAAAAATGACGAACGATAATTCGCCACTTCTTGACTTTGTACGTCCATAATGGCTGACAAAATTTCTTCTTATCCTCACTCTTCAACGTGTTCCTATTTTCTCTCACTAACGGATTTCTCGCCCTTGCCAATGTATCAGCTGCCTCTGTGTCTTTGAAACCATGTCGCCACTAAATAAGTAAATTATCGAATATCAATAAAAATTGATCTTTCATCTGAAACTATGTCGATCGCACAACGATCGACAACGTTCACTATCGAGCATTGGTCTTTTCATATGTCGACTTTGATTTTCTCATCGCACCTACAACAAAAGAAGCTCGTCACTCTTAACATCTGTCCGGCAGTTTAGACTGTTTGTAGCAATTGCTCGCTGAGTGTTTATATATTTTTCTTTACTTACTTCTAATTGTAACAATGTATTATAATCCTCGTAACACTTGTCGACATTACCGCCACATCAGTATCTCATCCAAATGTTACACATAGATAAAAGATGAATGCTCGATGTCGTGCGTGTTTGCATATAGAAAACGTCGAGTTTTTAAGTAATAAGAACCTACAGTGATAATTCAAGGAGTTCAAGGGGAGTTGGGTGGGATAGTGACAGGGTGGAAAGGTGGGTGGTAGGATGATGATAGCTGAAACCAGTAGTGGTGCGTAACCTGGTGATCGGTACGCTGGATATAATCCTCTGGCGATGACGCACTATCCAGAAGTTGACGCATTGAATTTACCAACGCTTCAGTGTACTTTTTATTTATTTATGTTTGTCTTACAAAAATTAAATCGAAATAAAGATATCTCGAATATCGTGAAACGGCGGAAGTCCTGTACCTCTATACTTTGAATGGATTACACCTTATTGTTATAAGAGACTTTATTTTAAATTTTCCTATGTCGAAGTGGTGCATGGTCTCCATTCATACTGTTTTGGGCATACTGTTGCTCTCTCCTTTTTTCTGATTTATTCTTTCTCCAATTAAATACAAAGTGAAGTCTAAAAAAACTTACTCCTGTAACAGAGTTGTAAACTTTACGGACGAACTTGCATGCGGCACGTAATATTATTGCTTATGTCTGTGCCTTAGAAATAGGAGCTGCGATAATTCACATGACAAACGCACGTATGGTTTAGCGTTATTTATTTTTGTTTCTTTGAAATTCTCGTGACTTTCCTTCATGCTGATTTTGATCACCGGATATCCTTTGATTTTGGTGTCGCGCCACAAGACGCCGGAAGTACATCCTGATAATATACTTAACTGAATGACCGTGTATATCGTGAATTTTAAAGATCGTCATGAAAGAATTTAAAAAGAAATATATAAGAGTCGCACTCATGTTTATTTATAAATTTAATTATGCTGATGTCTCTCTTTCTCTTCGTTCGTTACTCTCTGAAAACAAAGGAGACGCGTCATCATTTCAAATCTATTTATGAATGCTCGCTGATTCTCCGTTCGATCATTGTCAATCGAATTTGAATTCTCTGGAAGCCATTACTTTGTAATATATATTTTTCGAAACTGCGAATCCACTGATAAAACATTAACCTCTTCATGCCTAAGGTACAGATTGTAAAATACAAATAATAAAACGACTTAATACGTTACGTGTGTGGGATGGCTGGTGAGTGGAATCGACACGAGACCGTTCGATAAAATCAGAAGATCGCAATAAGAGAGACGGAAATAAATTATGAAAATAAAAGGAACAAGGGAAAAGAAGAAAAAATGTGTGGAAGAATTTTATATCTAATCGATAAGTACAAAGCATATCGGATCGAAGTCGAGGACATGGCGTTCCATGCGAGAATATATAATCACGATTAAAGATTCTCATATGGCAAATTCTCGTGGAATTTCGAGCACTGGAAGGATTTGCATACGATTTTATTCTTGTGCAATTCAATGTGATTCGGTTAATAACGACACTGACTTCATTATTAAGGAATAAGAATTTTATGGTACCCGTAATATATACTGCAAGCGCGATAACATTCTGCTGGAAACAGTGATCGATGCTCAGAACGGATTTTGCGTCGATCAATGTCGTCTGCCTATCCCTTGGCGTGGGTAAACTAGGACGCCATAAATACGAAATGTAATTACTAAACGGTTTTACTAATCACGACAGGCCAATATCTGAAGTCTATCAAAGACATACACAGATATCTGGCTTAGCTTCTCCTCTACGTACTGATGCACCACGAAAGTCAAAAAGAAATCAATTGCTATCGATCGTTCCTTTTTCTTGTACGAATTGCTAGCTGTCATGTGTCAAGAAAATAAATAGATGCAACGAAATAACATGTTCAGTAGTTTGTGCACCGGATGACGGATCGAAAGTGTGAATTGTGAATTATAAAAGACAAAAATGGAAGTGATCTTGGACAACGAGTGGGAGGTTAAGAAACGGATTGGCCATGTGTCAAATTCAGAAGTGTTACTGGAAAAGGGAAAAGGAAACAAAGACTCCGGTTAGTGAACGTAAACGATGAGAATAATTCAGTGCAACATTATGGAGATTCCCTTCAACCGAGTATGCACAGTTGATAAATCAATTCGATAAATTTATTACCATACGAATTATCGATCTATGTCGCTAATGTTACTAACGTACGACGATGTGTCTCTCTCCTATAAGCGTGTATTATAATAATGTGTCACAGCGACGAGCCATCGACATTATCATTGCTAGCTCTCTATTCTACACGTACTGTGGTATTGAAAGAAAAATGCTGTGATTTATTAATTCGTTTAGGAATAATAATAATGGTATATACAGTTGAGAGAATCGACGGAAGGATATGTAGAGTGGCTATCTAGCAGTCTTCAATATCATGGAGCTTCTGAAAATCGCGTGAACTGTACGTAAATAAATCACATTGGTCCATTGTACTAGGAATGGAATGGACAAGTTTTTGCCAAAATTTGTACCTCGTAAAATATTGGTTAAAAAAAATATAGAATTTTGGTATTTACTTTTTTTTCTTCACAATACGAATATAAACTTCGAGTTTAAATTTTCTTAATTGTTATTGCAATAATTATTTCTATCGGTGCCGGTGTATTGTACTATTTATATCTAGTCAGCAAACCAACATCCAAGACTGGGACAATTGAGTGATTTCGTAATATAAAACTAGTCCCTTTCTGTAGGAAAAAAAAAGAAAACAAAGATAATACGAGAAACATATTACATTTACTTGCCATAGCTTGCCCATTCGTAGAATTATGTATTATTACGAATAAACTCGATAAGTTTAGTGGATTCGTATTTAAGTTATCGACTATCATCAATCACGATACACTATCGATTAACTTGATATGATAATTACATTAAAGAGAAAGATACGTCGATTGTTACCTATCTGTACTACATTCTCATGGCGCCATGCACCAAGCGAGTTAAATCATTGAGAGAAAAGCATGAAAACATTAAGCAGTCGTCCTTTTTTTCTTTTTATAATTTCACGAACGAAAATTAATGTTGATTTATTGTATAATCCAAAAGAATTGATCGTGTTCTTATTAAGATACATATATAGGTATATTAAGGACGCGGATGTCATTCTATAAGGAGGATCTTTTAATCGCCGTTTAATTCGATACGATTAAAGGGAAAGAGAAGAGAAATGTCTGTAATTCATTATCGAGTCATATTAATTTTTAATCTTAACCGATTTGATTAACTGATTATATTAAAGAGTACGGAGGCACTCGGTGCCATTATCGTTTTATTGTGTCATTGATTTATACTGTAATTCATGTTGTTACATAATATAATGTAAGCAAAGTAATAAATGTGTTTAATGGCGACTTTTTGCTTACACTTTGTTCGCTTAGTTATCCAATAGCAGGGATGTCAATATAAAAGAGTAGATACTTATTAGTATCTTTCGATTATCCGTCATGCTTAGTATCAACATAACGGAAGCTATCAGTATCTATTAAATATTAATTATTCATTGAATTCTCAACTAAACAGATAAATTTAATTTCAATGGTGGCGCAGTAGTAGCCGGGCGTTGACGCACGCCAAAGACTCTACAGTCTCCGACTGATCTTCATCTTCGTTTGAGGATAAAAGCGGAAGAGGTTGAAATAACATCTAGAGCTCAACGGTTCCGGAAAGCGTGTCCCCTAGGGAAACTTTTCCAGCATATTACCAAATAATTCAATTTCGAAATGTTGCAAAAGCTATAACGCTCTCTACCCGGATCTTCGTTCTCATACTCGACGTCACTAAGCCAAAACGATCTTGAGAATTTCCGGTAACCCGTACAGCGTGGTGTCCCACGTCCCAGATTTAACGGGCGTCTTCCTCAAAAGCCCTTTGGGGTTGCGTGGGGGACGTAAAGAGAAGCGACGGATTCTGTTTTTGGAGAAAAGGAGAAATAAATAGTGAAGTAAAGTCAAGCGACATGAAAATGGCAGTTTAGGATGGATAAAAAATATATATTACGACCATTCGACGTATCCGGTTGCAAGCGTGCAAGAGAAGTTCAATAGTAGGTCAACATCAGGTCGGCCCTCCACGTATATGTTCAGCACCATCAGGTATATACGTATGTATATGTTCTATGTAATGTCGCTGGTCACTTTCCGCAGCGCAGGAAGCTTGCGTCGGGTTGGACTAGAAAATGTCAGAGGATAAGACTGGTGAATGCGTCATAGGATCTTTGGGTTCTTTTCCAATAAAAAGAACCAGGATGCGGCTATGACGTAGTGGTTGGTATGCATAGTATGTGTTTTATTATTTAGCTCTCATGCTGTTCCGTGCGAGAGACTGGTCACGCCGCGAGGTTTGGCTTCTCTGCTTCTCGTGGATGCTCTACCCATTTTTCTTGGTCATCCAAGCGGGGACCTTCCTATCAAGGAGTCTGACTGAAAACTGAACTAACCGAACTCGGGAGGCGATGTTCGCGCCCGAACGAGGTTGTGCGGATAAATTGAAGTTTCCTCGGCGCAGGAGGATCAACGGGAACAAGAGAGACTTGGGGATGCGAGGAGTGGATGCAGAGCAGAGCGGATCAGGGAGGCGGTGGCAGTGGCGGTGGCAGTAGCGGCTGGCTATTGATTTCAAGGGCTTCCTTAGCCCCCCGCGTTACCGCGGAGTGCCCCTCGGCTCCAGGTCACCCCGAAGGGCTCTCGGCACCCGCGACTAACGCACTTGGTATCCTTGCGCTTTTAACAACGTCCCTAGGAGACTCGTAGTTTACCTAAAACAGAATCACTAGGTCAATCAATAATTTTTGATATTCATCCCAGCAGCAATACAGAGGAAGAAGAGAAAATTCTCTAGATGCCTATAGGAACACCCTTAGCAACAGACTGGTACCCACGCACTAGGTCTGATTTTAAATAAACAAATCCTCCCCGGAACTTATCGTTACAAGTATGCATGATCGGATGAATACACCCAAGTTTCTAAACTATCCTCTAAGTGTATTAAAATCTAGCAATAGCTTCAGGAAGGATCAAATCGTCAAAGGAGGCCAGTCTACCCGAAGGTATTCGATTGAAGTCAGGTTACAGGAATGGGCGAACTACCAAGGTATGAATATAATCCCAGTGCCCCAAACGACCCAGGAGCAACCTCGTATTTACGGCACTGCGCGAGTCGGCCCGAGCACGGACGGTTCGCGAGGAGGGCCGTCGCTTGCGATACGTCGAGCTGGCTACCCGCGTTGGGGCGTCTCCTGCCTAAAGCATCGTCGATCCGAGGGAGTCAGAGAAAGGGAGAGAAGGAGAGAGTGAGAGAGGTCGAGAGTGAGTGAGAGAGTACTCTAGGGCGGAAGTGAGATAGTAAAGAGAGCGAGCGAGGGAACGAACGAACGAACGAACGAACGAGGGAGCGACCACCGCCTTGAGCGGCTCGACCATCCATCCGACCGGCCGCGTTCCTTTTCACCGCCAAAGACGATGTTACAATGTTAGTCGTGACGAGCCAGTGCGAGTTCAGTGATAACGAGCAGATCGGTAGGTGTGCGCGCGAGAAAACGAAAACGGAGATGGTGTCCCCGGATGCGGAGGCTGCCGCTGCCGCTTCAATATCTGCAACCGTTGCTGCTCGTGCTGGTGTTACTGCTCTTGCTACTGCCGCTGCCATTGTCATTGATGTTACCAATCTAAAAGTTGCTGCTGGTGGTGCTGCTGATTCTCTCCTCATGGAAGCTCCTAGACCGACCCTTGCAACAGTTTAACCTTCCGTTCGACGGTGAGTTCAAAATCTGGGCATAGACCCAGGACGCGTATTGCGTTCAGTCACTACCGAGGAGTGTTTTTGGATGTTTCATCTATGGAAAATGTATACACTTGTTAGTTCATCTTAAGATTCAATACTTTCTAGAGTTCTTTAGAAGTACTCCCTTTTTTTTATTCTGATCATCCAAGACACTCCTATGCGTGCTATTCTTTATGGTGCGTCCTGCTTCCTCGAGGTTTATCGTTTGGTAATAGCAAACTCCTGGTGTCCTTCCTCGTGGTTTTTTGACTCTCCCAGGGACGATCCTCCCGACAACCAGACCTAAAGCTGCCGGGCCTAACCTCGGTCAATCGATATCGCAAAATGCGTTGAATTTACTCGAGCCCCGCTAGGCTCCCTTTCGCCATCATCATCGTCCTGATGTCTCGAGCTTCTCCTAGACAAATTTCCACCCTTGTTTTCCTCCCTGCGTGAAAAAAGGCGCACGACATATCGAGACGGCGTAGTGTAGTTCAGCGTCTAACAGTTCCCCTACGTTAACCACGCTAGTTGATGACACCAGAGTCTCAATTTTAACTCTCGTCCGGATCCTCACACACGCCTCCCTTGGTCTTTACCCCTTTCGCGATATTAATTTACCAGGATCGATATTCCAGAATATTGCGAAATTGTCGTTAACGCTAAAGGCCAACACAACGTTAATTAGGCGTTTAACCAAGTTCGCAATTGGGAAAACTCGTTCGATGCAGAGGTCGCAGTGCGCAGTCAAATTTTTCCACTCTGCCACAGTTTCCATCACCTCGACCTCAATAGTAAATTTACCATTTAAAGTTAACTACATGACACAATATCGAAACTCAACAAGCAACATATTCTTATAGTACAACAGTAATTCGTGCAAGCTCAGTATAACGTGGTACTGGGGCAAACGGCTGCCATGTGAACGCCAACGTTTTCTCAGGTGTGGCCCACAGACGCCCAAAGACCCATTCGATATCTGCAGCCAAGAACGGTGTCAAATTAGACATGGGACGTTTCTTCGAGTACTAAAATTCATAAATAATTTCAATTAAACATTTAAAAGAACTACCTTTCAGATACTCTTCAAGTTTATTCATCCTTGAATATACCTGCTTTTAACTATTCTGACTTATCAGAATGCTCAATCTCTTCAAGGTATATACATGAAGCAAAGACGACGGTATCTGTGCCATTTTTTTTTTCCTCCGCTCAAGGAAACACGATCGAAGAACAGAAACTCGTAAAACCGCTTTAGGAACTCGTTTCCACTGGAAAAACACAAGCCCGCTCGATGTCTCGTGGCACGTACGAGCCTCCCGAGCTATCAGTAAGTACGAGCTATGAGCTATATAAAGTACCCAGGTGTGGCTCGTAACTCTCTCTTGTCTTCTCTAGTTTCGACCTGTCCCGACCTACGTCAATCAATATTACAGAATCAAGTTTAAATTGCAGCCCCCATCAACCGCATTATCGACGTATTATCCTCCGTTGGGAATCTTGCGTTGCGTGTTCCACCCACGGTTATTCCGTAATCCAGAAGGATGATCGACTGACGAATTTTCCATCCACCATCAACCACCATTCTCTTCTCTCTTCAACGCAATACCCCTACTCCTTTGTCATACTTCTTCATCCTGCAAATATTTACATACTTCATATATAATCAGACACCCAAATACAATTGACTCATCAGTCACTCTTCCATCCCCTCTGAAGGGTAATCATCAGGAACTTCCTGACCATTTTTATCTTGTTATTGATATCCCTCGGATAGGCTTACTAAAGTGTTACCATTTTCAAGTGTCATCCATCAATAAAGGATTACAAATGCATACTCACCCTCACTTAGCTAAGGCTGAGGTACACTGAACTATGCATATGTACACATACTTGATGATAGTGTCTAGTATATACGTATATATCTAGATAGTGGAATATCGAACAGTCCATGTAGAGTATACGAGTGCTTTGGATGAAGTGTCTACTTTTCTGGTTAGCTGATTGTAAACACGTACAAAGTGAACCACGATAATCCCTATTGCCCTCTGTCGTAGATTCACTAAGGCTAAGCTCTCCGATTGATAACTAACAATATGTCGGTACGACAGAGTGCGCCTGAGATCTTTTAAATTGAGCAAGCGATGAAAATGTTTTATGCAAAGTCATGAAGTATCGAGGTGCAAGGATATGCATAAAAATAGCAGCTTAACGCGTGTATGATATTCCTATGGTAATTCGCAGGAAGATATTCTGTCGTCGATATATCAGTATTATCCGTTGTGAATTAATACCCTGTTCACTGTACGTTTCGGATATTATCTTTTGTACTAATTTATCATTGATATTTCATTATTGTTCATTTGTACCTTGTCTCTGAAACGCGACGCAATACCAATACCTTGTACGGAGATACGCGGGTTTGGGACAATTTTGAGGTTAACCACTTAACCTGACATTTAGTAGGCGGTCGTGCGCCAAATCGTTAACCAAACGTGAAAAATAATTGTGGATCGCAGATGAGTGAACGTTCGGACGTGATTCGCTGTAAAGTGGTTAAATAAATCATGGATATGAATATCTATCGTTTTAAATTTTCAGTGCAATAACATTTTTAATATGGCTAATTAAATCTCATTGGTGAACGATTTGTAACGTACTTTTTTTTACTGATGTAGGATCTTATTTGTTTTATCTTTGTTTTCACTCCTAGCGGCTGTTCGCATTGCGTGCTGGCTTTTTTTTTTCGTATTAGCGTGTTACCATCGTATTTACGAAAATGAGTGACACGTTATTCAAAACGCGATGAATCTCTTTCACCCTGAAGTTATAAAGATCGTTTAATGATTGTTGCACAAATATATATATATATATATATAATATGCATAAAGCCCTGGTAAGTCTTTGACATGAAAACTTCGTGCTACGACGTTAATGGCGAGAAGTGTTTAAAAATATTATTGAAACTAAAATTGAAAAGAATGTTAATACCCGTAGTCTTTTGTATAAAATATTGCATAAAAATTCTTTTGATAATTGAGAATAATCGCGTTTGTTTAAATCTCAAGTGCGCCATTTAAACTGTAATATACGATGCCATTGAAGACATTTCATTTTATACATTTATAACTACAGTTTGCCGACACAAAGGGCTATTTCTATGGCGGTCGATTGTTACTCCTATTACCGTTATTGTTATTACTATTTGTGTCCTCTCTATGAATCTTCCTAAGGCATCGCTCCTTCAATTGCCTTTGACCCTTGTCTCACCCAACTCCCCCATTCATTCTGACAAAACAAGTTTTACTCCTTTCTTCGTAGATTCCTTCCCTGATAAAGACTCTCAGAAGCGCGCGGATTTGAAAATAATAACTTGCGAAATCAATAGGATTCTAATTGAAAAGTCAACACAACTCTTCGACTTGGTCGAGATACTTTTTCTATACTCGTACGAATATTACGAATTTTCAATAATCTGTGCAGAAAATTGGTTCAACGCGTTAGTGTCTATTTACAAGAGAATAACATCGAAGAACGCACGTTATAAAAGATCTTTTGAAAGCGGCAAAATTATGTTGAAAATTTTGCGAAATTACTCATTCAAATTTACCGCCAAGAGGAATCGCTGAATTCACTTGCTTTATAATGCATTATACTGATTATAATAGATTCGCTTTATTCCCGTGGCAAGGTTTACCTTTAGCGATTAATAATTCATTTCGTTAATCCATAAGCGAATCGCATTAACTCCACGGCTTGAATCGCTCAGTGAGAATCGAGTTTCTTATGCAATTTCGAAATTATTACTGCTACGCCCATTTTTTTTATTTTTCTCAATCGTCTATCTCGTCGACGGAAAAAAAAAAAAAAATAATAAAACCCATCATTTCCTATGCAACGTAGTTCTTATTATTAGTGAGACTTTATTGCGCAGATTGTACCGCGTCATGATTTCCATCCTATTGGCGTACGAAAGGTATTCCTTAGAAACATTGAGAACTGGCCTTGATCCAAGCTATCTCTTAAGAAATATACGACACGCATTATGCGTACAATGCATCGTCGTTTCCCCAGGACATAAACCGTCGATATTTCCTGGTAAGGGCATCAATAGTGAATGTCCAGCCACAGTACTGTTCTCATTTTCGTTATTATTAAAAAGTAAGAGGCAGCAGCCTTAAGCGTTATTCTCAAAAGGCAATAACGCGAGACTCAATATCCTAGTGGTGACTGTTAGAGATTTTCTAAGAGGCAATATGTATGAATGCGCATAAAAAATAAAATTACACGACCTAATACTCCCTTTTTCTCACTATAACACACTACACTGTAAATTGTCGCAAAGTCCATTCGCAAGACCGTCTAATATCACGCTGCGGTAACTCGTAATGATTTCTTATTTTTTTTTTTTTTTTTTTTTTTTTACTTATGTCATTTCCAGCGTTAAAGCACGCGCTCTTATAACCTAGGATTTCGCAGGGCGATTCAAGTCTCCGCAATGCAGAAATTCGTAGCGAAGTTACCTGCTTGCAGAACCCGTACGAAACTTTGGAGATTCGTACAGCAAAGCGCGTCGTGCCCTATGCGCTAGTATGTACGTGGGTTACCTCGCAAGAGCCATGCTTTTGAATTAGCAATTCAATGTCGTGCAGTATACATACTCAGACTGTACAGTAGGTAACGACCTGACTTCTCGGCCTGAGACTTATTTATCGCACGCCCGGTTCGCAATCGGCTTAGACAGATAGCGGTGAGGTTGCGTAACTTTCCAAGACGGATGCACGAGACCATGAACGGCGATGAAAAGTTGATGCACTGCAGATATGATGTCGAATGAGAATTGCAAGAAATTCTTAAAATATCACGGTGACTGTAGAAAGATTCGTTTGAGCTTATTGCGAGGAAACTGTTGTCGCGGGGCCGATAGGCTTTTTCCTTTTACATCCTTCCATCCGGTTCAAGTGTAAGTGCATAGTCTGCAATGTTGAGTTGGTCGAAATTGCCCGTGGTAAACAGTGGTATTCCTTTAAAAGGTTTTCATGACCATGGACCGAGCTACCTACCGAGAGAGGACAGAAATATTTGTCTTTTGGAACACATCTGGCAATAGGGATGATACCGGGGAATCCCCGCGACCCATTTTCCAACGTGCCACGAAACGAGTTGCAAATCATTTGCTCTTGACATTAATACCGGCGTGGAAAGGGAAATGAAAAATAAAAAAAGAAAGAAGAGAGATAGGAAAAAAAAAATGCTCAAACCGAGGTCGCTGCAGAGAATAGGAGCGGCCAAATCTAGGTTGCGCACCTGTTACCTATCGTAACGAGTTAATAACGAAGGTGTTATTTGGCCCGAGAGACTTTTGCGAGACAAAGTCGTAGAAACAGCGAGAAAGTAAAAGAGAAAATAAGGGAGGATACCGGCTCCAAGTACAAAAGATAAAAGATAAGAGTGAATCTCTCGCAGCCGACACTTCTCGCCATCGTGCTCGTTTCCATCCTTTTTCTAACTCAGAAAACTTTCGATATTGTTCTCGATTCACGTTGACTGCCAGTCGAAGCTGAACGCGATGGCGTCTCAGGAATATTCAGGCTATGTGATATCGGTGAAACCATTTAGAAATCGATCGATCAGCTGTTGACTGCTGTGGTTACTTTGGTAACACCAATTAAACAGTTCTTACCAGCTTCGTCCAATTATTATTCATTGTTCGGTTCATTCCAGTGGAGAAGTTCATGTCGGAAGTTGGAATAATTTGTTGGGAGTGTTCATTAACAGACTGTTTCTTACGATCTTCCATTTCACGTTGAGTGCAGTACGTAACCTCCTGCATGTCAGAGAATCCCTGAGCACGTAGAATCCCGCTGCGACAGCAGAATGGAGAGGAAAATCTCGGGACAATTTTCATAAACTGAAACGACCTCGAGTAGTAATTACACGTTCAAGTTCCAACCGAGAATAACTAATTAAACTCAAAAGAGCCGAGGTTATTTTATACATTACACTAATAAACTATCTTCGCCAACTTCTGCGTTATTGATAATACGATTAAACCAGTTTCCTGGCCGACTATACATAATACAATTTTACGTCAAGGCAAATCAACAATCGTTACGTTATGATACACCGAGGCAAGTGTGAATCTTCTATACGTACTCTATTTGATTTCAGAGCATACTCTAAGTATAATAACAATAATATATATTATGTAGATGGCGGGTACGATAATACCTGCCAGCCAATTTGATTATTAGGATATTTACTATAGATATGCTATGGATATATCTAAGAAACGCAGAATTGTAAGATCACCCTCGATCCAATCACGTAACCACGTCCCTTTGTTCCAAGTAAATTATCTCAATTATATGGTGATTGAGTAATATCGCCAGTTTGATTAACATAGACGCAAGCGTATACCACATACATATATATTGGATACCTCCGTCAGATTGCAATCCGATTAGCGGTACCAGGAATTCAGTTTCATTATACTTTAACAACATTTACGCAAGAGTAACTCAGCTTCCTCGTCTACGCTCCATGAACTTGGCAAACATCCTAAAACGAATATATACCATATACATACATATCCAGAAGGTAGGTTAACCATAAGATTCCCAAGAGTGTTATGTAGGAAGACGATTATCAATCTCAGAAACCCTTACGTAAAGTCGAGAGCTCGTAGAAGCGAGCTGAGCAACGAGCAGCAGCAGCAGCAGCAGCAGCACAGTCGATATTCGTCTGGCCGAAGAGCACTCCAGGTCCTGTAGTAGATATTCGTAGCAGTGGAGGACGTCGATATCGTAATACGATTGTAAAGCCGTGTGAAGGAGTACCGATAACATCACACCAGACAGAAAGAAAAAGATGTATTCTAATTTTACTGAAAAAAAAAAAAAAAAAAAAATCAAAAAGATAAAGAAGACTAGCTAAAAGTAAAAGATAAAAGTACAAACCTTTGAATTCATCGAGATTTTAGCAAGTGGACGAGTTCCCAGCACGCAATTCGATCTCTATCTCTCTCCTATCGGTTGTCATTGTGTAACATTCTTAGCTATAGGTCACACGATCGTTTTCAAGTACTTCGGGGTAATGGGTTATCGCCTGTAGCTACATACAGCCCAGGATATCCTTTCCATTGTACATGCTAGCATGTATCAGCCTCTATGTACTACATACTGCAGATACTATAGCAAAAGAGAAGATGAGAGAGAGAGAAAGAAAGAGAGAAATGACACAGAGGCGTCAAGGAAGGGGCCTTCGTGTTGTGCAAAGAGTGAAAGAGGCGCGAACGACGTAGAGGGAGCTTTGGCGGCTGCGAAAGAATTGAACTTACGGAAAACATGTCAGTTCTCGAAGTGCTGACTCTCGCTACGCACGCTTGATAGGTTCAGTCGTTTTCGTACCGCACGCCAAAGCGGAAAGGTTGCGCCGACAGACTTGCAGTCTGGCAGGTTGTCGTCGAGTCGCTCGATAACTCTTCTACGTGGTACCTCGGCAAGGTTACTGTACTCCGGTAGATGCCTGGTTCACAATTTCAAAATGGGATTCTGAGTGACTTCTCTGTGCATAAGGTTGGTGCTGTTCCCGTGGATATTTCGTGCAGTCTGAATACTTTCCTGGAATATGCATGTATAAGTGATATGGATAGTGTTGCAATCACGTTATTGGATGCGATACGTACTGTGTAGTGTCTACAATATATAAGTACGTACGTGGAACGACGAACCAACCTGGTGGTTACTAATGGAGTGTGTATAACTTTGTACTATAGTTTATAGAGCCATAGGTGTGTGTGTATATATATAGAGATGTATTAACAATATATCAATGACTGGCAGGGATGTGCAATATTGTTCGTAAAGTCCTAGTAGTTTCACTTGCTGTATCGGTGAATACCAGTTGTTTATTTCCTTTGGACAATACTCGCCCAAAGTTCCACTCTCTAGTGCACCAGGAGGCTGAATGGCCTTTATACATTTTGTGGTCCAAAACGATTGCTTTTACTTTGATAGCCGGGAGGAGCTACGGCTGGAGTTGGTTGCTGGTATTTCGAGAATGAATACGAAAGGTTGATGCAATTTAATTTGACGGGACAAGTAAAATTAGTCTTAATTTAAATGGACGAATACTTAACAATTGCATCGTTGTCCAGTGTATGCTTTTTGGTTATACATTTTTGTATTGTTGCTCAATAGGGGTTTTTATCGTATGGAAAATATTGAACGTTACTGATATTTACTGTGGCAAATATTTACGACTGATAGGCGTATAGATAATTGTCGTATTTTTTTTTCTCTTTAATAAGAGACACTGTGGAAGTTGGGATTTATGTAGTTGTAATGTTAATCACTGCTGGTGAACAGGAATGTCGAGAGTCTTGACTAGACGAAACAATTGTTTGCCGTGTATCAGATTTAATACCTTGAAATGCCAAAAAGATTTGACGCGTGATAGAGATTTGGTTTTTACTTAAAAATGATGCAATGATTTATTATAATAATAAAGTAGTGTCTGGCAGGGGACAGACTGGAGACTCGACTATTAAGATAAAGCGTCATACGCACTTTGATGTTTGTATTTTTGCTTAATAGGGTTTTTATCGTAAGGAAAATATTAAACGTTGCTGATATTTACTGTGGCAAATATTTATGGCTGATATGCATGTAGATAATTGTCATATTTTTTTTTCTTTTCAATAAGACACACTGTGGAAATTGGCATTTATATAGCTGTAATGTTAATCACTACTGGTGAACAGGGATATCGAGATTGCTGACGAGACGAAAAAATTTTTTGCCGTGTGTCAGATTTAATATCTTGAAATTAAAAAAAAAAAGATTTAACGTGCGATCAAGAGTTTTGGTTTTTAACTCAAATTTATGCAGCGATGTATTATTATGATAAACTACAGTCTGGCACGGGACAGACTGGAGAATCGACTATTAAGATAACACGTCATACGCACTTTGATGTTATTGACTATATTTAATTAATACTAATCTAAAGGCATTGACCAGTCCCAAATATTTCTTACAAGTAGAAATGTCTATTATTTGTCTGTTCCTTTAGATCAGTACTAACTGAAAAAACGGTTTAAGACCGTCGTGTAAGTGTAGTCATTTATACGAGCATATTCGTTATTCTGGACAAAATATTTATTTTTACGTTAAAATGTCCAACTGTGGGCTATTTGACATTTTCATATCGTTCGCCGATTTAAATAATACCCGAGGCTTCAGATAAAAGAAATTATCTGTTGTAAATCTCGTCTTGTCGCTGTCTTATCACCAGGTACGGCTGTCGCTCATTTTATTGTTTCATCTTTCTTTAATCTACGTTATCTCTCCTTTCCCTATTTCTCTCCGTCTCGTTTCTCCTCTCTTTCGCAGAACTCGACAATTTTGCAAGTGCTGTGTTGACATTTCGGTTTTGGTAAATTTACTCTTCCGTACGTATATAATGTGTTGTGTATACAAACTGCCAAATGTATTTATCTTGAAAATTCTTCGTTTCAAAGGAAACTTCCTTCTTGTGTACGTTGCTATGACACAGTGTACGGATGCGTTTCTAGGTACACCAAGTATGTTTGCGATAACTCCTGATTGAGGAAGAACATAAACTTTGGTTTTGAGAATTGTCATGTTAGTATGTAATTGCCGACGACTCTTTTGTATGTAATAAAAAAGCTAAAAATATCCAAAAGGACGCAACATTCGTATACTACATGTAATCGTTACACTGTCCCCCGTAGTAGTTGTACGTGATCTCTTTAAGAGTACGTTGGGAAAGATTGGGTAAACTGAAAAAGAAAAGTTAAAAAAATTACATGAAAATCACCGGATTTTTTTTTCAACTTGAAAATACATTCTTTGACATCGTAAAAAAAAATATTGCAAAGCAATAAATCAGAAGATACTTGTAAAGCATACCGAAAGTGTTTCATGTATGACTTTATATTTATAACAAATTTATATTATCTTATCATGAAAGTTATTCCTGGCGCACTACAAACCGACATGGAGACCTGCATCGATACAACAAACTTGTACTTATTTTAAGAACACGACTTGAGAACTCAAGAAATATTGAATCGATTTCCATAACCGAAGCACAAAGCAGTGTGTAACAATAAAATAAAATATTTTGTTTTATGACTGTGATATGACATATCTAAGATCTCATTTATACTTTATCGATTTTACAACGTCAAATATTACCTTGACACGAGATTAATGGCGATTCTTATCCTTTACAGCTTGGTAGTGCTGAGTGGCACAGAGTAAGGAAGAACCGTCAAAACGTAGAGACGCATCCTGGTAAGGTCGCGCTAACGACGACCAGAGTCTCCATACAGAAGAAGAAATAGAAAATCGTACCAGCGGGGGATCCCTGGTTTCCCTATATGCGTTACGTAACGTAGGAAAACAAGGACCTCTTCGTCAATCGATATTCACGTCTTCGAGGAGCGAGGAAGGAACGTCGTGAGGTTCTAAAAGTTGTCGCCGGGCACGATGGGTTACATACTATGCAGGGTGAGTTTTCATATCCGCTTAATAAAATGCATTGGCTAGCGTTTTGCCGCTTCATTGAAATCCTGCGTAGTTACCTCAGTCAAGAACCCAAGGGTCCATAGGATAAGAAGTATCTGCAAAGAGCATAATGATTTTTTTTATCTAGAGTTTTTAATCCAAAGTGCTTAGACCGACTTTATTTACCTTGCTTGTAAAGACATTAAAAAGTTTCTCGTCGGTCTGCACTTTTTCCACTTGTTTCTTTTTTCCTCATTTTATTCTTTCTTTTTTTTTTCCTTACTGATCCTCTTCCTATAATTCCTATAGTTTACTCCGTATACGTTTGTAGTGGTAAAGGCATCAGCGCGCTATTACGACGCTGCTGTTTTCGCATTCTCATATTGTATACGTATGGCCGCGTATAAATGACACGTTTTCTTTTTATCACGTTTACAATCCACAGCCGCTTTCTTTGACCCGAGGTCAAAACGTTACACGTAACTCGCCGATGTGGCAGGATGCGCAAATTTCACGTTTTAAACGAAATTGCATGTTGTACCCTGGATGCATCGCGTACGTGTTCACCACGCCTCTCTGTATATTTTCAATATATAGAAGGAAATTCGATACCTTGTTTTCGCAGTGTGACAGAGTTTCAGAGACATCTGAAAAATTTTTAATTGTTTTCATACAGATACACTGTTGGTTTATGTTATTTACTCAGGTACAATTTATGTAACACTCTGTAGTCCATCTGTGCACTGGAGCGAAGAAAGCTCTGGTTCTGGATGTCCTTCCAATTTTTCCATAAGATTCATATTGAATATAATTTAGTTGATTTTTTCACTGACTGATCTGCCTGCGAAATTACACGAGTTATTAATGGATCAAGAACAATCAAAAGCAAATGCTAATTACGAAGCATGCCTCACCCTGCGTAAATTCAGCATTCTCGGACGTCTTTGAATCATCCCGTATCACTAGTTTTGGCTTTTTTTTTTGTAACCAATGTCATTAAGTAAGTCCAGTATTAATTCGTCGTGTGATAACGTATCTGTTTATTGGACAGAGGCATCCTTGTTTTTACAGACCGTGACAAGGAGTCATTTTATTATATGTTAAATGGACTTCACTCGTGCTTTCTCTACTGCTGTTAATATATTATGTTGTTATGTATTTCCACGATGCGTGATTCTCATAGGTGCGTCCCTCTTTGTCATTTTACATACGCGTCATCCGGATTACCCATTGCGTGCCAGGCAATCTACGCATTTCTATGCAGTTATACATACACGTATGGTACGACACATACGTTACGTAAAGTATAAATTAAATTCGGTAGAAATTCCGATCCGTCGAGTCGTTCACGCTGTTTGCAGTTTACAATTACAATTTCCTGCAGCAGACAGTCGTTTCTTCTTAGCGAGTGGAACATTGCCACTTTGTCTTTAAAAATTGTCAGCAAAACAAAGACGTCCATGGAAGTCGGTAACAGTTTCTCATCTTGTATCCTTAAACTCGTATCCGCCATTAACCGTAATTTACACCCAATTGTAATTTCCTGTCTGTATTACTGGCACGCTGATTATAATCCTGTAATCAGACATTCTTATCAGATTTTAGATAATTCGTTAAGTCACGAATCCTCCGTGTATCGATTTATTTGTTGATTATAAAATTAGATAATTGACATGCACGAGTAGCGACAAAGCTTTTGATAGCGCATCAAAAGTCTCTTTATCGTCCAATTTCTTGAGTCAATCCTTCATTATCTTTTTTTTTACAACCTACGCACGTCTATTTTTTTTAAAGAGATTAATATCAGCTACGTTTGACGTAACAGTAGTAGTCGGTGCTTTCTTCGCTTGATGAACTCGCATGTGAAAATCATAATGTCTGGGTCCGATCCTCTGTTATGAATTCTTTGCGTCTTTGTCTAGTCGTCCTTTCAAAATTCTCAGACGGGTAATCATGCGTGATGATTTCGTCAGGTCGTCGTCTGGTTTTGCCTGAGAAAAGAAATACTATGTAATCCAAGAAAGTGCTTTTGAACTCAAGATGCTACCAAAACATATACTACAAAGAGCATCCTACGGAACTTTAGTACGTTTGCCATAGCAATGGCTAAGGATCTTGAAAATGTCTATGTTCTTGTCTCAAAGCCGGTACAACATGACGTCCAGATACATATCATTGAAGCGGTATTTTTTTTTCTCGCATTACTAGATAATTACTTCTTGGAAAAATTACGAGATAGACGAACAAATTTTTATCAGAGTTCAAGACCAGTCTTAAAACTGTCATTAAAAATCATTTAAACGATAACGACACCACTGTCACCGATAGTGTCCTGGAAATCTGTACTACGTTCCTAAAAGTGTATTTTCTTATCGCAAGTATTTTTCTCCTAAAAAAAAATGTGTCCACCCTGTTTAGAGAAAGTGCATGCGCATTTCTCTTCCTCAGAGGGTAATACGTATACCACGTAGATATTAATAGTGAGTAAAAGCAGTAAAAACGCACGTCCATCCATAGCGTTGTCAGTGTAACATGAATGTGGCACGAGTAGTAATTACAAAAGCGGTTATCACACCAGATACAATAGAGAATACGTGATGGGACGTTCCCGTGTTCTGGCGCAGCAGAAACGATGGCCGATTCACGCGGCTTCAAACCAATAAGCCAGTTGTGGAGTGCGGCCGTCTCACCGGAACCAGATTCGGAGTGTCTCTACGAGGAAATCGCGGGCCTCTCCGGGGCACAGGAAGCGGACAGCAGAGAGGAGGAGGTCGTCGAGGAAGAGAGGTCGAGGTCGAGGTCGAGGTCAAGAGAGAGACAGGACTCAGTCAGGAGGTTAACGGAAGTTGGTGCAAGAGGACGAGGAGGAGAGGTCGCTGAGTACGAATCCAGGGTGGAGGAGCAATATGTGGTACGAGGAAGCTACGGGGAGTCCGGATCAGGAGCCGCACTCGACGCGGCTGCCACCTTCAAGCTGACGAGAGGGCGAACTTCTCGCTACCTGCCAACAAGCCATTATCACCACGGTGGCCACGCTCAACATATCAGTGGCAGGCTATCGCGCCACCGTCTCACCCGGGCCTCCTTCAGTAATGAGACGCAGGAAGAAATACAAGAGGACGACGAAGCCACTCTCAGGGAGTTGCTTATAAGGTATGTTAATCTATCTCGAGAAGATCTACACGACGATTACCCACCCGGGGGATCCTGGAGCCTAACGACCGGGACACTCTTTGAACGTCCACGGGATCTAGTTTTCTTCACTATAAACAACCGTACGAGACTCTGTCCAGTATTCTAGCGAGAAACCGAGGGTCTTATGCCGAGTAGAATCACCAGGGTATAAGACCCTTGGTACACATTCGTCTCCATAAATACTCGAGAGTGTCCTCTTTTATTAGGATTTCTCATCCTTAGAGGTACTATACTTTCTTTTCTTACCGATGGACTGAAGACAAATGCTCCCCTGATGCTTATACGTATAGTTTCTATTCATTCGTATATCATACAGGAGCATTCAGTTCGGTTTAACTTCTTTGACCTATGGATCTCGAAAAGCAGCAGCAGTCCCCACTGTGGCCAACCTTTGCTCTGAAAAATCTGACTGCTCCTGTATTACTAATACACACGATACAAGAATGCAATGCAAGGCTTCACGCCTCTTTAACATTTATACATGAATCACACGCTCTAGCCTTATTCTCTACATACCTGACACCTTTTTTGGTCATATTACGATATTACATCGGAACACGTGGATTACATTTTTATCGTTACTTAAACTCTTTGGCTGCGGCGCTCGCAGGCTTACCACTTATTGCTCATTCATTTATTCATATCCTTGTAACAGAGTTTCAGCGCACAAAAGATATCACTGCTATTCGCAATGTCGCTGGCGTTACGTTAGAACATCGAGAGATAACTATTTACATTTAATTAAACTGAGCGATGCTACACTCCCACGTCTTGTTACAATAGATTATACGATAGCAGTGATCGACTTGTGCCGATACCTTAGCATTGTCACTCATCAAGTCATGCCAATTTTTTTGTCAATTATTTTTGCCGTCCGTTCATTACACACAAAGTGATGGGCCATTCAATATTGCAAGCTCGCTTGTGGACGCGGGCAGCTAGGCAGGGGTGAGTAAGCTGGCGGTGCGTCGCATGGCGATGTACTCTTACACGTGACGAATAGACTCGAAGTCACGTTAAAAATAATGCGAGCGAAATAATTCATTTTAATATTTGACTGAACCACGACTGTGTTTCCAAACTAGGTAAAGTTTTACAGAGTGAGATAGAGGCAGGGCGGACAGTGTCGGTGTCCCACCCCACACATACCTTCTACTTTGGTTGGACCACTTGACAACAAGCCCGTGCAATCATTCAGAGTCATTGATTGGATTTGGTGGGTTCCAACATACGTACATATGTTGAGACAAAGACAAAGACAAATAATCAGTGAATCAGACGAAAAACTGAATCAAGAGGAGTGAGTGGGGGAGGCATAGAGGCTACTGTAGTTTCGGAACACAGCCATGGTCTCCCTACCTCCCAGGTACATAACCTACATCATCGCTGCATTAAATAAATAATCCTTTCGATCATACTTTTCATTCATTTATGCTATTCACCATATGTTCACCATACTTTTACTTATACTCACGTTATTTATATCTTATTATTTTGTGTTATATTTATTATTAATATTATTATTGTTATTATTGTTATTATTACTATTATACTTTCCTCACCACTTATTATCGTTCACCATTTTTTGCTTCGCTGTGCACATACCAGTATTGATCTCTACTTTTGTTTTGCTCTTTCTAACTTTTATCGTATATATATACATATATATATACCTTTCTTTCTTTCTTGTTCTTTAGCGATCTCCGTGAAGCTTTTTAAATCGACTCGTCACGCGTTTCCTTAACCGTGTTATTCAATTATCGTTTTCCAAGTTTCGTCATTCGAATTTTTATCCCGGGATTTGTTATCGAACGCATCGGTCAACATCGTGTTTTGGTGCTTGTGGTTCCCTTTGGTACATGTACTTTGAAAAGAAAGCTTGATTTTTTTGATGAGCTGTACAGAAACTTATTCATTGATATCACTGGTGCCATCGTTCATTCTTTCAACACCAAATTGTCATATTATGTCCTGGCTCTCTCTCTCTATTTCTCTATCTGGTGATCCTTTTTTGTCGATGATAAAATTAGAGATATCTAAAAAGGAAGAAAAAAAAAAATGTTTTTTTTTTTTTTTAACATGTGCACAGCTGCAGACTGTCGTAGCATTTCACCTCACACTCACTATACACACATTTTAGACATGCTTTTAGTAGCATTTGTATTTTGTCTGTGTTGTTTTTAATCTACATACAATAATGATAACTATAAGCAAATATTGTCTGTATACAAATGAAACGATGCTGCCGAGCTGTGTCTCGACTCCATATTCCCAATAGCGGGTGATTGCTTTTAAAATAATACGCTTTGAGCGTAACATTCTCAAAATGCTGTAATCTCGTCTCTCAGCCGGCACCTAATTGCTCGACGGAGAATCTCAAAGCTCGGCAGTTAAGATTGTCGCGTCAGAGCTAGTTGGTTATCTCTTAGGGTACTAGCTGGTCTTGATCTAGTGTCGATGTGCTCGTCTAATATTATCACGTGGGCGTAAAGTTCATGCTACGATATGTGCACAGTCTGCAGAAGCAGGTCAGCGTGATGAGTATGAACTTGAGCGCCAAGCTGGACGAGCTGCAGCGGGGTGACCGCCAGCTGGAAACGACCGTTGCGTTATGTGAGATACGCACTCAACTGCAGGAACTCACCAAGAGTGTAGAGTCTTGCCAGAGCGAGGTCAGCGAGGTCAAGAGAGATATGGTGGCGATCAAGGTACAGTCGGAGTACCTGATATTGCTTATCGCTGTTCCCATCCGAAATCTGTGACCAATTGCGTGTCTCTTGTTATCACAATTATTATTGACTATCTTGAAGCGTCATTCGGGCGAACAGTCGTTTCGTCTTTACGTATTTTTCATAAACTTTTCCCATCGAATGTTTTACATGGGAAAGTTATTTACAAATTGAGTAGCTTTTTTACTTCGAGCACATGCACTCTGGGTAGGAAGGGACACAGACTTACGTACGCTTTAATAATATGCCTGATAGTCGAATGCATATTAGCGCACTAACTTTGTAACGTTAATGTGGCCTATCTGGTGCAGCACGAACTAGATACGGTACAGCAAGTGAAAGAGGAGATAGAGGAGTTACGGGAATATGTGGATCGTCTGGAGGAGCACTCTCATCGACGGAAACTTAGACTCCTCGAGCAGGTGATATCGTCCTTCTCTGTGTCATCGAGAACTTACTACTTTAACTCGTGCGCTTCAGTTGCTTCAGTTTCTTCAGTTCGTAGGAATTTTCTTTTGCATATCTTAAGGAATAAATAACGATATGGTCAGTCTTATGATTTTATTGTCAATTTATGCAATAAAGTAATCAATCGTTAATGTGATTTTCTTTACTTTGTTCTAACCTTGTTTATCCATATTACTGTAGCTGTTACTCAAAATTATATTTACCTGTGTTTATTCATATTCGCATCGACATCGTTTTTTTTCTGTGTTTTTCGTTTGATTTTTAGCAATTTATTTATGATTTTTTTTTTGTACGTAGACGATGGTTTTAATACCTTAAGTATTTTTAGGGTTTGACATTCTTCCTGTCGTATGCAATACTGGCAGCAGTGCTTGGCATGCTGCAGTTTGGATACAATACGGGAGTCATCAATGCACCTGAAGTGGTAAGTTTAATTCCTAGAGGGGACAAAGATCACTTGATGATGATGGCAAGTAGATCGTATCTTGACATTGGTTGTCGTTGCAGAATATTGAAAACTTCATGAAGGATGTATACAAGGACAGATACGGTGAGGACATCTCGGATGATTCTGTGAAGAAACTGTACTCTGTGGCAGTCAGCATATTTGCTATTGGTGGTATGCTTGGTGGTTTTAGCGGAGGAATAATTGCTAACAGATTTGGCAGGTTGGTACAATCTAATAATACGGTTAATCTACGCTCTGGACGTGGAACAGAAAAGAAAATACGTGGATGTTAATCGCCACGAAAATATCTGACCGCCTTTATCATGTATAAATCTGTACTGTAGACTGACGTGTCATTTACGTATGAATTATCTTTCATTCTGAATGACAGAAAGGGGGGCTTACTGCTGAACAACGTGCTGGGCATCGTGGGGGCATGCCTGATGGGCTGTACCAAGATAGTCCACGCTTATGAAATGCTCTTCTTCGGGCGGTTCGTCATCGGTGTCAATTGTGGCTTAAACACCTCCTTGGTTCCCATGTACATATCGGAGATAGCGCCATTGAACCTGAGAGGCGGCCTGGGCACGGTGAACCAGCTCGCTGTTACGGTGGGCCTCCTGGTCTCCCAGGTGCTGGGCATCGAGCAAATACTTGGCACGAATGATGGCTGGCCCGTACTCCTGGGACTGGCGATCTGTCCTGCCATATTGCAGTTGCTCTTGCTTCCAGTATGTCCGGAATCACCGAGGTAATTAATCCGTACTACATTGGAATTACTACCGGTAGTGCGTCTGTATCGTGGCGCTGATTACACGGGAATTGGACGACACCGTTCTTCCATCTCCTGAGGGTTCCTGGTACTTGTGGTTCTTTTTATACCGGGAAGCGACGATGCTGATGTTCTGGTTGTTTACTTCACAGATATTTGCTCATTACTAAGCAGTGGGAAGAGGAGGCCCGCAAGGCTTTAAGGAGATTAAGGGCTAGTAATCAGGTAGAGGAAGACATCGAAGAGATGAGGGCTGAGGAAAGGGCTCAGCAGTCTGAGTCCACGATTTCGATGACAGAGCTTATATGTAGTCCAACTTTAAGAGCACCTCTTATCATCGGTGTGGTTATGCAATTATCCCAGCAATTGTCGGGTATCAATGCTGTAAGTAAAAGTAACTTTATTAAAATACTTCCGCTATTCAATCGTGGATACTTCGGGTCGTTCAAGGTACCTCGAGCGATTATCAGTCACGTGCTTATCCTGGCTACTTACCGTTTCAGGTGTTCTACTATTCCACGAATCTGTTCATAACTTCTGGACTCACGAATGGGAGTGCCAAGTTTGCCAGTATTGGTATAGGCGTCATTATGGTTATCATGACACTAATATCCATCCCACTGATGGACAGAACAGGAAGGCGAACGCTGCATCTATACGGCCTTGGCGGCATGTTCATCTTTTCCATATTCATCACAATTTCGTTGCTCATAAAGGTTTGTAGAGCCAACCTATTTATCGTTAACGCGTATCCAGACAGGGACTCACGCATTGGTGGGTTCATATTCTTATCGCGTGGACGTCACGTTACCTTCCCACGTAACGTTCACCTGTGTATTTTAATACCGGTGAGATATTATAAGGGGGATCGTGTAATACGAAAATTGTATGGGGGATACAGTATAAGAAAAAAAAAAAAAAAAAAAAAAAATTAAGATGCTAACAGAATCAGATTTCGGAACGCTTTGGTGCAGTTTTTAGCAAAGAACTACACTGGCCAGACCAAACCTGTCTCTGACTGTTTCACTGGTTAAACAGTCACTGTCCAATGGTAATCGAGAAAAGCTTCTAGGATGTAAAGGATCGATAATATTAAGGGTTGTAAATGTGCTTGGTGCTTCGTAACACAATGAAGCTAGGCGTAAGGTGCATTTAACACTTTGTTCACAGCTGGAGTGCGGCACTGCACCGACTGTGAGAGATATCACCGCTGTATTTATACATTCACCTCGCTATATTGAAATCTCATGTTAATTTATCCCAGTCATTCATGTAGCTCGTAAGTGCTGTGTCCCTTACCCGCATGATGTTTTTCTTCATTTGCATTACACCATTTCGTTTTCCTTTTTCTTTCTTCTGTCACACACTATTTTCTTCTCTCACTCGTTCCTGCACGCGTCTAAGTATCGGAACAAGCACTTAACGTTAATCAGTAACGATACGTTTTAAAAATCCATTAATGATGATTGATTGAGAAAGAAATGACTTAAATAACACTGCACGCTTTTACATTTACTTACTTGACTTAGTTTGCTACTTTTTATTAGTTTCTCCCTCCTTACCCCCCCCCGCCCCTCGTCAAATTCGATCTCTTTCGTGACTGTCTGGAGGAGATTTTTGTCCGACTTCTCTGTTATTATGCAATTTCGTTCTGTCTGGCTCAAACCTGTCGGTATTTCAACACACCGAGTGTCAACACAGCGATCAGACTTACAGAACACTTCAAGTTTGTCCATTGATATTCATGAAAACAAAAAAAATTGCAATTCATTATACTTTCACAGTGAATGTATCGCGTACAGTCGCTTTAACTTCACGATGATCACAAGGATCTGATGAAACTTGCCTTATTAACTTTTACGAAATTGTATACAGCCACGCGTTTGCTTGGGCGAGCACTCGCAGGATACGTTACATAAGCTCATTGCATACTTTTACTTGTAGAAGCCGCTTATACGTAAGAAAGGTGAAAGTTGGCTTACCATTAACTTTATGAAAATTAAAGACAAAACCTAGAGAGATTGTCTGAGTCGTTTCGCTACACGTTTGTCAATGTAAAACGATATTTCACTCCTTCATGATAATCACACGTTACATAAGAAAGTATGCTACTGTAAATAAGCGAAGGCACCGAATCAACAAATTTTATACGAGACATCACAGAACTACGTTCTACTCTGTATCACCTAACACAGGATTGAGCTCTGCATGTTAACTTGCATGCCACGTTATTTCTTGTTTGTCAAGTTATGTATTATTATTTATTATTATCATTCGTTCCTGAGGCTCCTCCAGCCACTCAGGAAAGAAGAACTCGATTCTACCCCCTGATAGGCGTTTTTTGGTTACGTACAGGAAATGATAGACTGGATGTCATACCTGTCGGTTGTCTCGACGCTCGGCTTCGTGGTGTTCTTTGCTGTTGGTCCAGGATCCATACCGTGGATGATAACAGCCGAACTCTTCTCCCAAGGACCTAGGCCTGCTGCCATGTCCATTGCGGTTCTTGTTAATTGGATGGCTAATTTCACGGTTGGCATCGGTTTTCCAAGTATGGTAAGTCATAAGATTGTTTATCACTTTCCTTAAATCCAGTCCCGCGAATCGATATCAAACATTGATAGCATTCTAAATCAATGACCCTTTTTTTTTTTAATGTGTTACAGGATAGCCTTGAAAACTACAAGTTCCTACCATTCAGTGCATTCCTCGCCATCTTCTGGATCTTCACGTACAAGAGGGTTCCTGAGACCAAGAATAAGACCTTCGAAGAGATCCTATCCATATTCAGGCATGGTAATGACAGGTATGCTGCAAACAAGCAATCAAGTACAGTCCCAAGTACCTACACGAGTAGGCCAATGGACAGTTAGCTTTCAATATTACATTGATTGTATTCGTTAATTTACTTTTTTTTTTTTTTCTTAATTTTTTCTTTAAAACTTTTCATAGACGGTTCTGTCTTATGCGCGTTGTCGCTGACATTATAGTTAACGATCCATGACATGCCGTCGTCATGAAAATGGAGATGTGATAAATTTTTGACGAATCTGTCGAGCATTTGTTGTCTATGTTTATACCATTTGCTTCATTAATCGTTCACGAAATTGTTTTATTGTCCATTGCGTACAAGTTCTCGACTAGGGCTTAACCGATAAGAAATAATGCGACCCATTTAATCTTTTTCCTCTATCGTTAGCGACTTCCTCTTTAGAGTACGTTTTATTGACAATGTTGTACATAAATTGTTACGCGCTTTTAATTAAATATTTTAGGCGTTATCAAGAGGATATACAAGTTTAATAGGGATGCTCAATCGATAAGCGATAATTGAACGATGACTGTCAAACAAAAAGCGCCAGAGTCTTGACCACTCGTGGAATTGATTATTCATAAAAATTGTCACTTTAATAATTTACAAAATAACGCACCTTACAAGTTTCGATAGTGAATATTTTTTATCGTCGCATTATCAGTCACGTGACTATTAGCAGCTTATAACGTATACGCAAGCAATAATTTTCAAAGGGTACAATTTTATACAAAAATGAATAATTGTTCATTATTTTCACGTTGATCAACGTGATACGTTATTACGTATAAATAGATATTTTTCTCATTCGTAATCTCACCTTTGTACTTTTTATTCTGTGCCTTTTAATTATGGCAGATCTCATTGATAATTTCCTGGCTTCGATTCCATGGCACGATGCCATACGAAATTCTTCTTGTCGAATAGATACTTATTACTTTGACGTCATTTGGGTTCAAGTCAGGGACGTAAAGGGGAGGATGCTCCTGTTTTAAGTGATCCTGTAAAATACATGATAGACACGGCGAATTATGTTACCTATAATAATTAAACACTTAAGTTTATCATCTTGCTCGAGTATCATGCTAACGTTATATTTATTTACTCAGAATTTATTCGACCGTGCGTGTATCGTTTATTCGAAAAATAAATGATTATTTAGTGGTTATGGTACTATATGTTCTCGTTTCATTTTCTTTTCTGTTTTAGCATTATGCAAATTGTGTGTATGTAGAGAGAA
>JARQSV010000348.1:0-75214 GCA_030142285.1 Calameuta idolon | reverse complement strand
GGTTATGGTACTATATGTTCTCGTTTCATTTTCTTTTCTGTTTTAGCATTATGCAAATTGTGTGTATGTAGAGAGAAAGAGAGAGTGTGTGTGTGTGTCAGAAAAATCAGAAAAATCATGTGTACTTCGTGTCGTAACTATGCTTTCTGTGTTATGTGGAGCAGGAGCAGCTTGAGGGACAGCAGACTATACGGGTGAGTCCTGCTAAGGTTTCGTTCGTTATGATGGCTTTGTACGATTTTTTTTTGTTATTTATCATATTCATTTGACATTTTTCTTTCAGTTCTTCTTATTCCTTTCGTTTACTTCCTTGTTACTATTGCGCAGACCCTTTTTGAGAGCATGTATAATCTTCTTGAGGGCATCGTTGAACCTATATAGATGATTATTAAGAAAACTGATTTTCGTCACACATCGAGAAATTAACATTGTTTACAATAATTTAATGACATTTTCACGAGAATTTATTCGGTACATCATCCTTCTACGATATTAGATCAGGAATTATTTAAATTTAGTATTTTGTATTTTGAAAAAATTAATTATTTCGCTTATTCAGACACATTCGATTAACAGTATTTATAAAAAAACATGTTGACAACTAAAAATGTATTCCTTGAAACGTCATTAAATTATTTAAAAAATTTAAAAACTTGAGATTTGACAAAAATCATAGGTTTTCTCAAAATCACCCATATACATATATATAAACACGTATATTCGCAAAAAGGGATTATTTTTTAAGCTTTCGTTGGATTCGCGTTGCGACTTTTTCTCTTTTACGATCGCCGACCCGAACAAAACCGGATGAACTTATTGGCTCTGGAAAAACACGAGGAGAGAAAAAGTAAAAGAAATAGTACACCCCACGCGTGTAGTATGTAACAGATAAGCCACATGCATTACGAGAGATCCGATAATATTTTAGGAGCTATGCCAAAAGTATTGGCTTATCGGGTAAAAGGGGAGAATGGAAAAAAAAAAGAGAGAATCCAACGACTAGCATCCCATTTGTAAATCAAAGATAACAAAATCGCCGTAGCATCGTAAAAATTTGGCGCTTTATGCGAGAACAGAGAGAAGGTGGAATACGAGATAAAAAAGAAAATTCTTATAAAAGGAGAAGAACGCTTAGAAAATAATCCCAACAATTAACGAGAAGCCGTGAGGATTTCGAAGAAAAAAAAAAAAAAGAGGATAATCCGGCATGCATACTACGTCCTTACTTAGCTCATGCCGAATTAATTTTTAAATCCCAAAAAGAGCCAGGCTGAATTACGAGAAAGATATACATTATTATAGTTGCATGGACAACTACTATTATACATATATACATACATATGTATACAGAGTTATTCAGTCGAAGCGAACCAACCGAAGTTAGCAGCTTGTACGTTTGATGCCTACTATAAGGCGAAGCCAACTTCAGTCGGCACATTCGAAACTGAATAGCTCTTCTACTATTACAGGATTATTTAGGACCTTTTCCACCAATTGAAGTTGGTTCTGCCATAGAAATGAATTGTACCTGACTAAGTACTAATTTGACTTGGCGCGTGGTACACTAAATAATCCTATGTGATAAATCGTATTATTTCTTTTCTTTCCGTGAACATACATTTCACAGTTTCTATGAGTTCCTTCAGGGCTATTATGTAGCGCGTACACGGACCTTATGTAAATAAATATATGAGAATATCCAATTAACGTCCATTATCGTCGATAATGATGCGAGAAGTAAGCAAGTACCGTGAGGAGACGCATATAGTATCCAAAATAATAAAATAATAAAATATGTAATACATAAGAGCCCCGAGATCAATTGACTTGACTTCCTGGAGCCCTGTATTCGATAGCATGCTCCTCATAGTCCATTTGACCTGATGAGTGTTCGACAGGAGATAAGTTTTTTCCAAAACTTTTCATGTCAATAGCTGGCACGATAATATGCGCTGTGCTATGCGAACTGCATGTTAGTGCTTACATTAAATAACTGTTGGGCGTAATATTCTCTCTCTCTGATATACATATATATATATGTATATTTGTATATACAGATATATAAATATATGTACAATATGTTATATTTATATCGAGTTTTTTTAAATACACTATTCAAAAACAAAAAGAAGAAAATCGGATAACTCAATTGTACTGATCGAAACGCAACAAATCAAAGCCGATGCTTGGTCTTTTAATTATACGTATTCTGGCTTTTGAATCACCCGGCAAAATCCGATCGTCGCGATCATGCCAATTTGTAATACTGCCATAATGTTCGTTGTGATGACGCTTACCACGTTTTGTCTTACAATTTATATATTAATCTGATTACGGATTATCATCCCGTAAGCCCCGTAAAGAGAGCTACCTTTGATCCCTGGTTTATATACGTTCTTTATATTATTGTCAGTACCTATGTTCACGTTTCTTCATGCTGATTAAGGTCTTGCCGAAACATTCAGCCGATTCGTTTGTTAATCCTGCTTGAAGCTCGACGACGATTCTCGTTCAGTTCGTCGTTCAATATTTCAATTCGTTACTGATTCTTTGCTTACTTAAGATTAGGTAGAGCAGTGAGTTTTATGATAGATTATTTATCATAGATTATACACCTATAATTAAAATATATTTTTAATGAAAACTCTGTCAAAAGTATATTGCTCATACCTGTACAGTGGTGTCGAATAGAATTCCATGCATAAGAATCATCCAGATAGAATCCCCCTGTACTTGAAACACTGTCCATTATATCAGACCACTTGATCGTTCTATCAGATAGGGGATGATTTGCTAAAAGAAAAAAAAAAAGCTTAGAGGAAACATTAATTAACACGACTGCCTATATTTGCTGACTATTCATTTACTGGTTACGTGACTCCCTGACGTTGTAAATCTATCTAGCATGTGCATAGGGTATAATAGCAAAAGGTTCATCGTGACACAATGGCGGTCAGGACTTTTTTTTTAAATAAAAAAGAGACCGGACGATCGACTCGGTTGAGAATGACGAAGAACTGGTAGATCCTGAGAACATATAAAAAAATATACAGAAAATTAATTCTTGTACGATTTTATGTTTGGGATTAAGAATTTTTTTTTTATTTACTTTGACTAGTGATCAGACATTGACACTTCCTCCCGTTTTGTAAAACCAATTCAAGGGATGATACAGGGTTGTTCTATTATAATTATCGCGATTTAGCATGTAGTCATCACATACGATGGGATAACAGTAGGATATTTTTATAATCGATTTCTATGGAATCAATTGGGATCGGATAAAATGGTAAATGAACACGAAGATGAACGATTTCAGGCTTGATAGCCATGTAACGTTGTTCTATTGCAGGGAAGAGGAGCTCGCCACTTACTCTAGCAAGGAGACCGTCCTATCTGACGCCACCACTGCCAACCATACCCAAGCTACTGATAAACCATAATTTTAATTAGAAAAGAGTAATTCATTACGGCGACAGTTGTACATTCATTCGGAAGCAGAGAGAGAGAGAGAGAGAGAGAAAAGAGAAAAGGAGATTGAGTCAATGATTGAGATGACTAGATGAAAATAAAAAATGGATATTAGAGGGTTAATCACTGTCGTTCGCATAATATTATTGAAAATATTGTTACTAGAGATGTTGTAGGCACTTATTACATAATAGGACAGAAATACCGGCAAACGGATACAGACTGTGTAACTTATGAAAATAGCACTTAAATGCGCCAAATTTTTTTCTTAAAGCGGCCAAATAATTAATTATTATAATTACGAATATTTCGGCATCACCAATTAAGACTCGAATATTTCACGTTGTAAAATAAATCAGTTTGTTTATTTAATTATTCGTTTCTCCAATTTACTTTTCTTTCACTGTGCGTCGTTCGCGTCGCTCTCAACGTTTATTGTCTGGGCGCATGCGCGTCCCGCTGACCGTTGTTACTTCTCTGACAGATGCTGGAACGTCGAGCGCGCGTCTTTCATTAATGGACGTATATGACATTAAGAGAAACTATAATACGCCAGATGAGAAATCTTCTACTACACAGGCCAGTGATGTATATTGCGAGTAAACTGAAACGATAGAAACTGTGAAATGGATTATTCCTTTCGTATATACGTGAAACAGGAAGAGGCGAGTAAGTCAAACGAGGTGGCAGGGTTCGAGGACGCCCTTAAGAGATTTCTAATACCTTTATTCTTGTTATATCACTATAACATTGTCATAGTATATCGGATATACTATACACTATATATCATTTATTCCATCCCTCACGTTACTGTAAAACGATACACTGTAAACGTGTATCATTTCTACCATACGAATTTCATAGATAAAATTGAACGAAAGGAACGATACCGTTGAGTTCGTAAAAGTCTATCTATGAATTCTTATGGTTCTTCGTGCACATAGAAACAGCAGCAGTAAGTTTATCTTGCAACGTCATACAGCACTGATCTACGTATGTTTGCAATAAATCACAAAGCAAGAAGCACGATAAGCTCACTGATCAAACTGAATCTTACTTTTACATTTAAAAATGCCGTGAACGTTAAATCCAGTTAATTGTAACTGCAAACGTGCTGGACAGTAGGGAAAAAAAACCCACCACAAACAAGAAACTCACTAGCACGATCGTCCAGCACCAGGAAGAAAAGAAAGATTACAATAAACTAGCGTGCATGTCCCAAGGGTGTCTGTCTGTCTATCTATCCCTATGGATACCAGACACGGGTTACTCTAATAATTCTCTAAAACTAAGAGCGACGAAAAAGCCCAATGGATATGTTTGAAGAAGCGGAAAATTTGGACAAGTGGCGTGATGTTTTGCAGGAGCGTGCTAAACTGTGTGAATGCGTTAGAGGGACACATACCGCCAGCTGAGAGCGCAGCCCTGATGGTGGCCGAGGAGAAGCCACATCCTGATTCATGTAAGGCTTGCCAACCTGACCAACGTCATCACCCTTCATCACCCATCACGATCACCAACTCCGTCGCTACAAGGCAAACGATTCCTAGGACCTGGCTGTAGCTGTAGCATGATACCAAAACTCCTTTTGCGTTTCCCTATAACATATATCCACTATATAACTCCAACAATCGTACACGATCATAATCCCGTAATACTCACCGTAAGGATAACAACAAAAATATATCATCCACTTCACTAAAATATATTCGTTGATCCGCAAGAGACACCCAGAACGATTGTACCTTAGGGAATTGTACGCGCTGCTGCAGTCTGTTCCATTCCATCGAGTGTGTGCTGTGCCTAATGACAGCAACATGAATCCTTAAATGAATGTCTGTTCTGTATTTATGTCATCCAGTGACCCTCGACGAGTATCTTTATTACCTGTCACAGTGATAACGCCGGTACAGAACGTATCGTATGTATGTGGTTATATATAAATAGCCGTGCAAGAGGCCATTCGCAAATTCCCAAGTGAGTACTCGCGCTGAATAAATGGGAGATCTTCGAGCGTTCGTCTAAAAAAAATAGCACAGGGGAATAATTGTATGGAGGGATAGGCGTTATGGCCGCAACACTGGCTATACTAATACTATTTTCTTACCTATTGTTCTTCTTTCTTTTTTTTACATCCATTTCACTTCCCAACTCTGGCACTTCTATATTATCACTTTTGTCACTTTCGCGACCCTTTATGTCATCGGTCGATACCTCATTCGATTCATTCCGTTGACACTCAGTACGGTACTACACTGTGGGATGCAATATACGCTGCAGCAGTCTGTCGTCTCTGGTGAAATTGTTCTCTACCTCTTCCTGTCACTTTGCATGCCACAAAAACATCTCTTTGTATGTTTGTGATTTCGTTTATACGTAGTATCACTATATCGATCCTTTATCTCTTACGTTCATCTGCAAAACAGTATAATGATCGGCTTTGGATTTGAACATGGATGAGAACTGTTTGTATATGTATATATATAGATATACCTATGCATATCATAGTCTCCTCTCGATATAATAAGAAATATATATATATATATATACACATGACTAAAGAAAAAAATTTCTAGATTATCAATTTGAACCGTCAAAATTCTATTCGATTGGCTGAGATTGTTTTACGTGACTTTATCATCGGGCTACTATTAACGGAATATTGCATCCCGCCAAATCTTCGTTTTGAATCCCTACGACAATGCTATCGTTCACAATAATTTTTAAGGACCAGAATCATGTGTAAATATATTAAAGGCATCCTCACGTCGAGGCTTCAAACGAAGATTTGGAGTATGTAGAAAAATTGCTCTCTGTAATGCGTCACTTTAGTTCACCTTTTTCGTGTGTAGTAAAAACGTGAACCGATAGCTTTCACCTGATTCATATTAAAGATTGATATACTATCGTTGTAACGATAAGTTTCCTTTTCTTTAAAATTCACTTTAATCTTGTAGATACTTTCACAGGTGTGTCCTTGATCATTAATTTAGTTCTTCTCTGACATCATTTATCAACTGCAATTCTCACAGATCGTCGACACTGGCCTTTGTAGTAGTTTCAACGAAGGCAAAAAGCATTGGAATTTCGATCGACGCGACCATAACGATTTATTACACGTCTTCTTTATTAGTTTACCAAACCACTGATAATTCCATAGAATTTCATTATTATCGATTATATGCTCTACTTGTCAATTTTTTTTTTTTTTTTTCCTCGTACATCCAGAATGAAGTGGCAGCAAGTACGTTGTGCCTAAAGAACCTAAATCGTAAATGCTAAAATTAATGAATAAAGAGAATGAAAGAAAAAAA
Source organism: Calameuta idolon (assembly GCA_030142285.1). Taxonomy (NCBI): domain Eukaryota; kingdom Metazoa; phylum Arthropoda; class Insecta; order Hymenoptera; family Cephidae; genus Calameuta; species Calameuta idolon. The sequence continues at coordinate 68,429 of JARQSV010000348.1, read as the reverse complement.
AAAAAAAAGAAAATGCAGAACATGAATGTGGCAATGCGCATGAATGCATGTGTATATTCCTACCAGTTAATTCCGCTAAAACTTTGTGTTTATATGTAATATTATACCTGACGATAAAATCGCCATCTTGTTACGAACCCTTCTGTATCACGTCTCATGTAAACATAATTCATTACATTACACTGTATCTGCAACGATCCACAAGTATCTTTAATATATCCTAGCTATATTTCTATACTCTTAGTGAATGCATATTTCCATTTATGAAGGGATCGGGCGAGATCGCTAATTATCAAAAGCTTTAGCTGATCAGAAAATCGAATCTCGTACCTTCGCTTTCTTCAAACTATTAATTTCGAATTATTTCATTGTTAAAAAAAAGGTCAAGGATATTGATAATCGCGTTACAGGACTCGCAGGGTCAACGAGTAATAGGTACTGTACGTAATATGATATCCTAAGCGACTATTCAAGTAGAAATGGTGAAGGACGTACTACTCCCGGTGAAGAGGAGCATATCAATTGCAATTGAAATCTGAATTCCATTGGGTAATAAAAGTAAATGAAGCAATGAGGTTTTCAGTGCAGCGAATGAGAGTCAGAATGAAAGGAAATGAGAGAAAATAATTACCCATGTGATATATATATATATATGTATATGTACATATACATATATACATATGGTATACGTACATACACGAGAAAGGGAAGGTCGAGATGGATGAGGATCCATGTTATAAGAGAGAAGTGAGGTACCATTTCGAAAATCCTATAGAATAGAAATGGTAAAGCGTGCGATTAAAAACGTAAAGTAAGTACGTCACGCGGGAGGAAGTGACGTGTATGAATAATAAGAATTAAAGGACCAAGACACTAACGGATGACAACAGTTGTGTTTGCAGCTGGTTCCGAGCGGTCTTCCATCGCTCCCGCTCAACCGGAGAGGCCACCGCCCCCGCTTCCCCCGCCACGCTTTCCGAACAGTGGTGTCTGACAATGGGAAACTCCTCTTAATATCGGGAACTTTATGATGATGAACGCACCGATGCCGATTCCTTTGCCGTTGCTACTCAGCACGAACAGCCTCACCCTGGAGAATCATCTCTACGAGATAATGACCGAGCGCAGCAAAGCCTGTGCGACCTTCTTGCGGAACAGTCTGCGCCGTGCGGCAAACGCGAGCACCAATATTGGATGGAGCTTGACACCGAGGCCGGAAGATGAGCCACACGACAGCGATCGTGCCTAGAAGGAACATCGCTAGTGTGCGCTTAAGTTTCATAGGTTAGAATTAGCCGAGAGTTACCAAAGACCATATAACTCGTGGTTTATAAACGGTCTAAGATCGTTCGTACCAACTTGACGCTGATCGATCAATGGACTCTTAACCCTAAACACTTCTACCTTTTATTAGCGCGTAGTGAATCTCGTTACGTACAGAGTTAATTACTTAGTGGGCACTATAGAGGACTGTACATTCACTGGGTTGATCGGTTTATCGATATTCTCATTCATTAATGAGATCTCAATGGTGCCGTATCCGCCTAGGTTATAAATTTCGCGTAATCTCGGATCTGTGCGAGAAAGACTTGTGGGTGTAATGGAAGGTTTCCGCAGATATTTTACTTTAAATTTAATAGATTTGTTTTTTAGGTTATGTCTACGCGCGTGTGTGTGCGTGCGTGCGTGTGTGTACATTATACATCCATTAATTGAAATAATTAAATCTCTGTGTACTTACGGGCCTCGGCGTTCCAGTTTATCCTTCGCGTTCGAACGGATCTCCCGTCGTAAGTCAAAGAGGCGAAAAAGAAGCTGAGAGGGAATATATTCTTTTGTGCCTAAACTTGATTTTGAGGTATGGAGCTTGAATTTATGGAATATGAATATTAGTAATTAATCTTCCGTTCGAACGTGGGTTCTAAGGAAATAGGAGGCAACTGGAACACGATTGAAAAATTTTTACGAGACGTTTACTTGACTACGGCGGTTATAGATCCAGTCTATTAAAAATGGCGACAACGCGTTCTATGCTACTGTTCGTAATGTTCGGTATTCTATAAGTGCATTATCAAGGTAAACTTTATTTTCTACGATATCATCCTCTTTTAATGACCAGAGAACGAAGATCCATGGGATCGATTAAATTGACAGCTCTAAGGATGCGTAAGTACTTGTTATTAGTCGTGCGTGAGATATGACATTCCTTTATGTACGAATAACAAATCGAACCTAGTGTAGGGCTGCATTATCTTTGATGCTAGTCATTATAATAATTACATAATGCACAAGGATAAATTATTATTGAACGCAAAGTATAGCGAGAAAATTACTTTTGTCTTTCTGTATAACGACCAATCATATGAGTGATCGACTATTTACTATCTACTGTCAACAATCGTACTGCTGCCATTATCGTTTATCGATGCCTTCATTGACTGCTTTCTCTTTTTTGTCATTTAATCTTTTATCAGCACACTCGTATCAGGTTAGGAATGATCCGGGAAACCTTCCCTTATATGTACATATTTGTATATACGTGTATACTTCTACCATATTAACATACCACGTCATTACTCAGCAAGTGTATAATAATCCTTCCTTACTCGGTAGTGCGGCCAATTTCATGGCGAAGTAGCCCTAAAGAAAATTTATTCGAGAGATAAAGAAAGAAAGAAAAGAGACGTTACCTTGGGTGTCGTGACTTTCAAGGCCTCGAGTTTCATTAGACAAATGAGAGAGTAAACAAAAAATGAGGAAACTCAGGAAAGAAAAGGAAAAAAAAGTCAATTCGATGATGTTTTTCATCTTTACTTCAAGTTCTAAGACCAATTATACGTTTAGCTACGTTTACATACGTGGGAGGCAAAGATCAGGATTCTCTAGTCCTATTGAACTCGTGATCGATCCACGTGTCGTATTGATTTTTATTCACTTTTTTCATTCATTTTTTTTTTCTATTATGCCTTTCCTTTAACGTTAAACATACAAGAGTAAGCATACTATGTATTCGATACCGCCTATTGACAAGCGATTTTCGCCTCCATTAATCAAGCTAACGATGATTTACAAATCATTGCTAATCTTTCTCGACGTTCGTATATCTTATTCCTCTTGTTTTGCTGCAGTACAAAGTGCTACGAAATAAAGGGACAAAATTTTAGAGTCCATCATTATAACGATGGCACGCACAGTGTTCTCGCTTGAATGGAATATGCTGACGATCAAGGACAGAAAAAGAGAGAAATGGAAAAATGAAGTAAAACACGCGAATTGACGTGAGTAATAAATAATTACACGTGATCGAATTTAAACGTGTTTTCTCATTTATTAGAACAGACTTTCGTCTATTTCGATGCTCCATTACGACACGAGTGAGACGCATGCGCTATTCACGCATTAATTCTTCAGCAGCCTCCCGTCATCTGCTTATAAGAATCCTCGAAACGACCTATTAACAGTGTGGACTATTTATACCAAATATAAAGAAATGGAAAAGATTCTCTGCGACGTAAGCGTAAATAGGATACCTTAGACTAGAGAGGATAAACGAGTAAATAAATAACATAATGGGATGATGAAAAATGTGGAAAAGGAAGGAAAAAGGATAATTCAAGCGCAGCGCACCGTATAATGGTTATTAATGAGAAACTTTTAATTATAAGCTGTCCAAAACATACAGAATCAGTGAGAAAGGCAATAAAGCTATTGAACTGAAGATATGCTAATGTAGGTTTCCTCGCATTGTGGTATTATCAGACTTTAACGATACTAATAATAACGATTTAGGCTAGGTATAGCTACTAGGGGATAGTAGCGTTTAATGAAACAAAAAAAAATTTAATAATAATTAATGAAATGAAAAAAGATTGGAAGGAACACAAGATGCTAACGTCTGATGTGAACTGTAATAACGGGGCTACGCCATGTTATAAGCGAATGTCAAAAGACGCGCGGGTCTCATTTATATAATGGCTGTACAATAATTGCGGACCGAGTAACGCTAGCATATCCATTTTTAAATTATTATAAGCTTATTAACTCAAAATATACTGGAACATAGTTGCAATTACATTGACTCGAAATTACATATGTGGGTATTGGCAGACGTTCTTATTATACCACTCTTGTCTTACCGGAGAAGCTCATTGTATAACTTTACTTTTTTTTTTGTATCCCTTAACCGGCGACGTGGGTCTGTGAAATGCATACCGGATCATATGGCGACCTTTATACCGGCTGTAGAAGATGGGGTAGTCACTTGGTTTTTTTTTCTTCTATCTGCGTGAATACTATTCGTAAAATCGCGAAAGACATTTCAATTGATTTGGATTACCGTGAGCGTTAGTATCGAATTTTTTGGTGAGAAGCCAAGATGACCCACCTCGTTGATAACGTAAGTCTTTTGACCTTTGGTTAAGGGTTAAATTGTAGGTTAAAAAAATGTTCTTGTCGAAGATTAAGAAATTTTTGTTATTAACAGTAAAAGGATGGTAATGTCATACATTCGTTTGGTTAATAAAACTATTATCCCCCGTTTACGTATAATTGATAATTATTAACGAAAATTAGAGGCGTCATTTATTTCGCCAATTATTAATATTGATACTCTCATAAATCATTTTGAGTCGTTGATACGATATTAAGCTCATTGACGCAATATAGATAGTCTTACAAAAGGAAAATGAGAAAAGTTTGGATCAGTCCATCAAGCAAGTGATCACAATAACAATTTGTAAAATAAGTTCACTGCCATGCAAATGACTTGCGCTCCCACGAAAGCGCCAATATTCCAAATGTGGATGTGTACAGTTATGTGAAAAAAATACTTAATATAACGTAATTACATCTACACGATGATACTAATTAGTTATTATATGAAACTAATTAACATATGACGATATTAAGAACGGTATACATACATAGGGTAAACGAAGAAGAAAAAAAAAGCGTGAAAAAAAGAAACCAATGGTTAATACGAGAAATCGATTGCAGAGCTATTATATAACGAATGAAAATGTTTATACTCGCTTGTTTCGATGATGTGTCGCAATCGTCATTGCGAGGAACGAGTGCTTCTTTTCTTTTCGAATTTTAAACGACATTGATCTGCAATCATTCTCAGGGGGACCGATTTCCGTAAATTCAATTCTTTCATTAAATCGTATATAATAACGTTATACTTTCGAATGAAACTGACACTAGGAATTTTCAGAATAAATTTGTTCTGGAATTTACTTGCGTTTTGAGACAAAATAAAAAGCCAATCGGTTAAATTTTAAATGGGCTACCGCCATTTTGCGTTTTATTATGCCAACGAACTTACTGCAAGGAGACATAATTACAGGTCCTTTTCGTCGTCTTTTAAATATCTGTTAATTTGTTATATCCCTTATTTTCTCTTTTCGTCGTGCACTTACGTCTCGTTTGCTAGAATTACTTTAACTCAAGTTCCATTGTGCGAGACGCAAATCGGCTGGTAAATCCCGCAATGCGGAATTATTTCCAATGCTGCGTCGTTCCTCTTTGATGAGTTTAGATGAACAAAATGTCTACCGAGTTTTTGCGAATGCATTTTCAGTCCATATAAGGCTCTGTGATTTACTTACATGCTAGTAGAGATTAATCACAATAATATACAATAATGTATTGCAGATTACCTACTTAACTAACTTGTAGAATCAATTATGTACAGTGCATAAATTATCTTACCCTAATGGAAAACCCGTTCAGCTCATCAGTTTGTAGGTATGAGATTCTCTCAGTAATATCAAAAATTAATTTGCTCATTGTTGTTTCTTGGCAATCTCATTTTAATATATATATATATTTACAATATTCTCCAAATAAATGTATACACATATGTATAGATTAATATCGGAATTATTATTCTCGTTATTAAGGTCGACAGACACGACATGGAATACGAGAATGTTCGATTTTATTCATAAGATAATTTTATTAGGGGCTCAACATGGCACAGTTTAGGTGTGTGCTAATTGCCTGAAAGAAAATAACGGAATATGCCTTGACAGTCTTTATTTTATTGTCGATAACAATGACGTCGTTCAGTCTTGTATTATTGAATGGTTATATTATGAATTAATTATTAAGATACTTGATTAATTGTTATTTCCGTATTGATCTATACTTCTGTGCCATTCAAGAGCGAAAGCAAATAATCGGTAGAACGTTTTGTTACTGCATTATAGAAAAAAAAGGATACAATGCGAAGGGTTGCCTCGAAAACTTTCTAGTCCTTTAACTTTATACTATTATCAGTTTTGTTATTCATTGAATAAAGATACAGAGAAAATTGATGAAAACTTGTTGGAATTATTTTTAGCTGACCACTCGATGCATGGATACGAATTATTTTCAAGTTGAATAATGAAGAATTTCATGTTTTGTTCTTCATATAGATTCATGGATTTTTTAAATCTTGATGAATGATGATTGATATAGTACAGTAGGGGAATGTTTGTTGATAATTGTTTTATTAGAAAATAAAATGTACAGTTATTGAATATCAATCGTCTGGAAAATGAATTAACACTTTATGAGATATTGGAGTTGCTCATTCAAAAATAATAAATTATAATTTCGCAGGAGCATCTGACAATATTATGTATTTGGATTTGATATACTTTTTATCTTTGATGATGACCACAATGATGATTTGCATAATTAAGGTTTGCATTCTTGATGATAAGGTTCCAGAGTACGAAAATCTCTCCATGTTGGAGGCAGTGCACTGTGAAGATGCAGTCCACACCGTTTGCAAGGTTCACTGAATAAGTTGATTAAACTGTGGAACCAAGTCTGCAAAACAATACATCTGTTATATCATAACTTATTTTATGATTAAACAAATAAGTAAATTTGACTTACCATGAATGACCTTACAGCCAATTCGGGTAAGGCAGGAGAGTAAAAATGTAACATTGCAGCATGAGCATTCTCTGTTACTTTTCTAAATACTTTGTGACGGGACTCTGTCCATAAGTCCATCGTTTCACCATATCCTGTGACAACTACTCGCTCAATCATTAATCCTTTAAATGCTATCACTGCTTTCAAAACATGTCCTAATGTTACATGGAGTACAGCGTTAGATGCAAATGGTCGTGATACAGAGACTGTCATATCATTGAATTGACGATCGAATGTTGATATCAACGAATCAACTTGCCTGTTGAAAAGATATGATATAGAGATTTACTAATTTTAGTAGATAGAATTAATTATAGTCATGTTACTATAAAAACTTACTGTGGTGACACGTTGTGACTACTTGTTTGTATTCTTCCTCTTTTTGTTCTATTAGAATTTGTATAGGATCGTTTCAAGGAATTTTGACTGAGCAATGCCTGTGCAACGTTGCTATATTCATGAACCTTATCAGTCCATTTATAACTATTAACAAGAGTGCCATAAAGGGCCTGTCTTTCTTGTGTTGTTTCTTGACTCAAATAGGCAGTACTTGCTAAATTAAATGGGCCTGGTGGAGGGTTTAAACTACTCACTGCCTGCTCGACATCTCTGTTGGGCAAACATTAACAGAAGATATTAATGTCAATCAAGTCAAGAAATCATATGTATCTTATAAATAAATATAATATGACACAAACGTAACATTATGCTGATCTGTACAGACCTTAAATTAATATTAACAGTCGTCAAAAGTTCCTGAAGCTCCAATAAATATTTTGTCTCCTTACTTTCATCTCCGTGTTCTGCACGGAGTCCACTTCCCAAAGAATCAAAAACTTGACCTACACTTGATCGCAACACTTTTATTGCCGTAAGAGCTGTTTGCAACTGCTCCATTATTATATTTTTATTAAAATTCACTTTTACCAGACCTATTGCAGATGCAACCTATATCATTCATTCTAAACATAACAAACATAACCCTACTTAACTCTCTCGAAAATTCTCTACCTTTACCGGGATAAGATAAAGCAGCATAGGTTGTATGCGCTCATGTTTTTGAATGTATTAAGACATCCAGGTTAACTCGCATTTACAAGTCATCATTTAGGACTAAGCACAGACCACATATTGGAGACACAGCACTTCCGTGCTATAGACTGTTAGCACAAGCAACAGCGCCATCTTATCGGTGGGTTATATTACTATTCTGTGTTTCACTATAGCCCATTGAAGTGTCAAGCCCTTGGGTTGCAGTTTGGTAATAAATTTCGTAATATATTTAGTCCCAGGGGCTTGACACTTCAATAGGCTATAGTGAAACACAGAGTAGTGATATAACCCACCGATAAGATGGCGCTGTTGCTTGTGCTAACAGTCTATAGCACGGGAGTGCCATGTCTCCAATATGTGGTCTGTGCTGCGACCAACCTTGGATACGTAATCTAAAAGTGATTTAACTACTTTGGACTATGTACTTACTGTCAGTAAATTTCGAAACTATTTGGAATTGGCAATTGCTCTCAAATATACTGCCGAGGAAATATAATCGGGTATCTCTAGAAAAGATTGATGTTATCAGTGAACTTTACATAAGACTGTGTAGCTCTTTTCACATTTTTCAAAGGAAATATATATAATAACCGTATTGTCACAATGGGCAGAGGAGTAGATTTTGTCAAAATGCTGATAAAAAACGCAGTTGAACAAAATAGATTTGAACGGTGTTTAAAGAGTGTAAGTTATTAGTTTTTGTATTAATGCATAAAATATATTTTATAATGCTTCAGTCACGCGCTTACAACGTGTGATTAACTTCGATTAAATTTATCACTTGCCTCTAATGATTGTATGTCAATTTAGAACTCAAAATATAACTACAATTATGATTTGGTTTTTATATTTAATGATATTAAGATGATTTACATAATTTCACTAATTTTGTTACAGTTAAATGTGGTTTCAGCAGGCAGTGGAAACTGCAAAGTTGAATTTACTATTGCCGAAGAACATTTGAATGGAGGAGGAACTCTCCATGGTGGTTTTACTAGTACACTAGTTGACTGTATTTCTGGTTGTGCTCTAATGACTTATGAAAATGCTAGTCCAGGTGTTTCTGTAAATCTTCATATCACGTAAGATACATTTTAATATTTCTCAATCAAATAAGAACAGTACTTTTCTTTTTTATATAGTATAAGGAACTACTCAATTTATCAAACATCTTTTTATTAATAAATGTTAAAATTTATATTATACATTATCATTATTAATGGCACAGGTTCATGAAAGCAGCATTTCCTGGCGATGTGGTAATAGTAGATGCTAAAACTATACGTGCTGGCAAGACTTTGGCCTTTCTCGAGGTGGAACTTAGAAAGAAAGATGAAGGGAGTGTCATTGCTCGAGGACAACATACAAAATTTGTAGGACAGTAAACTTCAACTAATAAATGCAATGTAATTGTTCATGTACAGACTGTCTATTGCTGTAGAACACATTTATGTACATACTAGAAAATATAACACAACAAGTAAATGCTAATCTGTGAGTTTTCTCAAGATACTTCCATGGAAAGTACCTTATTGGGGATATTAACAAATGCATGGACCATAAACGTTACTCATCATATTTTTACTCATTTTACTAAATAGAGTTGGTCAGCCTTAAAATTCGCCAATGGATTCCCGCAGAATAATATCCGTCATAAACATGGGAGATGTTTAAAAAATGAAAGAGCATACCGTTGAAATAACGAAGCATATATATATACAATAATTGCGCGTACGGTTGATAACAACGATATAAGCAAAATACATGAATGGTGAACAACGCAATGAGGTCATTAAAAAAAAAAATGGTGCCCATAGAAGTTCATTTAGACTTTTGGACTTCCTCCAACCGTAACATCAGTTCCTCTAACCGGCGCGAAATTTCACCCACTTGTTCCGTCAACTTCTTCGTCTTCACATCAGATTCAATTAACAATTGCTTAAAGCATTTCAGATCATTGCAATTGTTACTCTCGTCGAGAATATCATTCTGCCGCAAATTATTCGTAGCTGAATATTTTGCAGCACTATGACGTTTAAATCGTGATACAGTGTTATCACGATTCTCGCAATTTTCACAGCAATCAGACCATATACGTAGATCCACTGTAGGGATACCATTGCAAGAACCCAAAGGATTATTGCCGTTAGGCAGGAGGAAAACATCAGGTTGAATACGAGAAATATTGTCACCATTGTCGCAGAGTATCCTCGCCAGGGTGACCTGCTTGATCTGGGCCAATTGTTCAGGAGGAAACGAGGATGGATTCTCGTACCAAAATCTGTCGCCATCCCTCATTCTCTTGAATTGCTCTACCAGAAGACACCGAAACAGTGGACCGACTTTGGCATTGGGTAACTGATCCTCCAGGATGCCACCTACCCATACGTCAATGTTACCAGGATGTCCATAGAGTTCTCTCAACTTCTGACGCACTTTCCTGTCACTGATCTCATCAGCGAGATCCTCGAAGGTTTCCACGTGGGACATGTTGCAATACTGACGCCAGGACAGGTAACCTGGAATAGCATGATCACGGGAGCGCTGCACGTTCATGGCGGCCAGATCGAGGGCGACAGCATGAGCCGTGCGGAAGAGCTGCTCGGTCAGCTCGACATTGAGATTCTGTTCAGGCAGTTTAAGTTTTGCTGCGGTGGCAAACATTCCTCGTATAAGAGGATCAACGCCGCCTTCATCGACCAGACGCCAGGGCGAGAAGAATGCGTCGCGCAGATGGAGTGGACCCTCGGGTATAGACTGGAAGGACTCGTTTAGTCGCTCTAATCGTGGCTGAATCAGTGAGTGACCGAAGCGGAGTGCAGCAGTGGCAAAGACATTAGCTATACTAGCATCTATTGTTGGATCGTATCCTTGATATGGCTGTAACAGTTCATCGGTGTCTGTTCCCAGTATCAGAGGTAGCCAATGACTATACGTGATATGCTGCATCTCGGCGCCGACGATCTTGCGCGCCTCCTGGTAAATTTTCTCACCGTTCCAGTGAGAATTCAAGTCGTAGAGTGCACGAGCTATACGATTGTGTTCTCGCAACCATATAGTATGCATGGCTAGAAGACCTACTTGTTCATTGGCTCTTATGTCACCAGCTACAAAACAATTGACTGAACTCTCTAGTGGATTACGACGACAGTCCACAAATTGTCCGTTTGCGTAGGGAAGTAAAGCTTTGTGTCCTGGAAGAGAAGGACCTTCGCGAAGAAGTCCACGATCTGTTGTAAGGTCGCGTAGATCCTGAGCTACAGCATCGTTGTACCCGTATACCTGGGATGCGTCCAGGTAGCTGGTGAGCTGATTCAGTTGTTCACGAGGAGTTAAACCACCCCAGAGCAGACTGGTCTCACCAGAACCACATACAGCGCTGGTCCTGATGAAATCTATGCAACGTCGATTGTTTATACGTGGGTCACCTGGTGGAACTTCCATAGGGAAACAGGGTGCGGCATTGTCGCAGGACTTCTTGCAGTCTATACCATCCCAGGATTCGCTGGAGACAGAGGGTAGGGCATGGTCCAGATCATGGTCCAGAAACTGTCCCCATTGCATAACCATATGAGTGATTGTGCTGTCAGACGTGATATCATGCGTCGATATCAAAGTCGTAGAAACGAGTCTGGCAGCAGGTTTTGGATATCCATAATACAAGCGACCTTTTTCCCAACCTACGGGCATGGAGAATCCGTTCTCGTAGATGGGCTGCAAGATCCTTCTAAAACCAGTATAAGACGATCCCCAGGTAGGGTGCTGCAGGTTGTTACAGGAGCCATCAATAGTCCGATAACGATTATGGAAACACATATTGGAGCAGTCGCTACGATGTCTGTGTGCCGTGCATCCTGACAATCTTTCAATCTCTGCTACCTGTTCAGGAGTCAGAATTTCCTCATAACGAAATTCCCCGGTGGCATTAGCAGAAACGCCAGCGTTAACGAGTCTCCGGATGTTCACCATGGTACGTTCAAAGAGTTCAGCAGGTCTTGCAGCTGCACGACCAATAGCATCAGGAAATCTTGCCAGACGGAAAGGATCAGCCGTACGTGGTCCTTTTGGATTGAAGAGTGAGTCCAGGGTCTTATTAATTGCCCGGTCGATAGATTCGGTAGCCTCCTGGAATGCTCGACTAATAATTGTATCTGTTGCACCAGGTTGACGTATCTTCACAAGAGCCTGCGCAGTGGCTCTACCAAATTCATTCGTTGCAGAGCATTCATACCTCCCGGTATCTTGCGAAGTGACATTGTACAGGTAAAGACTACCTCCACGTGATATCTTAAACCTGGTGCCCTCGACAGCACTGCCATCTTTCTTCCATTGTATAAATGGTTTTGGATTGCCCTCAGCTCTGCAAGGTACCTCGACAGTCACACCAGGTTCAACTTCCATATCCTGAGGTTCATAAATGAAACGAGGTGGATTGGACTCAGCAACGATCACGGTCAAGTCTGCAGTAACTTCTGCAAAAGCATCCAAGCTCGTGGCCTGGCAAACGTACCGAGCCGAGTCACTTTCCTTGGCTGCTAGGATCGTCAGAGTGGACCCAGAATCGTCGATGAGTATTCTTCCGCCGGAAGCGAGCTGCAGACCGTTCCTCCACCACTGGATCCTTGGCAATGACTGTGCTTCAGCCCTGCAGACGAAGACTACTTCGCTACCGACAAGTACCTTTTGCGACTGTGGTACTTCAGTAAATCGTAAGGAAGGACTGACTGTTATAATTGCCCTGGCTCTTCTTGACTTTGTAGATCCCATTTCGCTGTTAGCGATGCACTCGTACTCGCCCTCGTCGCTTTCCGTCACGTCGGAGATGACCAAAGCACCATCCTCGCGAATGACGTATCTGTTCCCGTCTACGCTCAACTCATCCGAATCTCTCATCCATTTGATTTCCGGCTTCGGATCACCGACTACTCTGCACGAGAAGACAATCGTCTCGCCTACTTTTGTCTCCACGTCGGCGGGACCTTCCATGATGCGTGGTTTGCCTGCAAAAGAAAGATTCATGAAAAATTTCACGCATTGCTCAAAGTCCATTCCTACGTTCGCTTGCAGTAAGCCAAACGGATTCACCTTGACATATTGACTCACTGCACAATGCACTCTGAGAAAGGATGCAAGGGAACTAGTTTTTAATAAGACTCAACTGCAATGAAAATCCTTGGTTGTCATTCCCGCCAAGGAACGTCCTTTCATGTGTACAGGTAATTGACATACTGCAGCCATTTCTGAATGTTGCTCTTGGAGACGTTCCACCAGCCACATAATGTCACAGTCACAGACAAGGGCATTGCTGTCAAGTCTTAGACGAGTCATTGGTCCGACATTGCGAAAAGCATCGGAAGGTACACGATGCAATTTATTATTATGCAAAAAGAGTCTCTCCAGGGCTGGTAAATTATTAAAAGTTCCTTTTCGTATCTCTGTCAATCTGTTGTAATGAAGATAGAGATGCTCCAATTTTGGCAAATGACTGAACGCACCAGGTTCTATGTGCTCTATACGATTTTTATAAAGATACAAAATCTTAAGATTAGGAAGTCCATTAAAAGTATTAGCACGTATCTGCTTGATTTGATTGTCATTCAGCAGCAGCGTATGCAATTCTTTTAAACCGTCGAAATCACCAGGTCTCAGTTCAATGATGTTATTAACCCTCAGATCTCTGAAACAAAGAGACATCCGTATTAACCAAGTAAATTCAAATTGGCGCATGCGCTCTTAGGCGTTCTCATGTATATTAAAACAATTCTTGGTACTCTTATATTTACATTCAATTACAAGATAAATTTATTTGCCAAAGAATGATGATAATCTTTTGAACTCTTTGATTAAATTCATCAATTTTATTACGTACGTTATTCTAATTTTTATCGTTATCCTTTTCAATGTTTGTATCATTACTTTTACTGGACTCTTTAATTCACTGAAATTATATCAGGAAATTATGCAATTTGAAAATTAAAAGATACACAATATATTGAGGGTTTTCAAAAAAAAAAATTATTATTAAGCTGTCGAAATCCGGTTTGCGTCTCGGATATAAAATAATTTACCACACGAAAATCTTACAGGGAATTCGTTCAAGGTCGAAGATTCACTTTATGTGTTCTTATCGTTCTCCACGAGGCTGTTTCTTAAAATATAACTTATCCGTATTGCGTACGATTTCTCTTTGAATTATCCGCGGCGCCTCTGCGTTTCTCAATGTCAAAATATGTTTATGGCCCTTTTCAAACTTCTATCTCCTCAAGAAATCCATTGGCAGTTTGTCCAAGTGCACGCCGGCCATGTTTACATCAATATTACACGCGCCACATTACACGTGTAATTCAAATCACGAGCATTATTTTTTGATTGATACATATAATTTGTATATTTTAAAAAGGAAGCGCTATAAAATGATTTATCTTCCCGTTCAAAAGCTCTTCCCAGCATCCAACATAATAGTACAAGAGTTTAGCAAAGATGGCGATCCTCTCTCCTACCACGTCTTTTTCTATTTATTTCAGCACGAGGCAACTTTAGAATTGTTAATAGCTCCACGGGATTGGCTAGCTGAACATGAACATCTGAATTGAATTATGCGAATAAAAGTTCATAAACCTCATATGTATAGCCAGACTCGTGAATCATATAAATTTAGCCTCACTATAAAACTCTAATAAAACATATCCACCATACAGATCTTAGTTATGATATTACATTCGTATAAGGAGGTCGTTGATACTAGATAGAAAATCTGTACTATGTACAGTGGAACCGTTAGAATTCTTTACAATAATATATACATACATCTCAGGTCTGACGATAAAAAATTATGTTACCACAATCAAATTGTGCGATGAAGTATAATAACTCTCTGATATTATCATCATTGAATTATTATGATATCAAAGATGAAAATAAAGATGAATCAAATCTGTATCGTAACAACAAGAATAACCGCATGGCCTTATGTGTATACATAGCCTGATCTCAGGGAACCAAGTGATAAGTTTGATCATACACACTGCTTAGTAACTGCTATTTACGAATCAATCCAAATACAAGCATACAGCCTGTATATCCTGTAATCGATACAAAAAATCGATTGATGGACGAAACTAATAATTAAGAAAATTTTCCATCGTTGATTTACAAGGATAAATTTTGAGATTTATAAAAAAAGGTATTAAACCTCCAAAACTGTCTTATACGACAAATAATAATCTGTACTGTCAATTGAGACTATTGAAACTGTCTATATCGACGTACTAGTTGAAAAGTGTAGAAACCACACATAACTCTTTGAATAAACAGTACGGTTAGGTCCTTAAAATAAGAACCGGTACGTTATATCCATATTATTTCGAGGAAACAAGCAAACGCATCATTTTCTTCTTTTTCAGATCTATCTCCGTATCTTTTAGTCGCTGACTAAGCAGCGACGATGTTCCAGTAAAATTCGAAGAAGAAGAGACTGCAGAGGCATATATAGCTTGAGCCCAGAGGAAGTGACACTAAGTGAACTCATCCCAGAGCTTGATATAAACCCAAGCAACATGATCATCTATTATACATACAATAACAAAGATAAAGACTAATATTATAACAAGGTTTGTATGGATAAATTAAAGTTAAAATAAAGGATTGTCCATATCATCCACTCACAGGACGGTAGCATTGTCTGGTACCCTGGGGACGCGAGTCAGCCTCTGAGACATGCATCTCACGGTGTTAGCAAGACACATGCACTTATGCGGACATTCCCTGGTATTAATTCCACGAGCCTCCAGTGCTGCTGAACGATAACACAGCACCATTAAAAAGCCCCATAGAAGAAGAGTCCAGGGTAGGCTCATCTTGCTCGTATAAAAACGAGTGGAACCAACTGTATCCGTGTGCAGCGGCGGCACCTACTGCAAGAACTGCAGCAACTCTTACTGCACCAGGAGGTTCCTGAGCTAATCTTTGCGACGCGAACACGAAGCAGCCGGCGTAGATCTGCTCGAGTATGAAACTGGTCAGGAGGACGCACGTCGAAGCTCGTTCCTCTCTCTTCCCAGCTCGAGCAGCTACTGGCACCGTTCCTCTTTGGCCAAGTCGAGCTAACTTAACCAGTCAGCATGCGGGAGTAGTACGAAAGGTTTCGTGATCGCTGGGTAAGACCCATTGGCTTCGTTGAGAACGAACGAAGAGGCTGGTTAAGGGGAATCACGAGTCTTGAGAGAAAGAGAGATGGAGAGAGAGAGAGTGTGTGTGAGAAAAGACTTGGACTCACGTTCCCTCTTATAAGAGAGATACGAAGCCTATGACTGTATCTTGGTTACGAAGGGACGCCTTTTCTTATGTTATTCTCTATTATATCTCTATATATCTGTACATGGTATCCCTTTCGGTCTCACTTCTCGTCCTGAGCTTATGCATTCCTGAACTCTCACTTTTGGCTTGTCGATACGGTTTTGCGGGCATCACCGAGTCTTCTCCTGGTAATGACAGTGAACCTTGTTTATCTAGAACAGTCATTACTTTATGCTACTTTTTTTTTTATAGTTCTATGTTAAGTTTCTTACTTGGTGATATGTTTATACCTTACCCACTTATGTTTATGTCAATGGACGTGTAAATGGAGGCAATCTTTTGCCACTGGAACGCTTAGTTTACTTTTTATTGCTAATTGCCAGAGCAAAAACACATAAGACGCCAGTTACGTTGCTCTCTTGGCTCAGTTTATTTACTTCTTTATTTCTTATGTTGTGTCCTTCCACCACTGAAGACCTTTGTGCGCGGTTCTCTCATACTTCATTGTATGTTGGTGCAGTCCAGCATGCAGCTTTGATATCCTGAACCCTCGAGGGAATGCAGTTCCCTGACTTATAACGTTAATCATGGGACACGTTGCTTTATCAACATCATAAATTCAAGGTACCAAGAGATTCGTGGTTTACTTTGGGATCTACTGTCAGACTCCTTAGAGACTTTAGTAACCTGACTTATTTAGTCTTCTATATATATATTATATATAGAATATAATATATATTATATATAGATCCTCTTAGTATCCTTTACTGCATCCTGACAGTGAGTACTGTATTATTTCTTGATATGTTTTTTGCAATTACTCAGGCTTATACTGTCCATTCAATTAAATTAGCAGATTCCACCATTGCAGTAATGATAACAGAATGATACTGCGAAGACTCTTCATGATATTACCGACGTTACAGATAATAAATTATGGCTTCCAAGAAATCGTCTTCTGGTTATGTCGCTCGATTTACCACAAAATCCTTCGCGCATTAATCTGTTGTCCAATCGGAATATAATTCCTTTGATACTTGCCATGTATGTAAGTACTTCTTAGGGTGACCTAAAAACAAATATTATTATAGCTTACATAAATAATTCTTGCGATTGGAATAAATGTTATTCAATTTTCAGTATTGACCTTATCGAATGGTATCTACAACGTCCACACATGCTGAGATGAGCTTTATTTGTTAAAGAGACGTTTGTATGCTGCGTCAAGGAAGCATCATCATTGGTCCAGTCATCAAGATGGCTTGTGATACTGTCATGACCCTAAATAATCTTGGGATCTAACAAAGTGACAGAGTCCATGTTATACAAGGAAATTATTATTTGCAGAAACAGTTAGAAATTAATGATCATCTTCATCGTGTCACGTGTGTCTCTGGTGGATCTCAGACTTTTGTCATTTAATATTCCAAACTTATAACAAACCCTTGTACTTACAAAGTCTGATGCTTTTATATTTTTAGATTGTTGCTGTCGAACTTCGTGAGAGTTCATCAACTGTGCATAACCTTCGTCACGCCAGTCACGTATTTGAAGTACGGAACAATTTTCATCGCTAGACCAGCAATTCAATGTCAAATCGTTACAGGAAGTATCGTCTAGGAGTGGCTCTTATTATTCGATTAACTATACAGTTAATTATAGACTTGCTATATACAATTCTAATTTATGGTCGGTAAATGAGCTAATGAATTCACTGAGAATTCTATACCTGTGTAGACTTTTCATTGATGGTGTCTTAGCAGTGGGCAATTGGCCAGTTTCAAAAGATAAACTCTACATTAACATTTTCACGTAATCCATATATGCATGATTTGCCTTTGACAACGTAAACCAAATGTAAAGATTTGGCATCGGCTACGGGTCAGAGGCCAATGATTAAAGTATCGGACTAAAGATATGCATGTATGAGGTTAACCGCAAAAAGCTCTTGTACCACGAAAGATTTATTGCGTGATATCAAAAAGGGATCTGTGCTGATTGTCAGTATTAAAATTAACCATGCGTCTCGACTCTATATATATAATATACACGTATATGGTATAAACTGACATGAGTCTAGGGATTTCGTAACACCTTGACAATATATATTAACAGTACAACAGTCCGCATACAGAATACTATACTATAGCAGTCGATTATTCCGTAATTTCCCCTTCTGTAAAAAAAAAAAAAAGAGAATCTACAGTCCATATGACTTTCTGTGCCCACATAAGCATATGGGCATGCCTATAGATATAGTATTTCTGTATAACGTATGTCTCCTACAGTCTCACACAGAAATAGATCATGACTCAATATTTAGGCAGGACTGATTTACTGCAGCGTTAAACGGAATTGTGAAATAGAATAATACTGGCGAATCTTTCTCGAATTTTATTATTTTTGACACTTTAAGTATCCTTGACCATATTAAGCCTCTCAGCGATGACCACAATATAATTGTCATAATTATTAATTTGATAGTCAAGCGTTTCATACTTTGACACATTTCTTTGACTTCCGTTATCAAGATGTTACAAAAAAAAAAAAGACATATGGGTCTGATGATATCATCGTAATTAAAAGACAATAGGTCATTTAATGATGGTGAAGTATGGAAAGAGAAAAGGAATATCTTTGTTGAATAAGAAAAGGAAATTGGAACAGTGGATTTTTATAATTTATGGTAATTTAGTTTGTAAGGTTATGAATATTTTCTTTTTCATTGATTAAAAATAGAGATTTGGAGTCTATCGAGTGAAATGGATAATAATGACAACAGAATTTATTAAGTTTGAAATATAAATTTATTGAAGTCTTCGTGTCCTCGCACTTGTGAACTTAACCGCACAAGATATCAATTGTTAATGAATGAACCTGTATCGTCGCCTCATGACATGTCCATCACATAAATATTACTTTACATCTAGTCGGTGTGTAATAATATATAGTTTTTATATAATAATATATACAGTGAGGAGTAACAATATGTAATGTACATATTCGTCCACAGAAAAAGAAATTAGCGATTTGATGTTCTCATTGTAAAGAGCGGTATGTACTCTGATCTTTAAAAAGTAATTTAATTATACGTGCAAATCGTTCCGATACGTTTGTGCGTTGGGTAATCAAAGAAAATATACTGAAAAATAAGAGAACAAAAAATGGATAACACGCATTGCGATTCATCGCACGAAAAAAAAAAAAAAAAAAAAAAAACATTTTGTTGGGAATGAATCTGCACATGTGAGATTTGATTATTTAAGTTATACGTTCTGTAACGTATACAGAAATTTTTCGATATTTTTTCTTGCCAACTGCTTTGCTTCTCGTGCTCTTTGCCACGTCGGCCATTGACAGTAATAAAATATACAAAGCATCCTGGAGTTTGCGAGGCCAGCGAATTTCGACGTGAAAGACCAACTTCTTGGAGAAGTTTCAAAATTCGTAGGCCATCAATTTTAAGGAATCTTAGGGAATTTTTTGTACGACGCGAAACCAAGTGCGAATTAAAGTTGAAAAGTAACATTTTGAAAAAATAAATGCTTGCATAGCATAATGATAAACCCACGTGTAACGTTATTCGGATAATATTACAAAGTGACAGATATTCACATATTTTTTTTCTTAATTTTTATACATAGAAAAAAATCAAATTGCATAATCAATAAAAAAAAAAAGTAACGAAGGATAGTCACGTCCGTGACTTCACTAAGGTCTATGTGTTTGAAAATGAAAAAGAAAGATAAAACGAAGCACGTTTTGAGCTCTAATGATCTGGCATCGAACTATGTATATTTATTGCCATGGTATTCATAGAACAATGTACAAGGCGGACTGAAAACTAATATTTACAAAACGATTAATGTTCTGCCTTGTGCATTGTAACTTGGCAAGCGTCACGTTTCGGTAAAGTCAAATATTTTTTACCGCCATTTTGTAGAATCAGCTTGGTAAAATCGACAAGCATGAAGCAATAGCGATTAACTCAATCAATAGGATCGACTATTACCGGAAACAGAAAATTGTCTCATTCCGAATGATTGAACAAAATAATAATTAACTTTGACATTACAGGAACCATACACTGACTATATCTATAGTTCATTGAGCGTATGTCTACACCTGGAGCACATTGTCACGTTAATCATTCACCAAAGTTCTCCCAGGAGACGAGAGACGAACTCATCGTAGAAAATGGTTCCCAAGGAATCATCCCACGATGTTGATAATTCTTCAATTCTCAATCAGATTCAACGGACGTTCACGCAATCTTCATGAATATAGTACGATCACGCATTTTGCAGTGCCTCAGTTCACGCAGGGCACGTTGAGCTTCACCAGGTGATGAAAAGGCGACCCTGGCGTCACCAGTGGGCATCCCTTTGTCGTTATAACGTCTAATAACATTTTCACGTTTAACGTCGAAATCGCCAAAGAAGTCAATAATCTCATCGATGTCAGCTTTGAACGGGACGTTCTCCAAGGAAAGGACGCAGCCTGGTTTACCAAAACCTTCGACGTAGTCTAGGGATCCAGGATGACGTCCAGGCATATGCCTAGGCATACCCATCATAGGTGGACCTCTGGGACCAAAACCAGCATTACCAAAGCGAGGCGGATGATTGGTCATCGGTGATGAAAAACGGGGTCTGGATTCCTGAAGTAGTGGATAATGCTGCTGCTGCTGTTGCTGCGGCTGCGTTCCTTCGAGCATCTGGGAATCCACCAGACCCAGTGTCTCCATCATTTTAGAACGCGGTACCAGCTCTATTGTAGGAACATTTTTTCCTAGAGGCAATCCATTCTTCGCTGTGGCACGTACAGCTTCCTCGGTGGAGTCGAACTCGCAGAAACATTCACCAGCTGGTTTACCGTTCTGATTAAGCATCATGTGTATCCTATGAGGTACTATACCAATGTCTGAGAAAAAGTCTAAGATGTCACGGTCCATAGTCTGAAAGGGTAATCCGCGCATGATGATGCAGTCTGACATTGATGACTCGTTAAGTGTCTCCTGCTCGTGCTCCCTCTTCGCCTGGGCAAACTTCTCCTCTGTGATAGCTGTTGCAGTCACTTGCTTAGGTCCTATCTTCAAGGGTATAGAGAGTGAAGACTTTGCGTCTTCCAAACGAGCAAATTGGACGTAGGCCATGTACTGCGTGCTACCAGTCTCTTTGGTACTCGTGATGAATAGGTCATTGATCTTCCACTCGTGGAAGAGTTTGGCTATATCCATTTCCTTAGCGAATGACGGCAATTCTGTGAGATATATACAGGTAGACGATCTGGAGTCAGAATCCATACCGTCGTCGTGTCGGTCTTTCTCTCTTTCAGGTAAATACGAATCCACTGCCTTATCAAATATGGTCTCGTCCAGGTGAAGAACCTCGACCTCGGAACCGCGAACGAATCTCGGTGTCTTCAGTGCCATCTCCTTGCCTTCCAATTTACCAAATTTGATATAAGCAATGCCTACGCGATTACCATGATTGTCGTTTATCAATTTTAATCCATCCTTCCTAATGTAGATACCCTGGAAAGCATGGCGAACGTCACCGTATCCGGCATTCAGTGGCATATTGCGAACCTCGACGCAATTCCCACCGCCTGGGTTAGTCTTGGTTGTTTCACCACCGGAGAAGCGACTATTATTCGTTGAGCTGCGACCGCCTGTTTGTCTCTCCGGTCCGTTTTCAAAGTTGCCGAATTGCGCCATGTTTGTCTGGAATGCGTGTGGATTGCGTCTGCTGTCAAGTTCCTGCATCTTATTCATAAAAGTGTTATTGGGTCTGGTAGTTGGTCTATATGGTACAGTGACAGGATTAGCGTTATTCATATTGTACATATTAGTATCCGGCGTTCCACTGAAAGGACTTCCCCTGGAGTTAAATCTCATCTGATCCAATCGTCCTGGTTCGTTCTGTCCCCAGGATTCACGAGGTCTGTTAATAGATCCCATACCAGTGCTCATGTTAGGCATAGCCGGACTACCTAGACTCTGCGGTAGAGAATTCAAACCAACAGGATGACCAATATTTGGTACATGAGGCTGCATGAGGTTTCCAACCCCGTTCAATCCATTAATACCAAACTGATTAGGTTGCAACATCGGCTGCTGTTGCTGTCCCATTACAGGATTACCAAACGACAAAGAACGCTGCTCAGGATCCTGAGGTAGAGCAGCTACAGCTGCTCCTAGAATACCTGGTGCTAACATGGCCGCTTGCATCTGGCTCTGCGGTGGCACTTCCCATATACCATTTTCAACAATAGGAGCCTTTTTAGCAGTAGCTGCAGCTTTTATGTCCTTGGGGAATTGACCCACGCACACGACGTCATTGGTCTCATCCTCAATGGTGTCCTTCCTACGTTCAGCTGTGCTGCTACGCTTCGTGTCACGATCTCTAGATCGCGTACGATCACGAGATCTAGAGCGATCACGACGACGACGTCTGTCCCGCCTGTCACGATCACGATCACGTGATCTACTTCTGTCCCTACGTCTACGATCGCGTCCTCTATCCCTATCCCGCCTATCACGATCACGATCTCTATCGCGAGATCTTGATCTATCTCTGGATCTAGATCTATCGCGTCTATCCTTACGATCCTTACTGGACTCGCTGTCATTATCCTTCTCCTTATCCTTCTTATCGTTTGGGGAATTAGGCTTTACTTGTACCGGAACCACTGGTACCGGTGCACTCTGCATAAATGATTGCAGCGTCAATGTCTGTTGTCTAGCTGCCTCTATAACCTTCTGCATTTCCGTACGTGAACTCAGTAACAATTTAATCTTCATTTCCTTGATCTTACCGCCATCGTGCATCATTGCCTGTCGAGCATCCTCGTCGGTACTGCAACAAAAGTCAATCGTTACTCCGACCATCCTTCTTACTCGAGTATTAAAATAAGTACAGTCGATAACAATGATATTTACCTAAAGGCGATGAACGCATCGCCCAATTCACCACCAACAATATGTACACCACCTTCAGGAATACTTAATCCACGAAAAAATTGGCGGATGTCCAAAGCATTGGCAGACCACGCCAGGTTCTGCAGTCTAATAATAACACTCATATTGATTTGATATCTGAAACATGAATTTTTATCACATACCAATTAACGACTCATCATTTAAATACCAATTGATACTCGACATTATAAATTGAAATAAACTCTCTTATTAATTAAACAAATAAAATTCTCAATGAAGACCGATGAAACAGACTTCTGCTACGTGTACAATGCAAAAGGTCGCTTTCTGCTCCAATCAGGATTAACTGTGGCCTTAATTGCTACGAGGATAACTCCAGCGAGTTAAACCACAAAATTACCATCATCTTTTCGCCTGGCTTTAATGATCGCCAGTGTATCCAGCACATAACGCGCCGCAGTCATTTCTTTATCATCTGGACGCGTGCGCAGGTCCAAGAGAATGCCAATGAGAAGCAAACATACGGATAGGATAAGAGTGAGAGAGACCAAATAGAAAGATTACAAATAATATACCACCTTATACGATCCATATAAAAACGTAAAAAATAGATAAACAATTTCCAAACAGAATTCCATATCAGACAAATACACCGGTCAACATAAGCTATGTGCTACATAACCGATAAAAGATAAGTAAATAATTCAATTAAATCTCCGTCTGCCGATTAAATGTAATCGACCCACAATCAATCTCCTGGCACTCGACGAGACCAAATCCAAACTGCCAATCAGAAAGGAGCGACGTTGCATTAATAATTTTTATATCATTTAAATATAACCTATCTTCTTCGTTCGTATCAAACATTCCTTTTACGGAGTACATCGTCATCATCTCAATTCCATTTCTTATAATGATATAGCTTTCAGGTTCATAGTTATGTATATTTTTCATCTACCCAGTTATTAGGAACGCACTGTAACAATGTACCAGTAGCATCTCTGTTTACGCAATGCTTCTATACAGGGTAATTTGTATACATCCACCGGTGTCCCAAAGCCAACGTCTGTCACACTGGTAGAAAAGTATTTTGAATGCCTGTTAAAGAATAAGACACGCGTGGCGTATTTCGTACATGAATTGTACGTCATATATCGCGCGTAAGTCGTTAAAGAATGCATTAACGATTTCTAAGAAAGAGGCGACGCGAACGAATGGAAAATTAGAACGTCAGTAAAATTTTAAATAGAACTGTAGGCTATTTTAAATGTATATTCATAGTTTTAACGGTTATCCAACCAAGTATATATATGCATTTCTGTTGCAGTCGATATAGGTATATCCACTTCTCGCATGAACAATCGTATTTACACGAGCGATAAGTAACGTTTATCGTCCAGGTTATTCGCGGAGATGACTGTTCTTATTTTATTTATTTAGAAAATACGGGATGTTCGTTAAATAAAAGAAATATCTTTGCCCACGAAGCCACGAGTGCAGTCGTACATTTGAATTTGGCGGTTTTTTCCAACGGACGTTATAAAGGTAGCAGAAGGAAGTTTTGAGTCGATAATATAAATGGGTGAATTTAACAACTGACTGCTGATTATAATTTATATAGGAATTATCACTTTGATTATTAGTTCTCACTGTATTGTTGTTTTTAAAGTTATTAGCATCGAACGTAATCTTTTCTGTATTGCAGGATGATATGATGGATGCTTGTCGACAGGCTGATTGAACCGCATACGATGACTCTTGAGTTCAGTCTGGAACGATGTCAGTGTCTGCCATTTTGGATTCAAGTTTCGTAAATCGTTCGAGCAATGCACATGAACGTGAGGTACGTAGAAGAGTTTATAATCAGTATTTAAAAAAAGATGGCTGAGCGACTGCATGCACGTCTGACAATTCCTGCTGTAAGAGACATTACTTGGAATCCTGGAAATACTTTTCTCACTCCTACATCTACCACTGTCACTCATTCTCTCCTTCGTAAATATTCTTTCCAGATTATTCGGCAGTGCGAAATCTTCACGACGGATTCACGTGCCGAACAGAAACGTCGCTGATGATTGACCGGACGATTTTTCGACGTAAGGAATGGTTCGTCTCGCTTCTTCAAGTAACTCCATTATTTAACAGTTCGTTTGACAACGATCTGATTAGAAAAAAATATCACAGATTTTTCATACCCGCCACCTTGGTATTGTTCACTCTTATATAATAATCGATATTGGCTTAGCATTCTACCGATAAATTATTTTTAAAGTGACAGCCTATTGAAACGTTAAAATCTAAACAGATCTCATCGAGCATCGCGACAATGACGGTTCTCAAGGAATTATCGATTTATTCGTAAACGTTCAAAAGCACTTTGAACAAGATCGACGGATAATGCCTGAGGATGTAAAATGTCAAATCGTGGTGCTTATAAATAAAACGATATAAATCGAGCGTGGGTGCCGACACAGTTTCCAGCCAAGAGCAACGTATATCATCCTCGGCGAACAGAAATCAAGCAGATACCATGGGGGCCGCCGAAGATGTCTGCCCGTCGCCAAAGTTGCATTCGAAAGATACGAAGTGAACACAGCAGCCCGCTCGATTCGTCCTTTTTTTTCGTAAGAATTACAAACGGGTGTCAAGATGGCAGTCAGTGGCAGGAAGTGGCGGCGTGTCGACGGGCATAACAAGACCATAGTATGGTAATGGCGCAGAGAGTTCCTTGAGGTCACGTTTAAATATATTTGTCACAAGACGTTTGTATCCGATGACGCAACTAGAAATTCTAACTCCCACCAGATGTCTCTTGCACGTAGGAGAGACGGCAGCTGCAGTTTAACATTTGCATAAGGAGTAACGTGGAATTGCAATGAGAATGGTGGCCGTGTGGATGAAGATTTCAAGAATTTATTTAGGAACAGATACTCGGGACTGATTGGAAGCAGGACAACGGTCCTGGACTGAACAGACATGCAGAAATTAGACTGGTGCATTTTTATAACTGCATCGTTGAGAGATTATCTTGATAACGGCAATGCGACTGCAACTGGTAAATCTCTTTGTAGAACCATTTTTTTTTTCTTTTCTTTTATCTTGGAAGAATTGATGTCGGCTGTACTGAAGTATGTATGTACTATGCTGTATGGGCCAGGGGTACTTTTCAGGAATAAATCAATAATTAATTATAATGATTGAGATTTAGTATATATTTCTGATTGATTCATCAGGTACTATCAGCCTGTGTATATTTATATAAAAAGTAAACGTTCCTGGAGTATCCAATCAGTTATCTGTAGGTAATATTAGGTTAACGAATGTTCTGTATAAATATTTCAGGAACGGAGAACGGTCGATTAATCACGAGGATCTTGAAGGGTTCTGTATGGAATCGAAATGAATATTGATAATCGATGATTTTGAAATTGACTATCATCGTCGAATCCTCGCATACGAAGTGTGACATTGATCTCAAGGCAAAAACCCACTCCAACTGTGTATATGTCATCTGATGACCTATGATCTAATTCTGATATTTTTTTGTTAGAGAAAGCAAAAGGATCATGATCAGTAAAAAATAATAAATGAATAAAGCTCCTGCACTTTACGGCAAAAACATAAATGCTCCACTGGATTAGACGAAACAATCATCGACAATAGGTTTGCGTAATTGAAATGAAAACATGCTGAAAAATACACAGAGTGGAACTAGAACCGGAGACGAAGGGTGACTGCATTATCATTGAGCAAGAATGACCCGAAGATTACTTGTCCGACGTAGAATAAAAAAATAAACGTCAAGCGTTATTTCCAACATAGAAAATACAGCGACTGATATTTCCACCCACGGAGATGGTCGTAGAGTTCAATAGACAAAGGTAACACACCAGGATTCTGAATTTTTTTCCTCTCTCTCTCTCCTTTTTTAAATCTCATATTTGTCTTACCCACACAAATATCTACGAGACGCTCGACGAAACATAGAGACAGCTGGAAAAGAAAAAAAGGGGGGGAGGCATGCGTAGGTGCGTCACGATGCAAGCGTCAGGCTGCCGTAAATTCGCTAAGCGTCGCGGCGAGACTTCGCTCCGCTCATCGTTAGAAAGAAGACACGAGGACGACGCCATTATCGACTGGATGAAATTCTAGACGATCCGCGGCCAACAAGGACGGAATCTCGAGGCAGAAGACAAGTCCCCAGCGTAGGAAGAGCAAAAAAAAACATGTCGACTCCGGCATTGTTCCACGTACAACACGAACAGAAAACAATAAAAAAAAAAAATTAACGAACGAAACAGCACGCAGCACAGCACTGAAGACACAAGTTCCTTCGAGACCAGGAAATTTGGGAGCAGCGATGACGAATTTTCGTCATTTAAAATATGTCGCATCCCTTCTCTCTCTCTCTCTTGTGACGTACTCGAAGGAATCCTGTCGATCCAATTCGTCGATGACATAAAGTTTCGCGCTTCTCGAAGGACTCGCAGCGCCGCGTTGCCAACCTTTCTTTCTTCCTGCCGACTGGAGACTATTGCCAAGTGAAATACAGGACACGATTGGAAACATAATGATTCTGGACAACTCGGCGAGTTTATGGCAAAGTTTATTGTCCTGCGTAGTGAGGTATGATCGTGTGAGGTTTCTTTTACTCTATAAATGATAGATCGTAGTTCTTTCTTATTAGAAAAGAACAAAAAAAAACATAGGTACGTATGTTTCAAACGTGAATTTCGCGTGATCTACATAATTGTACGATATCTGTACGTCGTTGTTTTCTAAGAAACGTGTAGATAACACGTTTCGCGCTTTCATCCTTTGACGAAGATACTGCCGTTATATATGTTTGATTAGTCATTCCCAAACTTTTATCACGCCAGTTATCACTAAATTATTTGTCGAAAGTTTTGCATGTCATCCGCTGCAAAGGCATGGAAAATCGCATCGGGATTAATTATTTTTGTGCAGCGGATGAAGCTGAAAGAATCATGTGATTTTATTTTTCAATCCTTTTTATCACTGTGAGTTTCAATTTTCATGGATACCATCAGCGATACGCGTATCAAAGTTTGGGAACTCTAGAAGTAGTACGTAGATCGATAATCGTAGTGGTAACATCATTGAAGGGCTGTGATAAAGTTCTGGCATAAGTACGTATAAAGGAACAACCACCCAGCGGTGTTAAATTACTCATGTCGCATTTCGGTTATGTAGAATTATCGTGTGCCTCCTTTTATTAGTCGGCCCAGTTGTCAAGTCATTGGGATCAAATAAGCAGCAATAGCTTTTTGGATCGCGCGTATTAATCTTTCAATTGAAAACCTGCCAAGGTCAGAAATAACTTACCTTTTTGTGATTTTAAAAATTATGTATATTGTAATTGAAATTCCTATGTAATATCTGTTCTCTTAGATATTAATACAATAAACAGTAATTAAAGCAAACTAGTCATTTCCCGAATTCTCATATCGTTGAACAGAAGAGATGCATTTTGCAGGGTATCACTAGATGCATCGTTTCTCGTTGGGAATTAAAAAAATATTATGTTAGCAGCAAGCAGAATTCAAAGAAGCTTTGATTTCTGCTGAGCTTAGATTACTATGATTGCAATTTACTGATTTATAAACATGAATATTTATGTAATAGTTTAAACACCGTTGAGATATCATGAATTATATTGCTACGCTGATATAATAACTCAAATGTCATACCCTCAAATTTGTATCTGCATAGTATACTGGTGCCTTTTCTCATAAATCATAGTATAATAAACAATAGTGTCGTACCATATGGAAAGTGGATTCTTTTCATGTATTCATTATGACCTCCTAACCAGGAGTATTATAAAACAGGATCTCTTAAATATTCCATTTTGCTCAATTCCCCTAATAACTTACATACAACAACACAACACTCGTTGAAATTAAGAGTTGTGCATATTTTGTCAGCAATATAGTTACCAGTCTTACCATTACCAATTCAAGGGTTACTTACCATATATGTATTTGAGAAGCCCTGAGAATATAATGTCGATAATAATATTGCCGAGTAAAAATGCAGCTTAACTGAAGGCTCGTGGAGAGCCAACCCATGAGCAAAGGACTAAATGACTGTACAGTAAATCACAACACTTCCCTCCCAAATTACAAACTAGTTTTATTATGTTACTAGAGGAGAATTACCTTCACAGAAACTTCAGAAAGATCTTCTTTCTTCACTTCGTACGCAGCTAAAAGGTACGATGAAAGATAAGAACTCGACGAGAACTAAGATGGCCAAGCAGCAAGTGGTCCATCAGCGAAGAACAATGAAATGTAGAAGCAGAAAAGAAGCAGTCAACAGCACTGCATCATTGTATGAAAGTCCATCGACACTGTTGTACCTGCTCCTGACACCTAACACACACTGAGCAGCCTAAGATCCTGCAACACACACCATTTTTTCCACGCTGTACCTCAACCACTTATATCACAACACTGGTTGTAGCGTCAATGTGACCAATTGTTGTTTACATTATATAAGATCATAACTATTTGTCTGCAAAACAAAAAATTAATGCGCTTGAGGAGCATAGGTAATGTAAAAATTCATACAAGATTTTGCTACTAAGGTAAAATGCCTGTATAACAATTATTTTAATATTTCTACATATGAATGTCACCTTAGGATGTTTTCAATGAAAACTTAAAGTTCCAAATAAAACAAAATATTAAAAACTTCTCACAAATATTACAACCTCAAGTTAATACGCTGCTCAACATAAATATAAATAACGGGCCAACAAGGCTAAATCATGAAAACACGATAACGGTACTACAAAAGGCCTAATGTTTGCCGAAATGGCGCGAAAAATTTCATGAATATAGATGCCATTGTGTTGGATGAAATTACAAGCCATCGTGAAAACACTGGTATCGAAAATCTTCATTTCTCTTATCAAATTGATATCTTACTCAATGAGTCGCAAGGATAATAAAGAAGTAAAATATTAAATGGAATACTCCCATTTCCTGAATACACGCTTCTGCCTCTGGTAATTATTAGGCGTTGTTGATTCGACAGTACATTCAATCGAGCTCACGCGTATATTAATAATCGAAACCAACAGATCTAGGAATGTTCTGCATCTCCATACGAAAAAGAAGGTAACGGTAATAGAATATTAACAATATTTTCAAGAGAATATGAATAGCAAAAATCATTAATTCAATCAGTTTACGTTGTTACCCAATACGCATGTTCGTATTTTCTAGTCGTGTAAATATCAATGAATGAGTAATCCAAGAAACACTCCACAAAATCCAACTCACCGAACTTACAGTGTGAAAAACGCTGGGCTTTTTCAAAATGCCGAATATGGACGACGTAAGCAAATTATAACACGGTTAATCGATTTTCTTGTTGGATAAACGCCGAACGCCTATTCTGCACAGCGTTCCGTGTAATGGCTGCCGTAATGCTGTCTGATGCTGTCCAATGCTGTCCGTGTTTCTACTTATGAAAGCCCCGTAGAATAATCCAGGTGTCAGCACTGTAGGCAATCAACCAATGACGTAGCACCTTTGGAATAATGCTCCGTTCACTTCTTCATTGACAACAAAATTTTTCCCAATAAAAACGTATAGAAGGATTCTTTTTACGAAATTTATACCTTTGACAAATCAATAATTGGTGAAATAAGAAAATTCGAACAAATGTAAGACAATTAATATAAATTATAGTTGAAGAAATCTCTGAAATATTGGATAAGACACGAATGACAAGTGTGTCAAACCCTTTAAAAATATAATAAATTGAACAAATTATTAATGTAATTTATCAAAAAGATTGACTGAATCCAATTTAATAACACTACATAATAGAATGCATTGTATTATAATACTATTAACTGCATCTTGTAAACTACACACATTTTTCCTCATTTATTTCAAATAAAATCATAAAACGCCCCACTGCATGCCGTTATTTATGCTCAACGTTAAAATAGAATTACAAATGATAATATAGAACATGGGACGTTATTTTGTCTTTGGAATTAATATACATATATTGATAAAAGGTTAAGCTGTAAAATAAGGGTCGGTGAGGGATTGGTGGGGATAGGAAAGGGAGCTGCGTCGCGTAAAATTGGTGCGCAACTTCAGTATTTGCAGTGCCGTCCAGTGCCGTCCGACTATACGTTGATATACGTTCAGACGTGTAGCGAAGCTTTCGTAAGCCAGAGGAAGCCGATTCCATATAAAAATGGCGATGGCAGCAACTCAAGTAAAAGGCAGCGGTTGGCCGAGAAGGGCAAGTAACAGTTCATTCGAAGGAAAAGTGGTACAGAACCAATCTGTTACTATCAACAGGACAGTTAATCTGTAAGTCAGAATTTATATGTGGTCAACCTGCATTTCTTTTTCACTCAACATCGTCTCAAGCCAGTTTAGAACAGTTATGGCCGGTCGAGTGACGCTGATGGCACGAATATATGAAACATACACAGTTTGGTTGGGAACTTGCATCGCTCGAACGTTAAATGTTACACTTTTTAAAATGATTATGCGCCTTTAAAATTTGCAGTGCGTCTAGGGAAACGTAGGTTATATTAATCTGAATTTTCTGTACTTTGAAGATATTTTTTTTCGCGGCTTCCTCATACCTAATACCTAATGAGGATGAAGTATCGTATCTTTACCAGAAATGCGCACGTGAGGGCGTACGTTTGTTTTAAATTAATTAAACGATTGTTCATTAACTGAGTTTTTGGTTATTTATTGTTAAGAAATATCAGTAGCATCTAACGATCGATACTCAAGTTCTTATTCCAAAATTGTTTTTTAACAGTATACTTTTTGTCTTTTTATTGCGACTATTGTTACCATGCTTGATTCAGCAATTAACTTATAGCCCCTGTGTAAATTGCTGGACACTGTCTAAAATTAGGGATGTTTCAATTTGTACGTGTAATACAATTTCTGCATTTGAGTTTATAAATATTATCATGCGTATCAAGAGACTCTGTAGAGTCTCATGTCAAGTACTTTATATGTACAGGCCAGTTTTCATTATAATTTTCATAATCACTTTTTTTAGGAAAGATATATGTTCCATTCATGAAATATGTATTGTTTCCTGAATTATTATATTAAGCGATGAATAAGACAAAATATGAATGGGGATTAAATGCAATTTTTATTATATTTATAATATCTGAGTGAATGTTCTCTAATATGGATATATTATTGTATATACATTTCTTCTACTTTATTTTAGAGTTAAGGTTGCATTAAATCGCTATTCTAATTTTACTTATTAATATACAAAAACCTGCCATATTCTAGAGAATGTATACTCTAGAACATACATTTGTACACTGATGTTTTTGAGAAAGAAACAATATGCGGTACGGTATTGTAAGAAGGATGTATAATAAGGTAATTTATGGCGTACAAAACTGAATTTCATTTGTTTGTTTTTGGCTATAAAGTTTTATGTTCTCCTAATG
Organism: Calameuta idolon; assembly: GCA_030142285.1. Lineage (NCBI taxonomy): Eukaryota > Metazoa > Arthropoda > Insecta > Hymenoptera > Cephidae > Calameuta > Calameuta idolon. Next base: position 35,715 of record JARQSV010000348.1, on the reverse strand, counting down.
ATAGAAGAGTGCAGTATTTGCAAAATACTTGCATGTGGCACAACGAAAAGAGTTTAAAAAGAAAAACATGAATAGCTTCTTAGTTGATTATTCTAATATAACTTGCTAAATGATTAAACTACAATTTGGATATTGAAACAAACGATTTATATGAACTTAAAAGAAATCATTCTGATCAAAGAACATTCATGTTACACAGATCAGTTTTTGTTAATAATTCATTTTTCTAAATATACATGAACTGGTAATAATATAATGAATTAGACAGCTGTAATCTCTTTAGCTTTGTCTATAAATTAATGCATTTAGCTAATTAGCTGAAGGATTAAGCTATATTAAAGTATGGTATAGGATACTATACGCTCTCGAACATAATTAAATTGTTTATTGTTTACCTGCTGTATTAGCTAGTCGAAATATTACTAAGTTATTGCTGTACTAATAATGTGAGCCATGCTGGTGCGATATATTTTTACAAATTGATGAATACTCTTATGTTACTTTTCCAAAATTAATTATAAAAGCAAAGAAAAAATTATTAATATCGTTATGATTTCTAAAAACAAGAGAATCTTAAAGTATAAGTGAAGGAAACAAAATTATTTATCTCTAGTCAACTGCAAGTTATGATAATTTTGAAGGTTTTCATTAAAATCCTTCGATACTTGACATTATATAAATTGCACGACTGTTCAGATTATTATAATTAATTTTTGCGTAACCTTCTTCATTAAACTTATTATGCACTATCTCACAGAATAACACCCACGATGTTAAGTATTATCGTAATGTTTACAATAGAATGCATTTCACTCCGATACAAAATCCTATCCATTTTTTTACAACCCTTGTTACAATATGTATGCGTTATATTCGAGTACACTGTGCAAACTGCATATTTATTTAAGTACAGGGCACAATATGTACGAACACATTATGTCGTCCCTCAAATATTACTAGTGTCAACATATGTCCGTCTATTTATTCCTTTTAAGGTCTAGGCCAATCGACAAGCATATTTTGTTTCAAATATTGAATTTAGAGATTAAAAGAAAGTTATGCTATATTTTAAAGCATGTATCCACTGATATCAAAATTTTCAATTAAAAGTTTCACATCAAAAAAAATTCTCCAATTGACTATGAAATCAGTTTTATTGTATGTGTTTTTAAAATATCATTCAAGTGTTGCACGCAGAGTCATTTTCTTATAGGTACATACGAGTAATTTGAAATGAAAAAAAGAGAGAGAGAGAGAGAGAAAGAAATAAAGACTATAAGGAGAAAAGTAGACATTAATCATTCTGAAATTTGTAAAAAGTTTTGTAAAAGAAACACTGTAAACACTTCTGTAATTTATCCTCATTAAAGACTTGAGTTCACATCAGAATATCACGTTGAAGAAGTTGGAACTAGTTACAGAACGATTGCGCAATGACACAGTCCTAACAAACGAATACAACTCATTTATCATAGATATCCTTTGACAAACTATACATTCGGAACGAAAGAGCCGCTGTTCGAGAAAGACCCATCAGTGCCAGCGAGGTTTCAACGAATGAGGGATGAATTCGACAAAATTGGAATGCGACGCAGTGTGGAAGGTGTCCTCCTCGTGCACGAGCATGGCTTGCCCCACGTACTCCTACTGCAGCTTGGAACCACCTTTTTCAAACTGTAAGTATCCTGAAAAATTGACTGGCTAAATCATTAATAAGAATTGAAGAATGACATTGATTATATAGTATGCATGAAATTTGTATATTTTTATTAATGAGAATTTTTTTTTTTTTTTCAAATAATTTCAGACCTGGAGGAGAATTGAACGCCGGAGAAGACGAGGTAGAGGGCCTAAAACGGCTCCTTACTGAGGTAACAGTTAGCGCAGCACCTTATGCTACCCTTGAGGGCGGCTAGGAGCAGCACTTTGATTTGTTAGATCGTATTGCTGTTTCGATGGAACCTTTATTATGTATAAAGATCGTATGATTGTGTAAAATCTTTGTAGAACCGATGTAACCGGGCCTGTAGCTCAAAACAAAATTAGGGTGTTTCGACTTTTGCGACGAAGCGTCTTAGTATAATATTAGTGCGCTGCATGCCCGGACACCTTGATGTTCGTAGAAGTAAAAAAGAGGATATCATTGTATTCTGGTTACCTAAGAACATCGTTCGCGTATCCTCGACGAAACAATGAAGCTAGGGACGACCGATGACTCTGTTAAAACCTCAGGACACGAGAAAACTGTATTAATATAAATTATCATCGAATCGGTATTTAATCGCGAGAGCTACGGATATTACTTGAAGTCAGTTAATGGCGTGATTAATAATTGACTGTGTATAACGATAATTAGCGCGCTAATGAAATCGAAGTAAAAGTCTAACTGTGGCGCGTATTTTGTTTTTTGTTTTTCTCTTTGTTCTCTTTTCTTTTATCCCTTCGGATTCGCGTTGCAAACAAAAAATTGACGTTTCATAGACTTATTGCGAATTTTGTCTTAATTAAAACTATCAAGTTAATGTACAATGGCTGTTTCATTTAATTAGTTATTGTAAGAGGATTAATCATTCCGGCCAGAGGTATTTTACCATAATTAAATACATGGCAAATACTTCTGGCATATATTAGACATCTACGCGTTGCGAGTGCTATTTATCGAAATACGTGTAAAGGATTAAGCGATTCTTATTGGAAAATGCATTTGTGAAATTTGGCGTAATTGCGCAATTTACCACGAAATTGTAAATCTCGTGTATCAGCTATCAAGACTTGTAAACATTATGTAACCATGTTCTTAGTGGACTGAACTGAAGAAGAATGTATTTTATTTGTGTACCATGTCAGAACGCTATCAAGGTTCATCTCGGAATATAGATAAAATCCATTCTAGACTCTGGGGCGACAGGACGGTGTGAAACAGGAATGGGTTATCGAAGACACAATTGGCAACTGGTGGCGTCCTAATTTTGAACCACCACAATATCCCTACGTACCGCCACACATCACAAAACCAAAAGAACACAAACGACTGTTTCTCGTGCAATTGCAAGAGAAGGGTAAGCCTAAAGAAATGATTTATAACAAAAAGAATAGAAAAATATGTCTTATGTTTCATGAATGCTCTATATTTTTATTTTATTTTTGTTACAGCACTTTTTGCAGTACCCAAAAACTACAAACTGGTAGCAGCACCTCTTTTTGAACTGTATGACAATTCCCAAGGCTACGGACCCATAATTTCATCATTACCACAATCACTCTGCAGGTAAAGTATTTGTACGATGCTCATTGAAAGAATTTCTTGTTTCATAATTATGGTCTAACGTGCAATCATTTCTTCTGTTTTAGATTCAATTTCATCTACATGTGAAGAAGACAAACTGACGAAAGCAAATAACGGTGAATTTTATTTAAGTTGATCGAATCAATTATCAAATAACTATTGATGTATGTATGAGATGATGGATGCGAGTTCGGAAGGCCTTGGTTCTCTGTATTATAAGACGTGCATTACACACATTAAACCATTTTTCTAAGTAGCGCAAAGATTATTACTTGACGTAACCTGCAGATCGATCCTTCAATTCCCTACGAAAGCTTTACGATAGCTTACAATGAATGAAAAATGTACAGCAGATTAGTTTACATATAATTTTTATTTTTATTGACAACATTGGATTTTTATTACATGTGTAATGTTTAAACGTTCATTTAATACGTAAGTAGATACATTATTCAATTTTCCTCAGAGTAATGACGTGTCAACATGAAAATAAAAATACTGAAAATTCCAAAAGATTACGTGTTATCAGTGATTAATTAATCTCAGACTCGAGTCGGCGAGCAAAACGAACATAAAACATGTGTTTTCGCCTTAATCTATATTATATGATTGAATAAAAATGTCGATTAAACAATGCAGCGTGATCCTTTCATCTTTTTATGTGTAAAAACAAGACCAACAAAAATTAACGAAAACCCGAACGAGAATATCGCTATGGAGGAGTTTGTGCGTTCGATGATAAGAAATAAGAAATGCTGAGAAAGAGGTAAAACGACAATCGCAAGTACAAATAATGAATGAAACATAAAGTTCCATTTTAGAAAAAGTTTGATACCCAGTAAAATATGCATTAATATGTATCACGCTATCTGATTAATGCTTTGAACATTCGAAGCGGATAATTATCATACTTTATCTCTAATGAGTAAACGTAAACACTGTTATTTGTCTCCTTGAAGTGAAATACATCAAGGTATCTATAGAGAGACTATGTATTATGGAAATTCTGACAAAAATGATATTACACTGCTAATAATTAGCATATTTCCTACTATGCTATGTTACAATGCAGTTATTAAAGACACTGAGAGACTCGTGTATTCATTTTTTTTTTGGTTAATTTTTTTTCTTTCTTTTACTTACTACATAGAGAGGTCAAGCACGATATCTATTACGTTTAATAGACGTTTAACAATAATAGAAGGGCCCATAGAACATAGGTAATGCTATCTTATACTAATTAATAGACTTAATTTATGCATAATGATGATATGGTGGATGTCATCTAGAGATATAAATCCTTCTGTCAGTACTGATCAATCACGTGCATGTACAATACTGTAAAACATTTTTTTTCTATTTTTTCTTTATGCGCAACCAGACGTGTAGTATTGTAATACAGTTTCGCATTGGTAATAATAGCAGTACGGAGTACTATTTTTAATTTTTGTTTGCATCGACTGACTTTTTATCATTAGACATCTTGATTATCTTATCTAGACTTAAAAGCAAATAAAATTTTGTATGTTCGAACGATTCGTGTCCTTGAGTGATCATTGCCTAGTGATTTTGATTAGAATTGGGATATTTCCTAATGGTTTGATTTTAACGCTCCTTGTATTTTCTTTTTTGTATTCTTGCCGTCGTGTGTCTATCAAGATTATAAGTGACTTTAGAAAAGTTTCGAGGATTTAATTAACGATTCACCGTCTAGATAAGACTGTACCTCGGAAGTGACGTCATTATGTATTCACTTGACACTTGACTCGGGCTGTTTGTAATTTAAACTCGGGAATGATTAATGATACGACATAATTACTCAAAACCTAAATGTTCCTACAACAAATATTCTACCTGATTTCAAGTACGTCTAGCTTATCGATTAATAAAAAGTCAGCGTGCAATTAATAATAAAATTAACATAGATATAACCGATACAAGAATCAAACGAATGTCTCTATAATGATGAAACATAAATATCCAATCATAATAAGTGCCTGTAGGTTAATCGACATCTAACGGTAACGTAAAATAGGGCCAAACGTCATATCATAATATGTCAAAACTGATACTGTATTAAAAAAAAAAAGAATTCAAAATGATTCCCCATGAAGTCTAATTAACATATGCACTCGGATCAACAATGATAAACGTTTAACGATGTTATGATCCAAGACTTCTCCTTCCCTTCACCCTGGCGAAGCTCCACAGATAATTTTTGAAAAAAGTTCCGAATATGAATTATCTATTAATCAAACTCCATCGTCATAATAATCAACCACTTCTCTTCCTATTTTCTATTACCGATCGATGTCATCGATATTCAACGAGTAACTTAGATTTTCCTTACTTCACGCTTTTTTTCGCATGATTATTACGTCATACACGTGTACCTCTTCTCCACAATGTCCCCGGCTCATTGTCGATAAACTGATTGATTATAAACAGGATAATTAACAATAAGATCGAGATAAGTTCTCGGTACACTAACAAGGTATTTTGGCCACTGAAAATGGAAGCGATTAATATCCGATCGGGATATGAGGATCCATGAGAATGACGATCACGGAACCGGCAACCGCGATCAATCATATTAGAGTCAGTTAATCCTGTTCACGTACAGTGATGGTAATCAATCGATATTGTTTATCGCAACTTGATCTACAATGTAGACGTAAAGTTATCAGGATACGCATTTCCTAGGGCAGTAATTTATTATTGGCATCCCAACAACAAGAGTTTACGTTTGCAACGAAAGTCGCCGACAGGAAAGGCGCATCCCCATCGAGACGACAGAGAGGAGTAGTGATGGCCATAACTGTATTTTTCATGAATTCTTCTTTATAATATTTTTTTTTCTTCCTTTTTCCTTCTTTATCTTTCTCTTACTTAAACTTACTGTGTGCATATCCTTGTCATAATTAGACGATGGATCGGTAAAAGTTACACTTGGAAAACATGGATCTGTTTTCATAAAAACCGGTCGCTGAAGGAGAACGCCGCAGGCACAATAATTACCTTCAGCATTTACTGCTTGCCTGACTTCTTGTTCGACCGATCGTCTGAAATACGTTAATAAAGTATTATATAGTTTGAAAACTATACAACTCGAGGATCCTTACGAATTTGCATACCTTTATTGGTAGTTTTCTTGGAGTTTGTTTCCGGCTTACACCTCCTGGAGACACTGCGCGTCTTGTCACAATTTGAATCGCTGTTTGACTTCAGGTTGTCGACTCTCTTCATTATCTGGTTGATACACGTACCCCAGGTACCCTTCTCATAGCGGCATGCTGATTTTGTCGCCACACATGTAATCATAGTATCATAAATTTTGTTAGGATCATCGTCGCCCATTCAGGAGACGAAATTCTTCAGAGCCGTACAAAAATCCTTAAGTGTTCTTACAGGGATTTTATACGTATATTTTTTCGTTGGATTACGTGAAAAGCACTTTTACATGCCTGAATGATATATGACCCTCATGATCTTAACGATGACTGTCATGTGAATCCAAAGGAGAGAAAGAGATCTTTTACGGGAAATGATTTACAATATAGGGCTTTTACGAGCTTACAAAATTTCTACCTTTTTTGCATTTCTTCTGAATAATCTTAGTCTCCTGGCAGGATTTGTCGCCCTTCTTCAGGTTGAGAGTGCGTGTTCTCGTGTTGGTCTTAGCATCACACTCCGACCATTCATCCTTAGCATATCTGCAAGCTACACCCGGGACATAAGAATATAGAAATTGATAAAAATGTCGGCAGAGTTTGTATATGAGACAGTAGACCTCTCGAGATATTTGATGACTTTTATAGACAATTTATTGACCGAATAAAATAATATTCTGTACTGAAATTATTTTATACCCCGTTCCTTGGTTCCACGAGCGGTCCTTACAAGCACCTCTTTTTCGTCCTCCTCCCAGAGATCCGCTTCAGCGGATGTTGATACTATCATCATGAGGAAGGCGATTACACCCACCATCGATAAACTCCACCAGAGCTTCATTTTGAACTAAACAAAAAAAGATTAACTTTCCTGATGAAACTTTCATCCGTCACTTTACACGACTGGTGTCTGACTAAAGCTGAGAAATAGCAAGATTTCATTCAAGTTCGAAAAGAGTCTTTAGTTCAGTGCCTCGTCAATTCACAACGAGAGTGGTGTAACGGGGAAAAGTAAAAAAATAAATTCCTATACTCGACCAAAGGGAGAAGAAAATATAGCACGCAGTTAAGATTAGAGAGAGATGTCAATGTAGAGAAAAGGTATTTTCAACGTTTGAAAAATCTCTTAGCCGGTTTAGTATCCAAGAGCTTCTGGTAAAACTAATGAAAAAGCCAGCATCGAAAGGTGCAATCAGGGCGAAAAACTTCCTCGGGCGTCCCGAATACCGAATTAAATTTGGAGCGTTTATTTGAAGAGGGAAGTTCACGAGTGGCGCTCACGGGTTGGATAGAGCCTGAGTTGCTTTGAAAGATTATCAGCCTGGAAGCATATGCCAGCTCAATTTTCCTTACAGTTAATACTTTCTTAACGCGCTCCCATGAAATGACCTCGCAGAAACTTCGACATCCTTTTTAACCCTTCCATACCACGTCGCACTCTCTCACTCTTCACTTACTACGTATTCTATATAAATATATATATATATATATCTCGCTCGTTCTCCTCCCTCGTCTAGCAAAGTTCAAAAGTTCGATACCACCGTAGTCAAAATCACGTCCCGTCAAACCGGTAGAGAACGAAATAATAATGGAGCCCTGCTAAAGTCTCTCGAGTAAATGCTATCAAGTTATATGACAATTAATAGGGAAGTGCAGAGGCGGCGTTATTACACCGGCCGATATTATATCAGTAGCGTTTATATATATCGTATTCCTCGCTTCGTATACGAAGTCAAATTCATTTACATTTAAACCCGCAAGAGTAAGAGAGATAGAGAAAGGAGGGAAGAAGAAAAGTGAGAAAAAACAAAGAGTAAAAAAAAGGATTTCACGCTTGGCCGACTAATGAAAACGAACGATGCTGTCTACTGCGACTCGATTATCCTCCACCAATTAGAGCTACAAATTTAGGCTTTCCATATTCATTCAATCCGTAGCCGTTGGCTGGTTATTTACATTGGTCGCGAAGATCCCAGAGCGAAAAGTATACGTTGTCGGAGTGCACTCAATATTCATTTTGCTTAATTGATAAAACGAGTACAGTTATGAGTTTAGAAATGTAAATTCTTTAAGGTACCCCCGGATCGATGCCTTTCGTCTGAGCTCCGCGGAATAAAAGGTTTTTATGTATGCTGTACACGACGCAGCCAATAAGGTTACCCCTAATGGCCGCCATGATGTTAAACTCCGTAAGAGACTACAGCACTATACATGTACATACGTAGCAGACGAGATATTTGATATTTAGCAGAGCTTAAACAGTGCGGAAAATACATGAACGATTACTCGCGTACAAACGGGGTCGTTAACGATACAAACGGCCTTCTAATCTGGAAAAAAGCACTTCGTTCCCTTCGTGCATTCACCACCTCGTTTTCCACTGCGAAGCTAATTATTCTCGAAAGCCAACCCGTTGACGTTTTTTCCCTCCGGTTCTCCTATGTCCCGGTTTTTTTTGGTTAAACCTCTACTATCCCTTTATTCCCTTTTGTTAAAGCGGCATTACCGCAGTGCGCTCCTTTTGTTTTCTCTGTTCAAGTAACGACTTGCCTCCGGTAACGTTGCTACCGTCCCAATAAATACAGTCCGGACGAGGTAGCCGAGGTAAAGGGAACGTACCGAAGATCCTCGTCGAGCTTGTCACTCAGTTTTGGTACTGTGCCCGCACATCAGGGATGCCGTTAGTATCTTCCTCTCTATTTTTCTTTCTTTCTCATTCTGTTTTGCTCTTTCTTGCAATTTCACAAAGGAACAATCGAGAAGAATGGAATGAAAGTGGTAACGGAAGAGCAATGACCGAGCCAATGTACGACAACTGCAGGAGAGGAATCGTATCTCGTCCGGACGAGTACATATGTATAGGTTATACTGTCCGTCCTGAGTAAATCTTGATTACAGTCCGACACCAAGGAATTGGATGGGACAATAACCTAAGGTGACAGATAGCCTTGTATGTACGTGCATACGTACAATACAGTTTCGAGAAATTGAACTTTTGAGGTTAGAAGAGAAAAAGTACATATTATCGTTTATATTATATCGAGCTTACGTGTATCTCTCAATGTATTTTCTCTAGAAGGAAAAGAGACACAAGCAAGACGAAACAGTAAACATTCGTAGAAAGGTGAACGATACCGGGTTCCCGCTAACGAGACGAAAACTGGTCAAACGACTATTGTTAGACCGTGCTAGTTCGTCTAGAAGGTAGTGCACAGGAGAATTGCTTTTGTACTCGTATGTCGTACTTGGAACGTGCCCGAGCATATACGCACAAACTTACACGCACCTGCGTACAATAATAGAGACGATCATCCTGAAGAGGATTCTCGTCAATTCGATGATTGGAAACCGGCTTGATGGAAGTACACATTATATACAGGTATATGCTGCGTATAGATATACATAGAGCTGTACAGTATAGATATGTATTATATGGAGTAGACAATCACCGTGAAGAAAGGTCGAGATTAGTGTCGTTGAAAGGAGTCAGAATGGATGGAGGATCTTGGAAAGGGTGGCAGAGTCCTCGAAGGGTACAATTGTGCGCCGCGACGTCTCCAACCTATCTACGCTATGTATCTACATCAGGATCTCATATACCAGCTCAAACTACCATCCTCTCTGTCTATTTATCTCAGCAGGTCCACATGTTCCAGCTGTCCGAAATGTTGACAGGATACCATCCTCCGGGCGAATGGGGTTGTCCAAAAACCCGTGGCCATTCAAGAGGACGAAAATCAGGAACAACAGAGGGAATGTACAAGGACAGTTAAAGCGCCTAGGTGTGGGTGACCCTTCGTCCCATTTTCATATCTTAGGTTAAATAAAAGCCAGTTATCGTGATATATTTTCCAGTGGCACCACTTCCTGGCAAAGAGATGCCACAAGTGCCATGAATTATACAGTTATACAAAATGAGAAAGGAACCAGGCTCTGGTATAAAGCATCCTCAAGATTTTTACTTTATTCGAAAAGAAAAAGAGAGAAAAATCACGCCACTTTCTACCGGCAAGGATCCTCGAAATGCATGACGACGTCTATCGGACGTGCGCATGAGAAAATTCTTTTTAATTAGAGCAGTCCTCCAGTTAAAGTATACAAAGTTATTTTTATTCTTACCGTGCAAGCGAAGCTGCGCGAGTGAGAGATGAAGACAAAGAGATGTGTTGAAGGATGAAGCAAATGGAGAAGGCCAAAGAGAAGGAAGCATGTGTGTCAGTGCCTTGATATATGTATATCATCTCCATGTGCATATTAGGTACTAAGGACGAACACATAGCCGTATATACCCCATAGTACATGGCGAGTGAATGTGTGAACTACCGCATGTTTACAAGTATATAATATACACATGGTCGGTAAGAAAATCGGTAAAGGGATGTCGTTCCTTAAAAATGCACACGTGGAGCGCAGCTTTCACACCGTCCTCGTCTGGAGTGAATCTTTACCACCGGCTAAGGATTATCCGGCCCAGCAAGAGAATCATATGTAAAAGACTGAAAAGCAGCTGAGGCTCTGGCTTGGCGCACAAGTTTGTAGTCGCCATCCGTAGCAAGATAATACATCCGATATAGAGCCTGAGTACTGTTACAAACTGAGTCGTCATCCGCGACAAAGTAGGGGACGTTGATCCGTAAGGATATTACAAATGTCTGCACGGCTAACTTTAATCCAACGGGAAACGCCGAGATAGAATTTTTTTCAGGTATTTTTAATAGTATCGATTAAACCATCCTGTTTCACCTCGGCGGAAGCTCCATGGGTATATATGGGCTGTGGGAATCCGTTTGCATTTTTCATAAAGCCACAGGATTTTTCATCGTTCCCCGGATGAATTACGCGATATAGAATTTTACTCGGTGCGTCGCACTTTTTCATTTCAATCTGCCGTTTCAAACTCTGCCAGCTCTTTCCTTTTATTTTCCCTTTTTCTACCTTCTATCTCTATGGCTCTGCTGTCGGTTGCCTCTATGTCCGTTACCCATAGTCTGTTCTCTTTCAATCATTTTTATTTTGACTTTCTCACTCTTCCACCGCCCACCTTTTTTTTTCATTTGTCTATTTTTCATACAGGTGCTGCCTCACTAGACGTGCTAGCTGATACAATGTTCACCGTACACACGCAAGAGAGTGAACTGTAATATCATAACGTGACAGAGAGGAGCTATGGAAGATGCAATTTCCTGTTTAAAATACATACATAGCTCTATTGACAAAGCTATAGAGACGGAAGCTTATTAGAATGGTTATGAAACTAGAAAATGAGATCTCATGGGAAAATCAAGCTTGTCCGAATGATGATTCGCGCATCAAGGTCAATTTACATTGCGTGTCCTGCAGTTGTTCGTTATATTTAGATGGCGATTACTGTAGTGCGTTATTTAAATAAGCGGTAATCGCTTCGCGAAGAATACTAAGGGGAGAAGAGTTCGAGGCTAAATTGCCAATGGCTTCGGCGGTATCAAGGATCGGGCGATGGTATACCATTTACATAGTACATATACATAAATATATGCAAATAGATACGCTTTAATCGTAAATCACTCGCCCTGCTTGAAATAATGAATATGCCGCGCTTCTGCGATCGATTAAAACTATATACGGAGGCGACGATTAAAATGTTTGTCTAGCCACTAGCTCTTTTTTTTTATACTGCCAAACTAATCCCTGCAGGCGTTCACCGGCTAGACCTCTTGAATCATACTGAAATTGTATCACTCTGTTTTAGTTGATGCAACGTCCAAAACAGCTGTCGAGGACAGTAAACTTTTGAGTAAAATTTCGTTGAAAAAGTATCAAGAGGTAACGTTTTAGGAGTCGTCGTAAAACCAGAAGGTCGGGTCACCGCGTCACACTTCCGTCCACTTACCGAATCTCTCGGGCGATTAGGTACGAGGGTCGTTGTAGAAGTTGGCCAGGAACCTTCAAAATGTCGGATGACAATAGCCGAGCGATAGGTGCGAAATGAGTTACGTACTGGTTAGAAAGCTAAAGAATCTACGAAAAATCTATAGAGTACGGAGAAAATAACGAAGCGCATCCCGTGTGAGAAGAACCAGGAGACTGAGTGAGAATGTTCAAGTCTGAAAATATACATGCGCCCGAAAGTAACCCGGAAGCGATAAAATCAGGTCTGCTATATACAAATATAAATGTTGATCGGGGTTGAACCAGATTGAAGATCTCTAAGAACAATTTTTAAAAATCTTTCATCTAGGGGATGCATGGATCACGATCGAGAGCGGTGATGCAAAACTAAATCCAGAAATGAGAGACGAAGGGACGGATGTATAGAAATCGATCCGCAGGTAGGTATTATTTACTGTGCACGGTTTCGAGCCCAGCGCCGGGCGGGTCTCACCCGCGGAAAATCAATGGAAAGGCGTTTATGCCCCAGGTCTCTACTTGTAAAATCTCTGATACATAATGCCCGAGGCACTGGTGGATAACAAGGTACAAAGGCAAAGATCCAAATAAGATATAATAAAATTGACTGTAGTACATACCTCGCGCGACGGCCCGTTTCGAGGAGGCGAACTGATATAGGAACTGTTCCAGGGGCAGTTCGATGCTCGGCAGTTGATGATATGAGTTGATAGGAGCAGCCGGTGGTGGTGTGGTGCTGATGATGGTAGTGCAACTCGCGAACGGCGACTGCGCCAGGCAAACTGACTCTTGACTGAGTCTGACTCCAAGTCCGAGTATGATTCTAATTCTTATGCCGGTGGTGGCGGTGCTGCTGCTGTTGCTGGTAGTGGAACTGGTGGTGCTGCTAGCTGTTACGTGCTGCCATGCCCGATGCTCTTCTTACTCTATAGCTTCTTCTTCCAGACACGGTCCTTGGCGATCCCTCAATGCTCAAGAGTTTCCTTATCTTGACGTTAGGAGCCTTCATCCCTTCTCCTACCGAAATATTAGACTCTCTTACTTCTTCTTCTTCTTCTTCTTCTCTCTCGTTCTTTTCGAAGCTTCACTGATCTTACCGTATCTTCGAAAAACTTAATCTTCTTAGACTTTTTCCTATTCTGTTCTACATATGGTATAGTACTATGTTCCTCTTGCGCTTATGGACCGTGTTAAACTCCAGGACTGTATTTACATCCCTTTTACTTGGAAACTATATATATACATATATGATATATCATATCTTTCACTGGTGCATTCGCCTCACGTATCTTCACTGAATGCTCAAAGAAATTTCTTACAAAAAGAATCAATTTCCATCATGTCTGATATGCAAGGGAACACGCGTCCTACTGTTTTGCTTCCAAGTATAGCTCACATGGGTGCATAACCCTTTGCGATTTTATGAATTTCTTCGTCTTCTGGGAAAGGGTCGTTGTTGTTCCTTTATTGTACTGTGAAATAACTCAATGCAAGTATACCGATAGGAGTGATATCTTAATGCTGAAATTATGATAATGCATACATATATACATATATCCCACATCATAAACTCTTCACCAGTCGCTATTCATATATTTCTTTTCTTCACGTTTAAGGAATTGAAAAGACTCGGTATCTATTGATAATACAAAAACTACCTGAAAGCGGTCAGCCAGGTGTGCGTCTTCTCAGAAGTACCGATAGAATCGTTAAGATTAGGCAGTATATTCCAAGGAGATAAGGAAAAGCGAGAAGAATGTCTGAGGGCGTTCAATGGAGAAGCCGTTAAGGCGTTCCCGAAGGGTCCGTACCTTCATGATAAAATATCACTCGACTGAAATCAAAAATCCTATTAGGCACAAGAGGTCCTGAATTTTCAAGGTAAAAAACACCGCAAAAAACAGCTCAACCATGAAATTCAAAATCTTTTCCAATGCGCGAACCAGCAGCCTCTTTATAGTCTGTATACATACTGCACTTAATGTATAAATACATATATAGTTCAGTATAGTACATACACTCCGGGATATTCATAGTTAGCGCCTATAGGATTTCATTTCTGTGCTCGTTGCATTTCTATATATAGCAGCATGTGACAATATGTATTATGTATATACGTACATACATACATACATGCCTGGATACTTCAAATACTTGTTCTATTGTGTACTTTATATATTTCTCATCTCTGGGTTAGTAGGTAGGACAAAGTATGTCCAGCGTACTTGGTGAAGATTACGTTTAATACGTAGCAGCTGTCAGGGATGATGCGACCGGGGAGGAAATCACGGTGCCATTAACGCAATTAAATGAAATGACGGTTGCCGTCGGAGTAGCTTGACATCTCTGAGGAGTGACGTCTAACGTCGCTCTTATTTTGGCTACACGAGCATCCGCATTCGTGCGTAGACGTACTGCACACGCAAAGCAAGACTAAATGTCTGTCTACTCTCGACTGTCGCGTAATTGTCAAGGAAATGAGATCAAGTTTTGAGTGAGTGCAGGCAGGCTGTAGGTAGATAGCATAGCACGATACTTGTTATATGCTATATACATGTTCATACGTTATAGTGCGTTATACTATATTATCACAAAGTATAAAGAGTAACAGTAACGGAGCCAACGGCGCGTTTACCCCAATGCAGTTTAGTAAATTGACGAGTGTACACAGTATATAAAAAGTATCTGATATATGTATATATAATTTACCTTCGAGAGAAATTCCGATATTTGTGTTTGGCGAAGCGCGCTTCGTTAATAAACCATTATTGATTATAGATATATTATACAGTAACGCTCTGGTCGGTCACGATGAAGGTACATACTTTTGGAATATTAATGAAAGATGATTTGGGAGTTCAGTAATTCTAGGAGAGATTGTCAGTGGGGTCTATCGGGCATCATTCGAGGATCGACTTGTTGTCCGAAGTGCGGAGCCTTTAATGTAAATGAGAAGACAGTGGATTTAAGATTGCTTTCAAAAATAAACATTTATTTCAAAATTAATGCTTACCAGCTGTATCCTAAAACCTAAGATCTCTATCCTATACACGGACCGGCGACGAGTCCTTGTGTTTAGGTGTATCCTTAAGAGACTTCAGCACATTATTTAAGTTGTGTACAAGTTCAGTATAGTATTGGGATTTCATAGCAAATTGAAATGCCTTCGATTTTACATCATTACATGATTTCCTCTGCGTACGTATATTACATACAAATTATAGTACCGGTGGCACAACTTGACGCTTAACCCAGTGATTCGTTAACCGAAATCATGCATACAACTCCGATTAATAATCTCTTCTCACATCGAGGAACTCGAAGCTTCCACTTCGAGTTCATAAATTGATCTTCTTACACAGTATCCTGGATTTATGTCCGATACCCATGGCATTTGATAAACTTTAAAATGATGGTATCGCTAAGTATTGATATCACAATCATGGTTCGGAGTCTTGTGCTGTCCAGTCGAATCGAGATACGCAACAGCTCTAAACAGCATCTTTTGCAGATTGTACCAGTTCACCAAATGAAGTCTCCAAGCACTGCCGTAATTCCGCGTAACTCACAACAAGTACGCTCTGCTCATCCCGTGACATTAGACAGATCTGTTGATGTATAATTGATAACGGATAAGAATACAATCTTGTTTGATAGGACTAGTCAGTGAGTATATGTAATAAATTTTAGGCCATGTTAATTTACCTTGTCGTGGGATCCCGAATCGAGTTTATTTAAGCAGCAGACAACATGCGCCATATCCAGCCAAGGTCTCCCGTCGGCGGCTACCTGGTGGAAAACGTAGTCCCTAAATAGTTTGAGCATGTAACGATCTCCAGTCTCAGCCCATGTTGGATCCATATTAAGTTCGGGCCTTTCATTGATAGTGGCGAGTTTAACAAGCAACTTGAACAGTCTGCCATTTTCCAGTTCCTTGGCGAGCTCGTCTTCGAGCACGTCGGAGCGTAGTTGCGCGGCGTCCAACTGCGTATAGAAACGTGCTCCGATCATTGGCATTAGATCCGTTACGCTTCTCCGTGCCTGATTCGAAAGCAAGTACCTACGAATTTGCGTTATTTTTATAGCTCAACGATAAAAGATTACCGTAATTCCAATAACTATACACAGGTCCTGTATTACAAATTGGGCTTGCATGCATCGTGTCTAGTTGAATTCATTGAGAATGTAAATATTCGACACTGGATTAGTCTGTTGAAAAGTCAACGAATACAGAAGCTCTGCACGACCGCAGAAAAAGGAGTTTCAACTGGCGTATACCTCGAGCACGATTAAAGTATTGCGTGCAAATAAGAAGTAAAAGATTTTGTTAAAGTAATCATAGATTCAAGATACTATTTAGAATGTATACTGCATATACGAGTACTACATACCCTAAAATCTAATTATTAACTGACTACGCGTTATTGAAAATGCATAGTGTTTAACGAGCATCTAGAAAGTACGACACGTCATAACGGGCGAGCGCGCTCAGTTTCACGTACACATTTGCTGATATTCATATCGCTGATAGAAGAAGAAAAATTGACACACAAGTGGGATAGCAATATTAGCGTAGAAGGTATACAAACAGAATAAGATTTCGAAGATCGGTGGAGTAGGAGCGTGCGACGAGCTCGAGTGAGGCCTGCATGTTGTCGCGATGGACGGCAAGGAGGCTGCGACATGCTAAAGCCAATACCAGCTTCCCCAATGCTATTAGATCCTCCTGCTGGTAGTGAGGTATAAGGCTAAGAGGATTGGCAGCGTTGCCGTCGAACGTGACTACGTCCGGAACCGCGATGCAGCTTAGACGTAGACGGGTCCGTGACGTGAGTAAAACTTTAGTCGGATCCAGACATCTGTATGCTAGACCTGTCGGGTCAATTGGTAAAGCAATATTTAATGCCGACTGTGATGACTTTCGATATTCTGAGGGATCTTCGAGGACGTTCACTTGTTTAGATATCAAAGTTTACCCACCCGCTGCATGAACGACGCGTAGGGCGGCAGTTAATTGTATGATGTAGCTCCAGATGACACTCTCAGGAAGCATACTACTGTGCTGATGTCTTAGAATAGTGTTTTTAGTATGACTGTAAGGTCGTGGTGCGTTTGGATCCGACGAGAATGGATCCGAGTAACCGTTCAGCTCGGTCGCTGAGAAGTGCTTATTCAAGAGGGTCTCCGACCCCGGGTGGTAATCGTAAACGAATACCATGGCTGGAATAGTGCTAATTCAGTGAAACAAAAACGGATTAAATTTCGATTGACTAAATTATACTTAGGTACAGACAATGATCACCAAAGGCCTTGGTGGTGAAAACCTCTCGCATTTGAACCAAGTTGGTGTGCGATAATCGCTTCCACATATCAACCAGAACCATACATTTTGTATTGGCCAACCTAAAATCTAAAATGGTAAGAGATACGTGATATAGATTAAAGTAGGCTGGGAGTCATTTTCAAAAAAGTTTAATGGATCTATTTGATATTTATGGTGCTAATGCCACTTACCGTGTACTCGACGTAGACAGTAACGTACACCTGTTTTAATGCTGGTAGCTTTGTAAGTCGAGGTCTGATATCCCAATACCGTAGATGCTGGTTTATGAATTGGTTCCAGTGGACATAATTCATGGTAGTTGTCTACCTCGTTAGGCAAGTCAGGAAATCGTACCACGTCTGGTTGGGTCAGGGTTAATGTGTTTTTGTGAAGAATGTCCAGGCGAAGATTCTCGCTAACAAAAAAGCTAGGAGTTGCTTGGGGAGGAGGTGTGGAAGGAGCAGAGGAGCTGTTGGACGAAGGCTTCACTGCTTTCACAGGTTGAAGATGAGCAGGTGTACCTGGATAGACATAGCCTACCTGACCTGCTCCGACGTTTCCAATCTGAACGAACAAGAACTAGTTATAATATATGCTAAAAAATGTTGAATAATGCGTTAAGGTGTATTTCTTATTTATGCTGGAAGAATGATTATGTAAGTAATCTTATGAATTAGATATATAGTGTGCACCTAATAGCATCATTTAAATAAACTTACAGCCTCAGTTCCATCCTCGCCTCCGACGGCATCAGTTGCTGCATTCCCAAGGTAAAAATAAGTGGTGCCACCTACGTTCTCTTGGGAATGATAGGAATTATTAAAAAGATTTGGCGAACTGCTATTGCTACCCGTTAGGGCTCTTCCTGGTACAAATTCAGGACTGGAAGTTGCCTTTTTCTGAGATTCCAGAGATAAATTTGACAGATGCTTAGTAACTGCTGTTGTATTCAGTGCCACCCCTGGACTTTGACGGTTCTAGAAAAATGGAAATCCTAGTACTATTCGATTGTAGAGCCATGTGATTTGTAAATATGTCGCAGGATGACAATGGTTTCTAAGTATTTGAGAAATTTGTAAATATCTCTAAGTACCATATAAGTAGCAAGTTTAGACTCCAAAGGTACTCCATTGGTTTGAGGAGTGTACGTGACAAACATTGACGGGTCCATCTCTTCTTCAACCACCTCATTTACCACTATCCCTTCTTCTTCTCACTGCCACTTTTCACACTTTCTCGGTCTGTATCAATTTCCACTGTTTTACTTATTTTCAATCTTCATTAGCATTAACATATACTTTATGTATCTCTCGCTACCATGGGTATCTGATACGATCCCAGCCCCCCCAATTCTGCAAAGAAATCTACAATTATATTAATACACATAATATTAAAAAATATAACAATAATCAACAATGCATAACATAAATTATAAATGCATAGGTACTCTACGGTATAAAAGAATACAAAATATATCTTTCCAATAATAACAAAGAAGATTGCCACAAACAGTACAAATATTCTCTAAAAGCTGAAAAGAATAGAATAAGAACTCATCCATACAACACAATAAAAATGGTAAGGAATAATCAATCTCTGTTATACAAATAGTAAAGACGAATCCACAAATCTACATATATAAAAGAGAATCTTATACAAAGAGTACATAGCACATTACAAATGATCAATGAAAATAAATTAATGATGGAACAAAGCTAGATAAAAATCGCGTTAAGGACAAAAGATATCAGGATCCTCAAATTATACAGGCGATAAAGAATAGACTGGAAATAAAACAAGGCATAAAAAGTATATCCAGCGAGCAGGTACGCTCGGACGATCGAGCAATGGCAGCTGATTTTGACAATAGTCATGGGGTATGGAGCTGGGCATTAACCTTGGCCATCACGGCGTTTCGGATCATGAATTTGGAACTTGAAAGGCAATTCAGATCCCGAATAAATAATCAGCATATTACGGGAATACGATAAAGAGAAGAAAACTGATAAATTCCAGGATAAAAGGACATAGGGTACGCTGTTAACATAACCAATTCGTACTGTCAGTGACGTCGCGTCGGTATACGGCGCCAAAATTCCGATTGTCTCAATTAGTGTCTTTCGAGTCTTTTTTACGCAATTTTAAAGCGTGCATGATCAATAAGGAAAAATTACTAGGATTACGTTGTGGCATGCTTCCTTATGTAGCAGACAAAGGAGAAAGCTTACCAGTGTGATCCTGTATGTTTATGGTGCTCCACTGCTCTCCCTTGAGCCGCCGTACGTCCTTACGCAGTTCGAATATTGCTGTCCTTATTCCACTCCTTCAAATTCTTATAGTACACTACTCTACACTTCCTTCGATCGCAGCTGTCCGGACTCCGGACGCTTCGTTCTCGCGGCTGAGTGACTCGTATGTCGTCGCTCTGTGAATTGACCCATCGAGATGGCCACGGTCATGATTTCCGTGATGCAATATCCGTAGTTTCATGCGGATAAGAATTACGTATATCACATTTGAATGAAATTTTAAAAATAGATTCAAATAGATTAATTTATTAAACTTAATGGATCAGATAGACAATTTTAATTAATAATTGGGATTTGTTTAAGGAAATAAAATGCTTTGGTAATTTATAAATTATTATAAGAAACTTGCAGCAAAGTTAGATTCTTTTTTTAATACAGTTGATATGCTATTGCTAATTATTCACTAGTGGTTGACAAATGGCGGAATTGTGTTTATCGGGGATCTGTCAAAAACGTAAAGTCTTTCCCGCTTGATGAACATAAGTAATTAATAACGCGAGATGGATATCCCTTTGGAGAAAGTGGAATTGCATGCAGACGTTTATATGGTTTGCTTGCAACATGCACTTTCTACTGAAAACTTTGAGGTTATGGGTTTGCTGATTGGTAATGTAAGTCACACTTTATTTTAGATAATTGTTATGTATTTTAAAAATTCTTGATTATCTCTTCAGTTCATTAATGGCGTTGCTAAAATATCAGCAGTTATAATCTTGCGTCGTTTGGACAAAAAGAAAGATAGAGTAGAGATTTCATCAGAGCAAGTTTTGAAAGCTGCTGCTGAGGCTGAAAGACTAACTGTTGAATTACAAAGGCCTATGCGTGTTCTCGGCTGGTATCACTCTCATCCACATATTACTGTATGGCCGTCTCATGTTGGTAAGCAAGTTTTAGCTTTACACTGATTATTAATACTTTTTATATACTAACTCTATACCTTAAAATTAAACATATGCATTTTTCCTCCATTTAGATGTAAGAACACAGGCAACGTACCAGACAATGGATCATGGCTTTGTTGGTCTGATCTTTTCTGTGTTCTCTGAAGGTAAAGATTCTAAGGTAAAGCCATCCATATCCATAGATATTTCATTGATATTGTATTACATTACACAAATGACAAATTTGGCAATAGGAACAAGAAGTGCTGGTCACATGTTTTCAATCTCATAATGGAGAGGCTACTGAAATTCCATTGGAAATCATGTACACACCAGATATCTCGGATAGATGTTTAAAGGTGATTTTATGCCAGTACAATTTTTAATTGTGCAATTAAATATCTTAACATGATTATACAGACGATGACCGACCTGCCGAAAATCCTAGTTCAGGAAGAAGAAGACACTGCAGAATCCTGTAGAAATCATCCAGACATTCTTGCTTCCATACATAATAACGC
The DNA here is from genome assembly GCA_030142285.1 of Calameuta idolon. NCBI lineage: Eukaryota > Metazoa > Arthropoda > Insecta > Hymenoptera > Cephidae > Calameuta > Calameuta idolon. The sequence continues at coordinate 14,339 of JARQSV010000348.1, read as the reverse complement.
AGGTAACTGTAAAAATTTTCTTCCTAATTGTACAATTTACTCATAAATAAGATGGATCAGTATTCACAAACAGTGATCCATTCTATTTATTATCTGTGAGATCACTAAACTATAACGACATTAATAATAACGAATCACTATTATATTACTGCATTGTTAAAATTTCATTTTCAGTGAGAACACGCGCCCTGGCACACATAACGGACATCGTGACGAAGCCATTGTTATTAACTTTTGAGGAACGAATAGCACTGAATAAAATTCGTGCAGCACATCTGCGTAGGCAGCTTCAGGATTTGCAGAAGATATACAACATTTAATAAGAAACACTCGCTACTCCTCTTCGTACTCTTTACTTTGGCCATAAGAATTTGTCTCTCCAATAAACTTCACTATGCATCTTACTATCAGTAAATGACAAAAGCTTCGACTCCGAATTCGCAATACACTCGTTAGATTTAACGTTACACGTGTGATTGTACAATTATAATTTAGGATAATTTTTTTAAGTTTTCGTTGCGTTCTCAAATAAAACCCTATTCGTATTCCGTATTTATTCATTAGAGAACAACGTGGCGCTTTCTGGTACGAAACAATTCACATAACTCTAATCTGATCAAAGAAATTTGGTCTTGACCTTACGATCGCTCTGTATAAACGATAACGATAAACCTTGGAAATCAAGGACACTAAATTTCATAAGACTTTTCTTCGCAAAGCCCCATTACTAAAGTGAGATACAAGCACGAAAAAGTTAAAAAGTGAGTCGAAAACTTTAACTTTTGACTTTGATACGTGTTTGTAATCTCAATAAAAAGAAGTGGGCAATGCTCGGACCATTTAGCTATTTTTATTAGACCTTTCACGAACAAAGATCGGGCGACAACTGCACAGCGATATACGTATTTATAATATGTACACTACGAGAACAGCGTGAATAGCTTTTTAGATGAGCTGCGAATCTCAGAAGACAGATTCAGCAGAGCGCGAAAGATGAATAGGATGTGAAGGACTGCGTGCCAATCTCTTTCTCGGCAGTTTATCCAGGGTGGTCAATAATTTAGCAAAATCAGGTCGATTCTCCGCATGATAGGACCAACATAGCATTAATATGTCCTAAAAGAGAAAGGCTTACGTGTCAATACGATCGGAGAGGTAAAGCCATAATAAAAATTAGTCTAAACAGATAAACTTCGTACCTTCACGTCTCTGGATGCCTGAAGATTGGCCAGGGTTTGCTTCATTCCTTTACCCACCTGCCAAATAATTGCCTCAGGTGGTTGGCCCTTGAAAGGCCACTCGCCGCACAGAAGTTCATACCAGACAGTCCTGTATTAGAGAAAATAATTTAGACATAAATAGATACTCTTGAATATTAAATAGATTTAAGACTGACCCAAATGCATAAACGTCAGAAGCATCCGTAAACGGAAGTTCCTCCTGATCACGATTTTGCTGAGGTCTCAAACGTCTGACTATTTCCGGGGCTAAATAGCACAGCCAACCAGGTGGTATACTGAGACCATTTCCTTTTCTGTAGAACAAAAATAACATAAGTATACATAGCACGCAATAAATGTAAGTAATGAATTTAGAAGAACGTACCTGTTCCCGTAACAGAGTTTGGTAACGCTGAATAAGCCAAAGTCAGTAATAACGACTTTGCCGTTCTCCAAAAAAATATTTTTACTCTTGAGATCCTTATGGACTATTCCACGTGCGTGGAGATATCCCATTCCCTGATAAGAGTGATAAACACGATAAATAAAATTATCATACGCTAAAGAAATCGTTTGCCAGAAGAGTGAGAAAGAAAAATAGCCGAGTTCTGACCGACTGGAGAGTATCGAAAGAAAGTAAACGGAGATTGGAATAAAGTAAAAAAAAAAAAAAATAAACCAGAGATAAAATATACATTCCTTAGGAACGGTTATGGGATATAGATACCTGAGAGATCTGTTGGGCGATGATAGTGGTCTTATTCATATTAAATTTATCTTTACGCAGATGAATGTGAGTGTAGAGAGTCATGCCTTTGCTCATACTAGTCACTATCGCCAAGCGAGGAGGCTTCATGCAAGCTCCCATAAATAAAACTAGATTTTCGTGTCTGGTTTTGCGGAATGTTGCCACCTAGAATTGTCAGGGGGAAGAAAACAAACATCTGTCAATGGTGACGATTCGCGTTTCCGGACGCCATTAACACATTCCCAACCATTGAACCCAACAAAATTTCAATGCAATACGCATTTGACAAATACGATTAAATAATTAATCGCCAGTGCTTCGCGATATTTTATTATAAACGTTAAACAGACGCTTGGGAGCATTGTATTCTTTCACTGATAATAGGCGGGATAACATTTGTATTTCTACCGACAATCCAGTAGTACGGACATTCGTGAGCAATTAATGGTAATACATGTAAGGGTAAGGAATGTGTTAATATCGCGGTTCTTAGCGTTAAGGTGCCTCCCATAATAAATGCTACCAGACCCAGTGAATTAAAAGTCGTGACGTATCGAACGTGTTAATTAATCGCGCGAATTACCGACTAGAAAAGCTAAAGAGGATTCCAGTTTGCAGTACTCAGAAAGGATTTTTAATGAGTAAGAATACTCACCTCTAATTTGAATGCTTCTAGGGTTTTGTCGTCGTCCAGGTAATAGTCCATGTTCAATACTTTGATTGCTACGTCGCCGTGCCAGTTTCCTCTGTAGACTGTACCGAATCGACCGGTACCAATAGGTTCACCAATCTTGAGTTCATCATAGGGAATGTCCCACTCGCGCATGGATAACTGTCAATGGAATAAATTTTGGATAAATATTTATTAGGTGTTGTTTAGTCTGGTAAGTGTACGTACACTGTTCTGTCTAGGCCAACGACTATCACCAGGTTCTCCATCTGAGACCTGTGAATCCTGAGAATCAACTCGCACTGGAGTTCTTTCAGAATCTGTACTGACACTACCAGATCCAGAAATACTGACTGTCCTTTCACTGTCACTCGATACTGTTGTACCTTCCAGTCGATGAGTTTCCAAAGTTACTCCTTTGTCATTCAAGGTGACATCTGATAAAAAAAAATTTATATATATATTACATAAAACCAATATTCTGCCTGATTAATTTACATCAGACAAGTTATTTTTACCTGGAAAGTGAAATTGCTGCTTTACAGAAGCCTGCGGTGTCTGTGTCGCATTTGTAGGAAGCAAAGCTGGACTAGAAGGCGTTGAGCTGTTACAGCTCGAAGTATTTGAACTAGAATCTGCACCCTAATTTTGAAAAAGGAATAATCCATTACAGAGTCAATTTAATTAATACAAATATTCAGCGTATTTAGCTTTACTAACCTGAAATGGGATGTTCATAGAAGCGTGTGGATGAGAACGTTTGCGATCTCTCCTATTTAATGAAGTTAGTAAGTTAGAATTATGATGATTCGGCGAAGTAATGCCTGGCTTGCTTAGGATGGGTGAAACGTTGACCATCCCGTCAGCTTGGAGAGTCCTTTTGAATTCATCGAAAAGTTCCTGAGGAAGTCCACAAGAAGGTGGTACCTTTGACTCGCAGTCTCGATGACACTTATACTTGCACTCCTTGCACTTGAGGCCAGTCCCAATGAACATCTGTTTATCGCAGTAATCGCAAGTAGTCATCATCTTGAAAGTCTTTGTGAACCGATGAGCTATTATATGACCCATGCCACGAGTTACTGTCGGAGTTCTTGGAGACTTTGGCACCTGGAGACTCGTAACTGTAAAACATAAAAAACTTGAATATATTCACGCGCAACAAGACCGAGTATATTATTCACCATACTACAATATTATGTACCGGTTCCTTTAAAACTGTTGTCATCACTGTCTGCACTGGAATATGGTGGAGACTTTATAGGACTATTACTGTTTGGCAAGAGACTCTCTCCTGTAATATCCGCGGTACTGCTACAAGAACCAGGCTCTGTAGGTAATCTGCTTCTTCTGCCAGTAACTTGATGCTCATTTCCACCACTATATCAAAATTTAATTATAGACTAAAAGCAATTAGACAGTCAATACTCTATTGTAATAAAAATAAACCTGGAAGCTGTTTCTCCATTTTCAAGACGATTCGCCAGCTGGGATTCGTGCGACTTAGATTTGGTCAATGGAAAAACTTCAGGTTGCGACACTGTACTTTGCAAACCGATCTGATGTTTCTTGCTGGGTGGTGGTGTCGTGGGGAACTTTACGCCGACTGTATAGAAAAACTAATCTTTGAACAAACATCCACTGTAAATGTACCCGTTCACTGTTAAAATATGCATGCATAACGGTACTTTATAAATTAAAGACCTGCTTAGAAGAATTCTAATACAGTGAATGGGTTACCAGGATACAATAAATCTTACCGCGACCTTGTCTCATGAGCAAAGGTGTGGTTGGTGGACTAGTTGAGAGTGACATCACCGATGATGCCTGACCCAATGTATCATTGAGGTTGTTGTTGTTGTTGTGGTACGGAATGCTATCTTCAGAAGGAACTGAGCTACGTGTTACTCTGGATCGTATTGGCCTAGGCGATGGACCAGTACGCATATGATGACGATCCCAGGAATCCCAGTACAGATTCATCTCACTGTTATCCATATCACCGCGTAGTAGGACATCTGTTAATTAATTAAAATTGGATTAAACCACAGTATTAAATGATAATGTTAGAATGGTTCTGTATGTTATTTACCCATATAACGGCGTAGATTGTGCAAAGCTCGACAAAGTCTTCGTAATTCTTCTTCATGACGAATATTGTTTTCACCCAGCATACTTCCTAATTCATGTTCAGACTTTTCCTTTAATGCCTCTAAGGAGTGTGCTTTCGAGCATACCATCTGTATAATTACGAGTACAATTAATAAATAAATAGTTTCCTTGTTGCCACATGTGTCTGATATTCTTACCTGTATAGATTCCTGATTAAGTCCCACTACTCTCAACCATTGTTGCAATGATGGATACTGTCTCATTTCAGCAGGCAGTAAGTCAACTGAAAGTTTTGCCTTTGTGACAAGTTGTTTGGAGTATAGCTTGATGAGTTTGCCCTGTGACAAAGAAAAAAGATACCATAAGAAGAGAATTAGAACAGAACTATTTAGAATCATTTGAATAATACTTCCAAAATTTTTCTCAAAGCATCGCCATATTAAATTAACAAAAATTGAAACACAATGAGTTCACCATAAAGAAGGCCTATAGTACCAATGTTCCAATGACTCAATGCATTGTACCAATTTCATTATTAACTCAGCAGAACCCTAATTGTAAAAAATATCAAAAACAGATGAAAGAGAATCAAGAAAAGTGAAGAATGAACTGAATAAGCAGAGTACTCCAAAATCTCACAACTATTCCCTAAAGACTGCTCGTATAAAATCTCATAAAATTACAAAAGAATGCGAAGAAGAGCTAAAGTAGGATCATTAGATCCAAATAATGTGGTTTCTACCTCGAGAGTTCGAATTTCTTGCTGAGTAAGTTCGGCACTAGTGGAACACTGAGTGCGCAAACCCTCGAGCCGATCGGCCGAGATGTCAATCATGGATTGAACGACGTCCAAGGCTCGTCGTATCTCCTGCTCTGGCTCTTCACCGTCCGCCATTCCTCTTCTTGACTTCCTCCTCGTAGCGAGCCCTTCGCTGCTCTATTGTCCTGACGACATACTGCCTGCCCAACCCGGCACCCCTTCCGAGTTCCTCACTACGTTATCACCGACTTTATAAGTAACCAAACCACTTATCAACATTGACAACCATCTTTGCGGCCTATCAGTGACGTCAGACGATCCCAGCTATCCGGGATTTCACAGAGAAAAGCTTCTATTGCAAAAGTTTTGCCCTTAGGGCGAATTTCTAACAAAGCCTGCAAGCATTGCCGACGGAGTATTTGTTTTTAATTTCCATTTATAATATACTTTAAAACGATATTAATAAACATTTCTCTATCTAATATGTGGATATTCATTACTTTTCATTATCTCACTCAAACATTTCAATGTTGTCTATATGTACATCTTCGTGCTAATAGGTTTAGACATTTCTAAAAGTGGACGACTTAAGATTTTGAATATTTAATCACTGGTGAAACCGTTTTATAAAAGGTTTTATTTATTTAATTCTCAGACAGTATTGATCTTATTTTTAAAAATTTCTATTCACCAAACGTCCTTAAAAACATCCAAGTTATAGCATTGAGTTCCTATCATGAGGTTTCCTTGCAAATCTTTTATATGCTCCGTGATCACTCCTCATATTTATTCGTCTCTTTATGTCATGTATCCGACTGTCAGATTTCATATGGTGCGCTCGAATTGCGAGCTTTATTGCAGTGTTCTTATTGTATGTTAACATTAATTAAAATTCACGGAAATGGTGAATATAGAAACTATAAAGCGGACGTATCCGCTACACTGGCTTGTGTGGAATAACAACTACGATGAACTCGATAAGGAACTGTCTACCAACCAGGTGAAATCATCTCCAGATTTTACATATTTTCACTTGTCAGATTAACCTCACCCATAACCTACTCAATTAACCGAACCTGACAAACGTAATCGATTTGAAATATTACGTGCCAGTAGGACTTATGCATGGGACAGGATGAAACCTAGAAGCCTTACAAATTAGAAACCCTACATGTGTACTTTGCACACAATCTTCTAAGGCTCACCATAATGCCCATCTTAGCATAGTACATAATGTTCATTTTATCATTTTATCTCAATCAAGATCATTAATGTCTATTTTTATTGGTTTCTTAAATGTGTAAGTAAATGTATGATTATTTTTACAAGTTTGTTATTGTTTTAGCATGATAAGGAAAAGAGTGATAACAGAGGCAGAACACCGTTAATGCTGGCTGTTACCCTTGGTCATGTTGAGTCTGCTAGAACTCTTTTACATCATCAAGCCAATGTTAATACAGAAAATACGCAAGGATGGAGTAGTAAGATTTTGATAGATTGCTCTTAGATGATGAAATAAGGTATTTCTAATAGTGGTTTTTATAACTATTTTTAATAATCATGTTATAGTTGTGCAAGAAGCAGTTGGTACCGGAGATCCAGAATTACTACAAATGGTTCTTGCACGTAGGGACTATCAGCGATACAGTAATCGCATTGCTGGTATACCAGAATTATTACACAAATTAAAACAGGTTTGTTTTTGGATTAATATTTCAGTGAATTCTAAAAATAGCAGAAATATTAATATTGATATGGTTTACAGGCACCAGATTTCTATGTAGAAATGAAATGGGAATTCACCAGCTGGGGTACGAATAACACTACTCATTGGTTCATTCTCTTTTCTAATATATAATCAAATTTTTTGTCTAATATAAAATATTCATTTTGTAGTGCCCTTAGTCTCTCGAATGTGTCCTAGTGATACGTACAAAGTTTACAAACAGGGCAGTAATGTTCGTATTGATACAACCTTACTGGGCTTTGATCACACAAACTGGCAGCGTGGAAACCGTAGTTATATTTTCAAAGGTCAAAGTGAGTATAAAATAAATTAATTTAATCCCATATTTGTTTAACATTTTATCTTTTGCAAAAATAGTTTAAGTTTGATTACAAAATATCACTCTGAACACAAGCCATAGCATATGTTCTTCACTTTCTAGATGATGGCGCAACTATGATGGAGGTGGACCATGAGACCAGGAAAGTCTATGTGGAGCACATGAAACTGATTGGTGATGATAACGAACAAATTGCCCAACCCTCTGAAGATGGTATCATATCCCGGTTGACGAATCCTATCGTAACCACTTATATAGACACAGATAAAATAAGTTTTGAAAGGTACATCCTCTTTATATCAGCAGTAACAATTTTCTCATTAAAACATGCAAGCCACGTTCAAGATTCTTTATATAATGATCTTATAGAAATAAGGCAGGACTTTGGGGTTGGCGTTCTGACAAGAGTGAAGTCGTAAACGGACACGAGTGCAAAGTCTTCAGTGCGAGTAATGTAGAACTTATAACAAAAACCAGACTAGAACATTTGTCGGAATCAGATAAGGCGAAAGCTCGTTCACCCAGGACTCCATTACAGTCCTTCTTGGGGATCGCAGAACAACAACAAGAGAATGCAACGGTAACTGCTAGCGTGAGTAAACAAATTGCTTAAAATCGAGATACCTTGTACTGTATTAAGGTTTTTATCTGAAAATATATATTTAAATTTTTTCCAGGAGGAATTCAGCAACATAGGTAACCCCTGTAATATCACTCCTGAAGAGTACTTCGATGCCGACATCGACTTGAATGGGAAGGACATCGGTAGACCTAAAGAAATGAACACGAAGATTCAAAAATTTAAGGTACTTTTCTCATAGCAAGTCATTACATAGTAGGTCGGCTCCTGAAAACAAAAACTGTTACGTTGGTTCCTCGAGAATACATATAGTCGCAAGAACCTGAATACTTGGTTGCATATTAGGTCGGATTGTTTAACCGCAGGCAACACTATGGCTTAGCGAAGAGTATCCGCTGAGCCTCCAAGAGCAGATTATGCCCATCGTTGACCTCATGGCGATATCCAGCTCGCATTTTGCTAAGCTCAAAGACTTCATCCAGATGCAACTACCGGCTGGATTTCCTGTCAAGATTGGTAAATTTTATTTTCAATAGATAAACAATTTTCAACTTGCATTTTTCAGTATGAATAACATTTTTTTTCTTAATAGAAATCCCACTGTTTCACGTGCTCAACGCCAGGATAACGTTTGGAAATATCTTCGGCTTGGACCAAGAAGTACCACACGTAGGCCGTCTTCAGGAATCCAATAGAATGACGTGCCTTGTTGATGATGTCTGCTTTGAAGCTCCCACTGGATACGTGAAGCTTGGTAAAAATAACCTTCACAGGAATATAAATCTTGTCCAATATATTAAAATAATCGATTGCTATTTAATCACAAGTATTATATTGAATTAGCAGGTGCTGAGGTACGAAGACAATTCAGTATCGAGGAGGAGGATGACCTTCTTCAGTTCGCTATACAACAGAGCCTTCTTGAAGCTGGTAGTGAACGTGATGAGGTTGTATTAAGTTAATTAATTTATATGTATATAACATATAATGATACTTGTACTTATTAAACTATTTGGTTTTTAAGGTTGATATATGGGAGGCTCTTAGAGCACAAAAACCGTCCCGTCCAACAACTCCTAATATGATGACAGAAGAGGAGCGACAGCTCCAAAGGTATGTGCGATTTTTGACGGAATCATTCAATTCAGCATGTTATTGCATTAATATTACTCCTGTTCCTTTTGCATGTTTACTTTCCTGTACATTCTTATTCAGAAAGGTGGGTCAGTAGAGTAGCCTTCGTTGAGGAGAATAAAAATGTGAAAACAAAGATAAAAAGGGGTCACTCAATAATCATAAATCTCGAGGCAACGTTACTCCAAGAATTTATATTTTTTTCTCAGGGCTATACAGGCGAGTCTGGTTCTTTATCAAGAGAGAGCTGGATGTACAGAAGAGGAAGGGAATGCGAACACAACTGGAAGTAATGATGAAGACGAACAAAGTTCACTGGAAGGAACTGCTGAACAGTTAAAATTAGCTTTGAGGTTGTCGGAGCAGCAACAGCTCGAAGAGGAGCAACGTCGTCTTCTGGAAGAGGAGACCTTCAGACAGGTTCTCGAACTTTCACTTACTGAAAAGTGAATTTTAACTTGAATGACGATAGAAACACACGTGGAATGGTTGGACAGAAATTGAATTAACGATAAAATGAAAAAAAAAAAAGCTTCCTTGGGACGGTTTAAAGAATTGAGTACGTTATTTATTTCTTAGGCATCTTTAATATGAGAGTCCGTAGCAATACGTTTCGCCAGTTGACGAAGCCTTGAAAATTACAGAGATATAACTAACAGGGCAGGTGGAGATGGTAAACTGAAAGTATTTCATTGGTGCATAAAGGAAAGTGAGAGAGCGTCAATAAAAGAATAAGGTGAAATAAAAACAAACTGCTACGGGAAAAAATTTCTTAAAATACCAAACGGGAGTATCGTTCCCGCTTCACGTAAATCATCCTAACATTTGAAAGTATATATACTGTAAGACATTTCACAAGTGTCAATATTCGAATAAATATGCGCTTGTAATTCTCAAGTCTTCAGCCACTGATCACCTCATTCTTGATCTTCGGGCTAGTCGCGATGTGTTCAACTTTCCTTGGCGCGACTCTAAAGTGTTCACGAATTCGTTTAAATAAAATAAGAGAGAAAAGCCTTGATAATCTTGAATGTTTTCGCTACACACAAGCATACATTACGCCAGATTGATTAGCCCGTCGTAAAGGTATATTTGTATAAAGTAATTTTACAGTTACATTGAGTCATTCTAATGAAATACCAATAAAGTGATACAATAACAATACTCTATAAAGAGTACAGACATGATTCGCATTTATTCTCACGATGCGTATCGCTACTCGAATTCCGACTGGGCCCTGTAATATAAATGAAAGGTTATTTATCTAAGGCTAGTTAAATGGCGAATAATGTTCCTGACGTGTATATTTAAATATGGTTGGTACGCACCTACGGTAAATGGTACCCAGTATGTTAGCGCTTTGCACGAAGCGCTGTTCATTCTTATGAGCTTGCTGGTGCCATTTTTTTCGTACTGCAATCCAATGCGGTATGTGATCCCGCAGTAATGTCTCGCGGGATTTCAGCGTTTGTCCCTCCTGTACCAACGATTTATAACTGGTTACTAACAATAGATTATACTCGTTAACAAGAAAGATAAGAAAAAGAAATAATGGACTATGGAAGTATTCTTAATTATTTATAACTTTCTATCACGTGGATATGAATTAGACAATGATTGTAAACTCCTTACTCGCTAATCACTATAGTCACACTCAATACTTATATTTGCCTGTTTTAAGTTCATAAGAGTATTACTCTGTTTATATTTAGTAATACGTAAGCGCTAGTTGAAGATACTCACATAATCCAAATTCAGTTCTTCCTTGCTCCCTGGTATCGGGGATGGAATTCTATTCTTTGGTAATGCTTCCTCTCTTGGTAATGGTGCAGGTAACGTAAATACGTCTCTCAATTCTCCATCGATATTTATTACATTATTCGTGGAATTCAAATCACTTAACACTTCTGGGCTGGGGCTTCGTATTCTACATATTTGTATAGCAACGGTTAGTAATTGCCTAAATGACTTTAATTAAAGATTCAGATACTTACTTAGGCACAAGATTTGGATTTCTTGGTTGATTTGCCATCCAAGCCCTACAGATTGGATAGAGTGGAGTATCTTCACGAAATTGAGCTAGATCTACACTGCGGTCAAACAGTTTCATTACATATGTATGATGAAAGGCTGCATCCATTGGAACCTGTCTCCTACGACGGATCTTACGTGGTTGCTGGAACCTCATTGTCTTTGATGGATACAGCGTCTCTCTGAAAAACATCGTTTAACATTCCAATTGAATACGCGATTAAAAATATGAATCTTCAAGTGTTTCAGGGGTTTACATTTTTTTCAAATGATGCTTGTAATCATGAGACGAACTCTCCTCACTCGAATCAGCTGAAGAACCTGTATCACTGTGCTGTAGCAACTCACGTAAGGCACCTTTCAGTCGATCTCTGGCAACGAGTACATCGTTATCACCTATCAAAAACAAAATGTGCGAATTAATCTCCAGACGGAATGTTTTCTCACGATTATCTGCTTATTCATTGAGAAAAATATATTGTAGAACTCAGGTTAAGTTGAGATATTTTACCTATTTCGTCTTTCACTTCCACTTTAACGCGTCCCGGTATTACGGACTGTGAATGTCTCTTTTTACCCATCTAAAATTATTAAAAAAGAATTTCATATTTTATTCTTTAATGATTGTTTACATAAATAAATTGAAATTTCTTATTCTACGTTCGCATCTGATTACATTCAATACGCATGTTTGAAAATATATTCTTCATATAACCCAGCATCGTCACCTTACCTCTATTTTCTTTTTGCAAGTGAATTAATAAATTAAATTTGTATAAATGTCTAATATCCTTGTTGATAAACGTCAGAAGTGTTATAGGTTAAACGTACGCGCCATTTTACAACTGATTTTTCGCTTATAAAGCTACTAGGGTCTTAGCGTTGGCATAATTTGCAGAGATGCGTAGGGTGGGTAGGGAGGTACAGAACAGAGAAGAGTAGGGAGATGCACAACGCTACGGTTTTAAGCGATACCAAAAGCATGGCGCTAAATCCTAGCGACGAGTCCGGGAGTAAGATTTTGTGATCATCGCCTCCGTCGATAATGCGAATCCCGTCGTAGTCGAGCTGAACATGATCATGAACGTCTAGCTTGGCGGGCAGAGGTTCTCCGCAACTTACGGCTGGTTCCCAGAGCGCAAACCTTACAACCCTCCAAAGGGCATAAGGCAGAAAGGAATAAGAAAAAGAAGGATTCATTCGAGTAGTCATATAAGAGTAGTCACCCTTAGGTGGCTCGCTCTCGCGTATGTAGTACAATTTGTTCGATTTTCTAAAAACGCTCCAACATGTCGTTGACCTGGGAGCACTCGTGTGGGTAGAGGGGGTCCTGTTTGTCCGTGGGGAGGTCGTGCGGGGTAGTCCGATGGCTTTGGGTAAAGTCCTACTTTGCCTTGTGCTCTTGGGTCAGTTTCACTTGGGGTAGGTGCAGGTGCTACTGAGCACCTACTAGTTTAAAGTCACCCTCTGTCGGAGACATTTTGCGCGGGGATCAATGGCTGATGGGGTCCGCCACAGCCGGTGGATGAGGTCCCTTCCGTCTAACTCACTGAGCTTGCTCGGTGGGAAGGGACGGAGGTTGTAGCGCTAAATATCGTCCCTCGGGATGTCCTGGCGGTGTTCGCAAGGGCGTCGTCGAATGCTACGTCTATGGTCTTTCGTTGCGGTGGAGCTTGACTAGGTTTAGTCTTAACTTTCGCACTTAACTTACCCTTACCCCTTTTGCGTTTTCCTTGTCGCTCGACCCGACTTCCTTTACTTCCTGAGGTTTTTCCCCCCTAGTCCTGTGCGCGACAGCCGCAGAAATCGGGGGTTTTCCTCACAATAAAAACACGGTCTCCTGTGGGGCCTCAGAAGTGTCGTAGCTCCCTCCTGGAGAGGCAGGACCTCACGGAAATGGGAGAGGAGGGACCCATTTCGCTCCCTTATACTTCCTACTTCTCCCACTTTTTCCAGTATTCCTTTTTTTTCGCTCCTCCGGAATAATCTGATCCTCGTGCTCAGTCCTTATCATCTCTCTTCTTCACTCATCCTTTTAAACAGTGTTCCTCTTTTTCCCTTAAACAACATCTTCCCTGCTTAATGCCACCAAACATTTCTACTCAATTTTCGAATCTCCTGTTCGTTCCTACGTCTCTATCACACTCCTTCTAGTATATCCTCAAAACCGAAGTTTTTAAAATGTGGTCTGCAAAAAGAAAAGTCCAAAGTGGTAGCGCATATTAACATACAAGACGTAATCTGTATTGCAGTGATATATTTTATACATTCTTAATGCTACTGTTATTGCTAATCTTTCGCAAAACATGTATGTACATCTGTACTTTAAATACTGTATCGTTATCATATTTCTTCAATAAATGATCTTGAAACACTTATATACGTTGATATTCTTTCCCGACCTGCAAATATCCCAGTGTACGAATGAGTTTTGTCTCTTTCTTACTGTACCCCGACGTAACAGCATCCTTCTCCTCTTCCTGTCCCCGTATGCTCGACACCCCTTTTCCGTTATGTTCCATTTTCTCTGCCATTATTTCCATTTCATATGCAAGTTTCCAAAAGTACAGGGATTTTAAATTTGAGTGCAGTGTATTGCGCCGAGTATTTCACACAAATCTTGAATAACAAAGCGAATTTATGATAACCATAACAATCACACTTGAACCGCGCCCCGCGCAATCACCTCGGCTTTTCCCCTGATTATAAGCTTACCCATCTACCAGACAAGGGCAGTTATGAGCGCGTACATTCAAACTTATTGGAGGCACTGTGTTGCGCAAAGTATTATCCAAAATTTTGAATAATATGGGAAATTTATGGTAACCATAAAAATTGTTATGGCGAGAGCGAATGAGGTCAGTTTTGGGCGCATACATTTACAATAATTCTCGGCAGTGTACTGCGCTAGGTATTTTTTATAAATATTAAATAATAGAGAGAATTTATGGTAGCGAGAGTAAAGACGAGTGTCCTAGCGCATTGCTTACTCCGAGACACACTTGGAGCGCGCGGCGC
>JARQSV010000345.1:0-17929 GCA_030142285.1 Calameuta idolon | reverse complement strand
AACGAAATCGTCCGAGAGCCTTGGCAAAACTGCACTAACCAACCCGAGAGCATAGTTTCTAAACAGGGTGGCGACCCAAAGGGAGCCGGAAAGCGAGAATGTTATCTGTATCCGGTAGCCGAAGTCGCCTTGTGACCGTGATTCGAAAAATCACGTCACAGTACATAACAACGACGATTTTCATTTATGGTCTCCTCTCTTCAGGTATTTCAGCTTGTTACTCCCTCATTCTGCTGTAGCCCGTCTCCCTCAGCCTTTTTTATTCGTCGTCATTTAGGCAGAATACCCCTATTCCGCCGTTTCGAATTTTTGTTATTCTGGAGATTCTAATCCCAAGATTGACCGGATCAATCTTCGACTTCAGAAGCGTTCTTGTTCGCTCACTTTCACGTTCTTGATACTCTCTACTGTGTTCTTCCTAATTTTATTACGATGTTGTCCCTCCTGCGATATTTGCGTTGTTGTTGTTAATTTTTGTAGCTAGACCCTCTCTTATCTGTTTTATCAGTATCGTCGTTTAGTAGGTTTCTTTAGCTCCATTGTTACTCCAGTTTCCATTCCTTTTTGTCTTCTCTTTATCGATTTTAGCTAGATTTCGTTTAATTTCTTTTAGTTACTTCGTCAGTACCTTCGTTGCGCATTCCACCTGCCGCCGAACCATGTTCCGCAGAATGCTGCCCAATTCGTAAATTGAGGCGTACCCCTCAATGTACTTACAATTAGTTATTTCAAACGTCTCACCTTCTCTTCATTGCCGTCGTCTTGCTCTCATGTCCTTCTTTTATTACTTGGTCTACAGTCCGTTCCATTTACTTGAATCAAGGGGGAGAGAGGGGAAGTGGGAGGGGACAGAGGGAGAGGGAGAGCGAGAGAGATAGAATTCAATTTATTTCATCATGACCATAGCCCTATACAATTTCTCATATAAAATGAATAATAACCGATAAGAAACACACAGAATCGTGTCAAAAATGAAAGGCGCCCAGTACAGCCAGTTAATAATATAACATATGTCTCACTGCTATGGAATATACAGGGTGTCCCATTTGAAACAGGACGGTTGAATATCTCCTTAAGAAAGAGCGAGACAGTAAAATGTGTCAGAAGAAAGTTGTAGGATACGAGGGGGGAAAATCAGTGAAAATAGACTTTATGCTCCTACTATTTATGCTTCTATGTTACAAGCATAAAGCCAGTTTCTTTAAATGGCAACAACATTTTTGAACCCCCACAAGTTGTGCGTCTCATCAAGACGAATTCAACCATACCCTATTTTATGATTTATTCATCGATTTTTTATGAAATATCACACATAAAGGGAACAAAATCTGATTATCTTAATTAAAGCTTTTTTACATGTTCTATTTCACATGTTCCACGTGTGTGATTGTGTAGGTGCAGGACACACATATTGCAGGAGATATTCGACGTTGCCACCATTTTCAGTGAGACACAGCTCCAGCCTGCATCGAAAGTTTCCAATAACAGACCGAAGAACTACAGGAGAAATGTTTGCAATCGCATCTCTGATGCGATTTTGTTCCACTTTGGTATAATATTTCATAGAAAATCGATGAAAAAAAAATCATAAAATAAGTTATGGTTGAATTCATCTTGATGAGACGCACAACTTGTAGGGCTGGTTTTATGCTTGCAACATAAAAGCATAAATAGTAGGAGCATAAATTCTATTTGCACTGACTTACCCCCTTCGTACCCTACAACTTTCGTCTGATACATTTTGTTGTCTCGCTCTTCCTTAAACAAATATTATACCGTCCTGTTTCAAATGGGACACCCTGTATAATATAATAAAGAGATAATAATAAAGTCTACAACTATAATAGAATAAATAATAGATAGTAAGAAATTATAAGTATACTATAGATACTATACTGTAGGTACTAGCTGAATGGATGGTAGTCAATGAAAATAATATTAGTTGGAGAGATATAAGGTATACTATAACAATACTACTATATAACTTAATACTAGGAGGAACAAGATAGTAAAACCACCACTCATTGTTCCGCAATAAAGTAGTCGCGTAATCGTGCGCGAAACGTGAATTTAGAGGGCGCATCTCGAATCGCGGTTGGCAAGGAGTTCAAAAAAAAAAGAGCTCCACCAACATGGACGGCATGTTTATAGCATTCAGTGCAATGAATAGGCATGGCAAGGTCGTCGTTCCTACGTCTGATTTCACGATATAGGTGCGAGAAAGGTGAAGTGACCAGTGCAAATCTAAGATACGCAGGATTACCCGTATGTAACAGTTTATAAATAAGTTTGCTAAGTAGAGAAAGTCGTCTTTGCTTAATTCTTAACCAGTTTAGCTGACGATAATAATGCATAATACGTTTGTTTCTACATAAGTCAAAAATAAAATGCACACACGAGTTTAGCGCCACTCGCACCTTTTGTGTGAGCCTACTAGACAGCTGCCGTACACCAGTAAGCAGTAATCGATAAGAGGAAAAATAAGGGCTATCACAAGTGATATCCTGAGATTAACATTGACGGCGAAGCGGTTTTTCTTTAGCAATACAGCGTCTTATTTACCCGCCTACATACCTCAAGGGTATGCTCAGTCCAAGTAAGAGTATTGTCTGTTGTAACTTCGAGACAATGCATGGATAATACGAAGGGAATGGACTTACAATTAGAATCTACGTGCAAACAAGATACCGATTCTACATTCAATATATTTAGATACCTAGGTGAACCAGCAATCATAGAGTGCATCTTGGAGGGATTAAATCTAAGACAGTATATAGCGGCCCATTGAGTGATTGCATTTATGTCATGCTACACCCCTTCGGATCTTTGGGTTTACAATGTAAGTAAATAAGCAAGTCATCAACATAGATGGAGTATGAAGAATTTGAAATGACGCTTAGTAAATCTTTCAGATACAAGACAAATCTTCACCAGGTTATCCCCTTGGTCGATACGGATAGTAAATAAAGAGCCAATTTTCTTCACGAAGATGACACTATGACGAATCCACACCCTGAGTTCCGGATGCGGATTGACATGGGCCCAAACCATAGCTAAAAATTTAGAGGTTCATGCTAATTTATAGCTAGCAAACGTCTTTCGTATCGTTCCTATGTACGAGACGTAGCCAAAAACGAATGTCTTCTTCTTAATTGGAGAATCCAATGGAATTTTGCAAAAATACAATTGAATATCGCGCCGTGTTCCGTATTCCGACATTGTAGAATGGCCTTGAAGCGGCATACCGTTTGACGTAAAGTGGTCTGATTTTGTACAATTCTTTCGAGTGTCGGGCAACCTTAGGTTTAGTTAGATTTTAATATATTTCTTTTTTGTCCGTGGTGCTCCTATCCGTTACGATTGGCCGTGTGGTCCTTAGTTTTAGCTCGCCCGGTGGTATATTTAGGTTTAGTTCACCTGGTGGCACCCGGTTACCCGTGTATCTTTCATAAGTAATATCTTTTCGTAGTTTCTTGCAGTATCGGTAACTCTACCAAGAGTACCTGGCACCCAGCATTTCGATTTTGCCTAGACCACCTACGCTTCCGAATTCCGAGTTTTGTAAAATTAAATTTTATGGACGGGATAACGTCACAGTTCATTGTCAAGGTTAATAATGCATATTCTCAATTCGTCATAATGTAAATATGCTGGCAGACAGTACGTTTATTTTTAATTAAATTCTCAGATATATTTGGTTCTATATGCAGCGTTTTTAAAAGGTTTTAAAAATTATTCCGTCTAAAATTCATTCACAGACGGTAAATACAGTTCTATATTTCTCATATGCAAATAAATATAATAACGAAATATAATTGCGCTTGCAATATTGGCAATGAATTAAGGAACATAACCACGGCAAAATTGTACTTAAATATAAGCGGCATTAATAACAAAAGAATCGAAATGACATTACAGGAAATTCCACAATGACAATCAAAAGAATGAGCCAGTGTCAGATGATATAATAAGTAACTATCCAGTGACTTATGTACTTAGCATAGAGATATGATTTCAAAATTTCTTGTACATTGAATCATAACGACACATAGAAATAGTATCTTTTTTAAGAAGGTGAATTCACAGCAATCCTGTACTTGGTGAAGCTTTTTATACAGAAGTGTTTTGAGGGGCAAAAGAAGCAGGCAAGATGCAGCTTGTGTCCTAGGTCATGGGATCGCAAGGTGCAAATATATTGTGAAAAGTACAATCAACCTACCTGCAAAAAACATAGAATAGTATACTACAGTGGTTGTGGGTTACATGAATAATGAAATATAACTTAATTTTTAAGTATTGGTCTGTATTGTAGTTTATCTGGATTTTGTATTACATAAGAAGAAAAGTATACTCGAAAAACAACTTGTTATGACTATTTCATTGACTGTTTCCATATTTCAATGTTCTAAATTTTTTCATTTTCATTGCCCTTAATAAATATTCTTTTTCAACAGAACATATCGATGGTACTTTTTTTTCTAATAGTCCAATATGTCCTCTTTGGTAACCCATTTGAAATTTATGAATTGACTGATTACAAAAAAAAAGATACAAATGTTTGTATAAAAAGTGGTGTTTCTGTTGATTTTCAGCATTTTTTAACATTAAATGGACATTCCATCATTTCAATTGCGATTAAACTGACTTTACTTTTTACTATTCGCTTCCTTACTAAAATGAAAAATTATATACCATCAAACCCCTTTATCTCTGATTGAGACAATTTTATGAACAAGAACCATGTAGGGTTGATATTCACACCAGCCAACCATTAGAAGATTAAAAACATAAGTCTGCCGTTCTAGGTTTAAAATTCTATTGAGTTAGACTAACAATGGAATTTAAAAATAAAAGGATAAGTTTGAAACTCCTTGAATAACACTTGAGAACTTATATTACAATTAGTCGAATAAATATACTCAAACATGTATAAAAAGGAAGGAATCGAAATTGATCAATCATTATTAGTTTTGCAATTATAAAAAGAGAATCGGAAGACAAAGTCATTCAGTGGTTGAGGTATTGAATTGTTAGGTTGGGTTGTTGAGCCATTAAATCATTATGACTGATTTCACGAACACGATTTATTATTTGAACTCAGTTTCACTCCAAGTTTAGCCATTCAGACATTTGCATTTTGTAGATAAACAGAGTTTAAACAATAAGCTATGTTTGTGGAAACAAGCCTAAGAGTCAAGAAATACTAATCATGAGTGAAATTTGGATAGAATTGAAGACATTATATAGGTCTCTATTATAATGATATTATAATCTATATGGCTAAACTGCAGAATATTTCTATTTCTAGTCTTTTTCAGGTTAGCTGTGGATTGTTCAGTTTTTTGTACATGAAATTCTTTAAAAAGGAATCATATTCTGCAGTTATACTATTTATATTATATGTACAAAGTTGTTGACGGAACTATTTCACAATATATTTACGTTATTTTATTGAGAACCTCGTATCATTTGATTACGCTTGTGTTGCTTGCGGACTGTCAAAAAACTACACCAAACTAATTGACAGACTAGTTACTCTTCCTTAACGATAACCTCAAAATGTAATGATGTGACCCAACTATACATGCATACGTACATACTACACATTTCACTGTTATATACGGGGACTTTGCTGCATGACTGTATCTCCATATTAATTTATAAAAAACTTTTGAAACATCTACATTTCATAATGCATGCATGCCATAATAAAAATTGTATTATTTCTTTATAATAAAATTTTAATTTTGACGTACCCACGGAACCAAGCTCTGGAGACATCTGAAAGTCTATGTCCATAAGTCTACTCCACTGAGCATCCTCTTTTACCAACATGTTACCCACGATTTACAATCACACCACACGTTTCTGTTAACCTTATCTTGGGGCTCCAATAATCAATTTCAGAAGGTTGTATTTTATCGCGGTATATAAAAGACAATTTTAACTATCTGCCAGTGTCAGACGGATCAGTATTTCTCATTGTTTAGTACTGAAACACTACGATGTTTATGTTTATATCTAACGTGCTTTCCGAAGTCACGGCACCTTCGTAGTGCAAGTTTTCTATTTACTCGAATTGAGCCGGCACTACGAACCATCGACATATAGCATGGACCATGATACAAATGGACGAGGTATAGCCACTAGCGTTCTGCGCATTTGGACGTGACGTCACTGGGTCATCTCTACTCTGATTGGTTGACCACTCGCTGCGGCGATGTCCTTTTGTTTTAACCGTTAAGATCATTAAGATACTATTTCATGTATGCGACTGCGACAACTGTCGCGCGACAAAATCACGCTGATTGGTTAAAAATTGACGGGATGTCGGTGTACTTTCGTCTCACAGGGAGTACTTTCTGTCGCACGAAAGTAGAACCGAGATGAACTTTCGATTTTGTCGCGCGATAGTTGTCGCACTCGCATGCATAAAATAGTACCTTTAAATACAGGTCTTGTATCTCCGATTGTGGGGGTAGTCTTCTTAAAGCCCTTTACACACAAAATAACGTAACGACGTAGCGTAAGGAAACCAACGAATGAAAATCTAGTATTGCCCCGTCCAACAGAACAATACTAGCTTCTGATTGGTTGGTTTCCTTACGCTCCGTCTTAATGTAAGATCATCTACGTAAGGACGTAAGATGTAAGCGTAACGAAACCAACCAATCAGAATCTAGTACTGTCCCTTTAGAGGGGGGCTTACTAGATTCTGATTGGTTGGTTTCCTTATGGTTACGTCTTACATCGTTACGTTATTTGTGTGTGAAGGGCTTTACTGTAGTCTCTTCATGGAAGTAATCCCCAGCCACCATTTTGTAGAAAGTTTTCATAGAATGCAAATAGACACGAGGAAATTAATTTCAACTAACTTCTGTCTTCATGAATTATAATTTGTAGTATGTAAACGGTGAGTTTATAATTTTGGAATTTGTGACTAATATCATACAGAGTGTAACTTTTCGCAAATACAAAAATATTTAGGTTCTATAATAATTGCGAAAATGTATATTTAAAAATATTGAATGTACTTATGCATTCAATAACCACGTTGCAGGATTAAACTGAAACTAGCAAATCATGTTTGTTTGATCGTATTCTAACTTTATAAATACGGATTATATATTGTAAAATTCTGTATATTAAGAAATAGAGTTATTTCTGATTATTCACTTGAAAATATGTTTTTAGGATATCTTGGAAAGATGGTGCGTCATAACAATCAACTTCCTGACAATCTGCCTCAACTGCAGAATTTAATCAAGCGAGATCCTGAATTATATAAAGAAGAAGTATGTCTTTTATTTGGTAATATGTTATAAGGTTAGGCAATCTATGTAGTATGTCCGAAGTTCTAGTAAGTTTTGAAAACAATGGTAGACTACATGCCAGATCTCAACTATAGTTGTTGCTATAATGAATTTCTTCAGAATGATAAATTTCAAATTGTTTGTTTGTTTTTGAGCTAAAATTAGCATGAGGTTTTCAAATAACCTATGTGCATGTTAGTAAAATACTGAGACAAGTTGACTGGCTAGAACTAAAAAACTGATTGATATAACTAGCTTTTTTGTTTGTCTTTTTTCTAGTTTCTGCAACAATATAATCATTATAAATCTACCATCGAGGTGTTCCAATTGACACCAAATAAGTACAACAAGAGTCTGGATGAATTGTCAATGTTTCTAGCTCAAGTAAGTGTGTACTTGTAATATGTAATGCGTTTCCCATGATTATCATGACAAAAATACGTTTTATACTTGAAAGAAAACTTCTGTAAAGTGTCAATTATACATATATGGTTATTTGGGACTGAAGACCAAATGTTTAATTATCATGGCTTACTTTAGTTGCTACAATAGTTCTGAAAAAGCCTATATAAGAAAATGTATTTCACTCACAATTATATATTAGTGATTGTCATTTTTCTTTCAGGTGTAAAAGCAGCATTTTGTCAAGTTGGAAGTTTATGGATACATATTACAACCAATATTTAAAATTTTTAATATAATAATGAATAAGCATTTGCAAGATAATTTAAAACGTAAAATAATTTGCAGAGATACTCTAATAAATCATCTACAGTCCTTAATTGGTATTTACAATGAAACAATGCCTGAAAGTATCTTTGTTTATGGGCATATTGCAACGGGAAAATCTTTAATTATTGAATCATTGTTGTCTTGTTTGCAATATAAATTTTCCATTATTGATTGCGTCGAATGCCTTACTTGTCGACATATCTTTGAATACATCTTAACTGATATTTCATCACAATTATCCATCACAACAGACATATATAAAATACAAAAGTGCGACAATTTAGCCGATTTTATTTCGCAATTTAAATTTATATTAAAATATAATGAACGACCGACTTTTTTAGTTTTTGATAAATGTGATCGCTTACGGGATATAGATATGAATTTATTACCTGCATTTTTAAGATTAAAAGAGTTGCTGGGTGAGAATGTTTGTACAATTTTTATAAGTGACATCGTCTGGGAAAAGAACAATGTCAAGATTGGTATGCGTGAACCAATTAAACTGCACTTTCCACAATATACTCGTGAAGAGATAGCACAAATCCTTGTTTTGTCAAAACCAAAATCTTATGATGATGGATTTTACAAGAATTACATAAATCTCTTTCTCTCTGTGTTCTTCAGATTTTGTAGGGATCTAAATGAGCTTCGTTACATGGCAAAGGTAAACTTCTCCAAATATGTAGAACCAATAGAGACAGGCCAATGTAATGTGAACGATATTACTGCGTTATGGCGCAATATATCCAATATTTTGAAGACAAACCTTGAAGTGATTTATCTCAGAGTTGCTTCAAATGATTTTGATCAGCGCGCTCAAATGTCGCAAGAAATAGAATCAACAACTAAATTAGCTTTAAGCTTTGAATTGCCGTTCTATGCCAAGTATTTATTAATAGCTGGATATTTAGCTTCATATAATCCCTCGAAGGAAGATAAACGACTTTTCTTAAAGCAAAGTGGAAAAACAAAGAAAAAAACTACAGTTAGTAAAAAAACGGTAAAACTGAAAACGCATACAGGACCACATAATTTTTCTCTGGATAGAATGCTTGCGATATTTTGTGCTATTCTTGATGACAAAGTTGATCTCAATGCGAATTTACTTGCACAGATACCTACAATGTGCCAATTAGGGTTATTAGCTATCTCAGGCGACTGTAACTTGGACGAGACAAGGTTCAAATGTTGTGTCAGCTATGAATTTATAGTAATTATTTCGAAGACTATTGCATTTAATATAAAGAATTATTTATATGATTTTTTGAAATAGGGAAATTGTACATAGAGGCATTGACCCATAATGTACAGCGCTATGTATAACTTTTGTTCATTATTAATTATTTTGCCATTCTACAATTATTGCTATCGTTATTATATGCTCATAAACTAATTTTGTATAACCTCATTATCATTATACTATTTTTTTAAATTGTATTTCCACATTAAGGTACTATTCACGTATGGAATATTTATTTTAGTATTTCTTTATATTCTAACTTATGATAATGCTATAATTGTATTATGATTTTGGAATAAAATAATGTTGAATAACATTTAACTTTATACTTTATTTATATTTTTTTTAGCATATGTAATTATTGAATTAATATATATATTTGTAATGCAGGTGGCTCATTGTTACTCAGACATACTGAAAATGTATCCCCAGAAGCTAATTGATATTCTCGAAACTCATAATACGATTCTGGACAGTGAAATGCGAATGGTAAGTATATAATGTTTTTATGTTATAAATATGCTATATACTTTTTCCGGTATAATAGAGACATTCTGCTAACATTAAACATAGTGAGGTGTCTAAAATATCATAACTCCTTGTTTTCACTCTTTAAATGTGTGCATATTCAGACCGTGCTTCGAACGAAATAACTGTATACAACTTCAAATATCATGTTAACAATTTTATAAAATAACCTATTAAATGCTGCATGTACAAAGAATTTTTAAATAAAACGCGTCCGTTTTAAGGTATTCCGAGTGTAGAACTATTAAGCATTTTTTGCTATACTACAATTTCATTACATAGCATCGTGTTAACATATCTCAGGTTTCGTTACGAACCTTTCAATGATTAACATAAAAGAATCGGGAAGACATTACAGGAAATCCCACAATGACAATTAAAATAATGAGCTAGTGCCAGGTGATATAACAATTAAATGTCTAGTGACTTATGTACTTGCATAGTAATATAATTTCAAAACTTTTTGTATGTCGAATCATCACGAAAGATAGAATAGTATCTTTTTTAAGGAGGTGAATTCACAGCAATTCAGTACTTGGCGGAGCTTTTTAGACGGAGATATTTTGAGGGGGGATTTCACAAGTTTTTGTTTTTCAGTAGAATATATTGAACATATTCTGAAACGAAAGCAGTATTGACGCTGAATGAATAAACGTAAAATGTAAATATATACAGTTATAGAAACGAACGTGAATACGGTGTGACATATGTCACCAAAAGTATATGTATACTGTGCTGGAAAAAAATGTTGACCAAAATATAAATTCAATTAATCCAGTAGCAGAATTTTTTGTAGAAATACATAGTAATATATCCAAATTTTACACGAAAATGTCTTCTGTGAAGAGTACAATTAATCGGGAAAAATGGAATACAACAGAAATACTGCCCAATTGGTCAATATAATAAATGAAGAAACAATAAGAAAAAAAAATTACTTCACGTTAGCGGCGAATTATCATATGACGTGGCACTTCATAGCCAACAGTCATTCGTTATTGCTATTCAATCAATCATTGACATCCATTAATCCAGTTTTTGAACTAGTCCGATATAGAATAAATAAATTATGCAAATCTAGATTACAAGTACTGCTGCACTGCTGACTGTATATGATGTACATCCCTCTGAAGCGAAGATCGTAGTAGCTAATGATATAAGTATGGGATACGTAAGAGTTACCCTATAAACAGCCTGTGTACTAATAATACCTATACAGCACAAAACATACAGATACACTTAGAAATATTGCTGAAATGTAATAAGCAGATTGATATATTTCAAAAATGTTTCTACAACGTTTCTGAATATTTTTTACTTTAGGGACAATTAGATGGAGAAGAACGAGATTACAAGACTACTAACATTTGTTAAACAATCAAAGGATTAAAGGAACAGATGAATAATAGCGGTTGAATATCTAAAATTGATTACATAATTCAGGATGATCAATAGATATTGATTGTCTGTGTTCAAATTAATTGTTATTTAAATTTTTAATAAACTTAAAGACAAACTCGAGCAGACCGTTTACCCCCCTTAAAACCAGTATTTGAATATCAATTAATTTAATTGTTCTCCTACTCTCCAGGCTTCCGCCTAGAGGCAAGTGCGCTAGCCACTACATCATAGTTCCAGTTTCTATTATTTTGTATGTGAAAATTTCTTTTTAATGTCTAGGTATACTTTTCATTACTCGGGATGTGAAACATTTTAGTTTTTGTTTCATTGAAATCGGTCCACTCCTTCTAGGTGAAAGTGCATTATGACATGGACGACATACCCAACTTTGGGGATTGATTTCACCTCCTAAAACCGTTGTTCCGCCGATAAAATCAAATACGTGTCTGTTAGTTTTTCAAGCGCTACAACATAGTTGAGTTTCATTGAAATCGGAGGGGGACACTACAGTAATGTTCCTTGTAAGTCTGGCCTTATAATAACACATATTATTCGTATATAGTCCGTCTATGAGTTCGATGTTTTTTTTTTTTTGACAGATCGAAAATAATGAGATCACTGGCAAGACATATGTCATTGTATAAAATTTTGCAAAAATGCATATTCATGATTTTGAATCAAACATAATTTATTTTCCTATTTTAGCATATGTTTATGTTATTTTATAGGTAACTATATATGATTTACTCTGGACTGCATTATCTGCGAACTGTCAAAAAAAAAAACACATTGAACTTGTGAACCGACTATACTATTGTAAAGACAGCCTTATATTATCTGACAATTCAGTGCGAACTTTAGCTTTTCGGACAAAATGTTTGTGTTTGTACGTATATACATAGGATCGTTATGCCGTTATGAGTTCTTTAGGATCACAAATAAATTATTGCATCGATTTCAAATAATATAAAAAACGATTATAGTTTATTAAAATTGGTATGATGTAAATACGAAGATACAATGAAAGTTACTATTCACGTCTATGGAATATGCTCCAGGACCGCAATCCTAGCTCGGAACTTTGCGAGTGACCGCTGTGGCTTACAAGATGCCTCTCATGGCTTTTAACTTAACATCTTATGCATAGGGTCAGCATTCGCCTGATGCTGACTTTGCGTCTGGCGTTTAACAATAGCGTGAGTTTTATCATGGGGCATAACAGTACATACACACTGGTCTGTAGACTAACTAATCTGTTGTGTAAAAAATTAAGCCGCAAGTTGAAACTTTCCATTTGCTTCCTACGAATCGTAGGTAGTGTATGTACAAAGACTCTATATAAGGAAGCCAAGGATTTAAATTTTGCAATTTGCTTTTCATTTTATTTTAATCGTTGGCTTCCTCATAGATGAATCTTCGTTTATTATGACGATTCAGAGGAAGCAAATTGCAAAATTTAAATCCTTGGCATTGCCCGCACGATACAATGCATGATAATGCATTTTAAATATAAAATTGATAGATGTCAAGGTCATTAAGTAATTTGTACTGCATTGACATATTTTTAAAAGAATGGAAGCCGTAACATAAGAACCTTGCTTTACAGTTAAACATCTTGTATGGCAAGTTTTACGTCATCATATGAAAGTTTCACTATTTTGTTGGCACTAGCGGAATATTATTGGATTGACCAATGGTATAGTTTTGTGAGGTCTCTAATTGTTTACTCTCTCACCATTTATTCTTTCCTATTTCCTGTTCCTCCGAGTGCCATGGAGCAGCACGTGTACAAACTGATTGATCTTATATAGTTAATAATGTGTTTACTTAAATAATTTCGGTAGGGTATGGCTGTAGCCCAGTGGTTAAAGTAGCGGAGTCTTAGCGGAAAGGTTCGTGGTTGGCACTCAGCTCAAAAATTAAAATATGAGATATTACTAATACTTTTTTTTCAGCATTATATAATTGTCTATTCGTGAGATGCACACTTCGTAGTATGAGGCTCAATAATTTTTCTATACCAATAAAAAAAACCTTAAATATGCAAAAGTGGAAACTGTGGATATCCTGGGGATATCTGTAGGATATCCATAACCGGATGTAGATATCCAGTGGATATTCACATTGGATATCGTAGACATCTTATGGATATTCTAGGGATAGAAAATGCTGTGTGGGTCTGTCTTTTAATAAACTTCTTAAACTTAGAATTTCGCTAACTGACTCACTGTCAGATAAGGCTACATACTCTGCACCTATAGATGATTTCGTTACACTCCCTTGCTTCTTTGATTTCCAGTCAATTACATTACCATACATTCTGAAAACATAACCAGTTGTTGACTTTCTATCAATAGGGTCTCCTGCCCAATCAGCATCAACAAAACAGTCCAATATGTTCGCACTTAAATTCCTTTCAAAGTTCAATTTTAGACCTTTTATTAAATTTTAATATTTCATAATTCCTAACGCATACTTGTAAGGACTGTGATCATAACAATTTTGAAATCTACTTAAATAGTTCACACTATAACTTATATCTAGTCTTGTTTCAGAACTAATATATAAAAGTTCTCCTATCAAATTTCTAAATTTTACGTTTTTTAGCAAATTTGTTTTATATATTTGCATACAGGTGCAAGGGGAATAAATAAAAATCAGTCAATCTCGTACGAAAGAAATGAATAATAAGTTTACTACGTTTAATATATGTTACAAGGCTCCGGTCTCTATTTTGACTTGCACTCGAGAGAGAGGCTCGGGCTCAACTAACCAGCACACTAGCATTCGATTCGATAATGGAACGTATTACACGTATATATGCATACAGGCAAACTATCGGGTACACATGTACAAAGCCACATGACATCTGTCCCTTGCTCCTCTACTTAGGCGCGTATACATATGTGTACATATATGAGAACAAACATTCCATTAATGTTTTCACATAAATTATTCGCTGGATTACATTTTAAGTTTTGTTCCATTGGAGTAGCATACAACTTCGCATTTTCTAGTTCATATTTTCTAACTAATAACTTTATATAATTTTCTTGACATAATGACATTTTTCCATTTTTCTCATCATACTTTATATCTATTCCTAAGTAAGTTTTAACTTTACTTAGATCTTTAATCTTAAAACGATATACTAATAATCTTTTTATATTATTTAAATTTTCTGCTTCTTTACAAGAAATTATCATATGATCCACAAATATTATTAGATATATTTATCATTTCTTTTTTTCATAGTATATAAACAATAATCGTGTTCACTACGTTTAAATCCCAATCTTACAAGGTATCTAAACATTGATACCAGGCTTTGGGACTTTCTCTTAAACCATACAATGCCTTCTTTAATTTACAAATTCTGTTAGTACGATCTTCATAACCTTCTGGTTGCTTTTTTCATTTAAATGCAAATTTTACATCCATTTAATTAATAATTAAATTATATTGAACACAGTAAACTAATAATAATTTTCATGTTTGCATTTTTGCTACTGGAGAATATAAATCAGTTAATATCTTGTTGTGGGTAAGGTGCTATTCAAAGTAAGAACTCTGGGGTGAAGAGTGAAACAATATTGATAGTGTTTATTGTGTGTTACGGCACAGCGAAACACAATTGATCGGTACGGCGGATATATATCCACGGTACATGTTTATTACAGAACAAAACGGCAGGCTCTTGCCGCCTTTTCAGGTTGTTGCGAAAGACGGTACAATTCACGATATTCAAATGGGGAGCGCTTGCTCTATTACGTTGAAAGATAAACTGGATAATTCTAATGATGAGAACTTGCTCTTTTTTAATGACGAGCACTTGCTCTTTTCTAAGGATGAACTCACGATTCCTTCCAATGACCGTTTCTTCGACTCGCTCAAACCAGACGGCCAACACCTCGTCGCCTCTCGACGCTGGTGCCATCGGAGTTGCTGCATAAGCGTTTTTGTTTCTTAACGTATGCCCTTATAAGGCAACGTTCCTTGCAATTCTTAGAACTACTATGGCATAGGAACTTAAGGTTCCTAGCTCCTTTATGCCCGAGGCAATTCTTGGTATTCTGATAAGGACCAAACCGTTGACGACGGATGCTAGTGAGCGTTTTCTCGCTTTTGATACCTCGAGATTGCCCGGGAGACTCCACACCTCGTAGGCTTCGACCGTGGGATACAACAATCTCTCTTTGTTAAAATCCTCTTGCCACTAGTCTAGCTTTAAATTTGTTATTTTGTTTTTCTCGTAACAATCCATTTTAAATCAAGAGTTTTTTTATCTTTTGGCCTTTCAACTAGCTCCCAAGTATCATTTTTCTTTAAACATTCAATTTCATGATCCATTGCCTTTTTCCATTCATTACTCTCGTTACTTTTTATAGCTTCATTCACATTTTTTGGACTTTCTGCATTTACATAATTTACATACATATAACTAGTATTCGCTTGAGGTGAATTTTTATTATTTCTTTTAAGAGTTAAATAATCACTCTTATTATTCTCATTATTATCATCATCATATGGGCTTTCCGAAATTTCATTATCATTATTATCGGAATTTATACTGTCATTTTCTAAATTTTAATTAATTTCCTCATCTCCATTATAACTTACTACCTTTTCATTTTCCTCAACAATATCAACATGATGAGCAACGATGACTCTATTATTAACTAAAACTCTATATCCAACATTTTCATGACCTACTAAAATGCCTACATCAACTTTTTTATCCCATTTATTGTTTCTTTTACTTATAGGTACCCTTACAAAAACTTTGCTTCCAAATAATTTTAAGTTACTAATATTTGGTTTCTTTCCAATAAAAATTTCATAGGGAGTCCTTTTCTCATGAGTATTGGCTAATGTTCTATTTTTCAAATATGCTACTGTTTTTACTACCTCAGGCCAAAATCTTTTATGTAGTTTTGAGTAGGATAACAGACATCTAGCTGTATCCATAATTGACGTATTATATCTCTCAGCTGTTCCGTTCAATTCATGTACATAAGGTGGACATGGTTCAATATAAATTCCCTTCTCTTTTGCAAGTCTATACATATTCTTATTCAAAAATTCTTTTCCATTGTCACACCTAAGTTTCTTTACTCTTTTTCCAGTTGCATTTTCAACTAAATTTATATATTTTATAAAACAATCATAAACTTCATCTTTTGTTTTAATTGGATATACCATTACAATTTTACTATAATCATCAATAATAGTTAAAAATTATTTTTCTCCATTAAAGCCAACTGTATTATGTGGGCCATTTAAATCTGCATGAATAATTTCTAATATATCTTGAGCTCTTTCTCTCTGATTTTCAAAGCCTATATTATGCATTTTATTTTGAATACATGTACCGCATTTTAAATAATCATTTTCTATATTTTTGGGTAAACCATCCAGTAATTGTTCTTTATTCAAGATATTCAGATATTTAAGTTTTCACATGTCCAATCATTCTATGTAGTTTTTCCTTGACTGTCATTGTGTCTGATATTTTCTCTGAATTATAAATGGACTGTACTTTAACAGAACTTTGCATTGTATATAAATTATTTACTTTGTCAGCTACTGCAATTAATTCTCCCTTTGGATTGAATATTCTTGATATTTTTCCTTTTGAAACAATCTTATTTTCAATAGTTACCTTTCCATAACTTATTAAATTTCTATCCATTTCTTTAATAAAAACTGCATCTTTAATTGTTACCTCGTTCGTTTTTTCACAAAAAATAAAATTACAAATTACTTGTTCAACTTTATTTTATTTTAATCTCCTATTTTAAATTTTATGGGATTCTGTAAAACAATGGATTCATTATAATAATTATCATTATTAATTATATGATCATTACAACCATTATCTAATATCCATTCGACCTTACTTTCACAATTATTTACTTCTACTTCACTCTCTGTATCATTATTATCAACTTCTACATAAAATGAGTTACTATTGTCGTAAAGTTCATTGTTGTTATAGCTGTAGCGTCGTGGGCCTGCTTGCTGAGCACCTCGCTGCCAAGCGCCGCGACCGCATTTCCATGTGCCTCGTTTTAAATTTCCGCCTCCTTGCTGTTGACCTCCTCCTCTTGCTCCTCTTACTCCTCTTCCCGGGTTTTTAGAGGGGCCTTCGCTTCTACACTCGTTCCTGTAATGTCCATATTTACCACATTTGTAACATGTTCCGTCTCTCTTCCTCTCACTCTTGAATGCATTTGAACTGTGACCAACTTTTCTTAGCACTGTCTTTGTTCTGTTTCTTAAATATTTTTATTTTGCTTTCAACAAATTCGATTGTCTGATCTTCCGGTTTTAAAACGCCTATTAGATCACCAATATGACTTAACGAACTTGGCAATGTTCGTAATGAATAATTTAACTTTTCTTTTTCGTCAACTTTTGCATTAGCATGTTTCAAGTCAATAATTAGTTTTTCAAATACACTGAAAAAATCAGTACTCTCAGAACAATGGGTCAATTTCAGCTTCTTCAATTGATTTCGCACACAAATTTGTAGAGCCGTTGATTCTTGTAAATACATTTTATCGAACTTATTAATAATCGCACATGGTGTTTCTTCGTCACAGATAAATTCCATTTGCCGATCCGAAATAGCACTATATATTGTGACGTATGTTTCACGCGATCGAACCCCACCGGAAAATATGAGGCTGACCGGTGCACAACTTACGCG
>JARQSV010000343.1:10283-23273 GCA_030142285.1 Calameuta idolon | reverse complement strand
CATCATCATACGCTGAGGTAAGCGAACTCTGACTATTATATCTGGTGGTGGAACTTCCTAAATTCTGTTGAATAGTACTAGGTGTTAGAATTTCTTGAGTTCCAATTATTTAGTTGGTGGCAAAATATCAGTATATTACGGTTCGGTAAAGGCACCAGATTAGGTAATTGGCCTTCATTCTGGTTCGGACATAACATAATGTTGTAATATAATGAAATAGTAAATAAGTAAAATTATTGAATGAGGGGTTAGCATTGATTAAAAAAAAAGATAGAAATTGATATAAAGATTCTTATACGTATTATTTGGTTAGTACTTAGTGTATAACTTATCGAAACACTGAAGTGGGCGTGTCCAAAAAGCTGCTGCCTTAACACGTTGTTACGGCCCGATGTCGAGAAGTTTTTAAAGAGAAATTTTTTATTGCATTTGTCTCTTCTTGGTCGAATCGCGGATTTTCCCCTTTTTTCGTGAGTCAAAAGTTAATGCAAACACGTGATTTTCAACCGTCTCGTTGGGGACAAGTGTTACTCTGGATAGGCGTTCCTCTTGGCAGCTTCGTCTCTTGGTTTTCCCACACTAGAGAGGGCTTGACCCCACCTGGCACTCAGATACCTGGGTCGGTAAGACGAGCCGAGCCCTGTCCGCGAATCAACGTGGCAGTTCGCTGTCCCTGGATGCTATCGTTCGAGAGACCTAAAGTGGTCAGGTGTGCGGAAGCGAGAGGACTAATCCGTAAGACTAATCAGTTATGGTTGTCTCGGTCAAAGGGCCTGTTTTCGTGCTCGCACAATAAGTTCCAGTGACAATCCTTTTATTCCTGGGGATAAAGTCTTTTCGAGAAATGATGTTCGCCAGGTGTGCGTTTTAGCGCTATGTTAAGGTGCACAGTCTCTGTTTCATGTTATTCTGCTTTCAGGGCGCTTTGCACGCCCATTTTTCGTTTCAGCGCTGTATTACAGCATCGGGTATCTCAGGGAGGAAGGTTCCCGAACACAATGGCTACTTAGTAATTACCTCGATGGCTAAAATTCTTAAAAAGGCGAATAGGGGTATCTGAAAAAGGGCGCAAAATACTAAAAATAAATCGCACGCAATATGCCACTCGGTCTCAAGCTTTATCGGCAGAAGGCCGGTCTCAACTTCCAAAAGATATGCAAAACGTTCATCCATGTGGGGCGGCCCGCTAACGTCCAGAAGGGGCTTGTTAAAATATCGTAAAGCGGTGCAAAGAAGGGGTTAGGAGAGGAATGGAAAACTCAACCACTCTATAAAGGTACTCAGTCAATCTGTAACTCGATACAATAGTAGTTATAGGCCACTTCTGGGCATCACAACAAACCCCCACCACTGTCCCCTATGTGTCCGCGCAACGCTATGCCCTCCCCCCCTCCTCACCTCACTATGGCGTCACACACCTCACCCATGTGCCCGGCTCTCCCCACCACTGACCCATATTGGGCCTCCCCACCATGCGGTCCTAAGTCCCGAAACCATTCAGAAGCAGCGACGTTGCATGTCCCCAGGGACATATCGCAGTCGGTAACTATGCATTGACTCCCGGTCGGTAACATTTTTTTTTAAGTATCTTAAGGAGGTAAGTGTAGCCGAAGTAAGGCAGAACCTGTGTTTTGTAAGAAACTTTATGTATTTTATAAAGCTGTAAAGCGTGATACATTTTCAATTATTAACGTATTGTTGACATGAATCGCTACCTGTTTTAAGTAGTAAAAGCATGGCCTGATCGATTGGCAAGGCATGGTCTCCAATTCTGCCCACTGTCCAAGCCGTGTGACTTTATGAACGTTATGCTGAAGACATTCTCCGAACAATGATGTAATCATGGTTCAGGTCGCATTTGAAGAATGCCTTTATCTTGGCGAAGTGCAAATCCCTGCAGGTGTGCGGTGGTGTCGTAGAACGCGCGTTTTCAACTATGCCCGTGATGCGGAGATGAACATCGTACAGAGGAAAAGATATGGAGAGATGGATGTGTAGGAGACAAAAAAAAAGAAAAATAGGTTTTAAATAAAAATACATTATAAACATATTGCAAGATACATCAATCATATAGTTTTATGAAGAAAATAATCATTATGCATGGTTGTTCTGACCCTTCATGGTGCTCCGCACGAAGGAGAGGTACTCGTGGTTATACAGGAAGAGCAGCTCCACCAATAATTGGTAAAGCACTGGCGACCACAGGCCTTTCTTCTCCAGGACCAGTCGAAGATTGCCCAATATGTTGTCCCCGGAGGCGTCATCTCCGCGACGGTCGAGTTCCGCAATCAACGTGTCTTTACAGTTGTTAGCACTGTCGATAATCTCGCGTAGCCTGGTTATTTGAACGGTCACACAGCGCAAGACCCTCTGGAGATTGAGGTAGGATACTCTCTTCATCACAACAGTGGGTGTCATCGAGCGAGCCATCGTTGTCCGTAGACACCCGCATTGCCGGTTTGATAATAATAGCTCGCTCACCATATGAGTACGTGAAGACTAGCTCATGAGTGGACATGAGAATTGGAGTGTCAAAAACCTTGGGAACCTCCTTGATGTTATCCTCGGCGGTGAAGAATTTGTCGATGACGGGGAAGTGTTCGGTGATGATGGCCCATTCGGTAGGTTCAAATTCCACGCCGGAATAATCTTGATTAACGATGCGTATCACATGTGATAAGCTTCCCGAACAATTTAAAGAGAAGCCGGTGATTATTTGTTTCGAAAACGACCGATCGTTTTCTAAACCGATTAAGACCGTACACAGTGGACAGCAGTACTTGCTTCTTGTACATGGTTATAATAAATGCTATTATACGATCGGTGCGATGGTCTGAGCAGTACTGTCTAAGGCGATATCTAAAAAGCAGGTCATCGAAATATCATCGGACATGATCCCCCACCACCATAGCCTCACCCCGTTTTCATAGGATACAGCGAACAAAGAGCCTATGGCCATGATAAAGTATACTACTGATTCCGCAGGATGTATCAGAGATGACGAGATGCTGATATCCTATAGCGAGTGATTCACGTGAATCACGGTATTGCTCGATAAATCTACATCAGCGTTAAGATGATCCTGTAAAAAAGAAAACACGCGGTTGGGGCACGCACGAACAGCCAGGGATGTACAGTCTAAGAAAAGCAGTAGAATCATTGCAACGATACACTGAAAAATTTACCGACAGACATCGAACAAAAAGAAATGGCTCACTACGACGACAACGATTTTTTGAGGCATAGGCGTGTGCAGGGTGCGAAGACACGAGCCCTCTATCGTTACGCAAACCCTGAGCACGATCCAAAGAAAGAAGCCGTACGTGAGTGGTTGAGATTGGGACATTTAACGGGTGTACCGCTAGTCTCAATAAACCGGGAGCGCTGGATGCTGATGTGTTATACAACGATAACCCCGACATGATCTGCCGTAAGGGCTGGCTGCCGGGTGTAAGACCCGTGATACTACCCGAACTGTCTATAGCAACGATACTGAATGAAGGATACTACGATTTCACACATTGTAGCGTAACGCTGGGTTTTATCTGTGATCAGCGTTCTAACGATAGTCCTTACGCACAGCGCATGTGTACCCATGAGTGGTTGGCGAAAGAGAAATGGCGTATGTCCGACGATAATAGCCCCAAATGCCGCATCAGAACTAGCGATGTTGAGGAAAAGGTGGAGCAG
Organism: Calameuta idolon; assembly: GCA_030142285.1. Classification (NCBI taxonomy): domain Eukaryota; kingdom Metazoa; phylum Arthropoda; class Insecta; order Hymenoptera; family Cephidae; genus Calameuta; species Calameuta idolon. Next base: position 19,583 of record JARQSV010000343.1, on the reverse strand, counting down.
GCCCACACCGGAAGAACTACTGTGTCGTGCATCTATGCGTCTGGAGTCGCAGACCGGGCTAGCGGCATTCAATGATCTCGAAACATTACGCGTTAAACAGCATCGCAAAAAAAAAGGAAAAAAAACGCGATCTTCTTCATAACTTTTTACAGACGAGATCATGGCAATAGCATCGGCCGGTAGCGATGGCAACGACTATGACAATGGTAATGATGACCACTCCACCATCTCCAGAGCTTCTAACGAGCACGATTAATGTAATAATGATAAATTTACAGAAACCGTTGAAAACGCATCTGTGTGAAAATAAAAAGTAAATAAAAAGTTGTAGATCCGTTTGAGGCTGCTGGCTACAATGACCACATTCATTTTCGAGAACCCATTGTACCGGGTAACCCACTACCCCCGCAGGAGCACGACGACGCGGAAGAACCGGTGCTGTGGGTTCCCTATCAAAAATTTCATCAGACACGCCTTCTTTATTGTGACGTGATTCTCCCGAATCGCGCACAAAAATGAGAAATTCCGGCTTCTCTCTCGACTTGGGCTCTGCACGACAATCCGCTAGCGATTTCCGCCTAAATAATTAGGGTTAAGGTTTCCATTTGTGAACGTCTATTATCGTCCTTTATCGTTTTCGATTTTGTTTCGCTATACTGCTTAATATTTCTTGCTTTCTGTTATGCTATCGCGTATCTCATCTCTCGAGTCTCTCTACAACGTAAGGACGGGAGGACAGGACGCCGCCATTTCGAATTTTTAGAGATTTTTGGAGTTCACGATTGGTCGTGGTTGCCGTTTTTGAAGAGTTTTAGAGTAAGGAACGACTTGGAGGGATCTGCACGACGCCCAAGCCGACCTGGATGTCGCCGGGATGCTGTGCCGCCGGTTCTCCTCAAGAAGCCCTGGAGCACCCGGGAGGGCACTCCGCCGTTTCCGTCGGCCGGCGAGGATTGCCCTCTGGGCCCATCAGCCGCCGATACGGCCAGCGGGGAGATGAGGCTTTCCTCCCTGGCCCGCCTAAGGCCTGCCGATCGCCTACGTCAAGACCTCCGTCCGGTCGAGAAGCCGCCGAACCGCCTCTACCCGTCAGGCCCAACGTTTTCGAGGGCCGTGCCGTCAGGATCGCCGCTCGTCTCCACTCCGCCGATTCCGCCGCTGCGCGTCGACACTCGGGAGAGCTCGGCCATCTCCGCCAAGGATCGTTCCGTTCCGGTGCCGTCCGCCTCACCTGGGCCTGCTTGCCGACGATCGGCGAAGAATTCCTCATTGTCGTGTGAAGCTTTGATCGCGAACCGACGTACCTTGGACGAACCACTGGAGAGAAAGAGCGAGAGAGAGAGAGACCGTTGTGGCTGCTGGGGATTATTTTCGGGGCCGATCGATTTCTTGCCGCCTGTGGCTGCCTGTTTTGAGCCTTTTCTTTTCTTTTCTTGTCTGTGGTGAGATCTTTCGCTTTCCTTCACCTTTTCTGCTTTTGAGTGAAGATTATAGCACGTGCACGGCTAAATCGTCCGTTTAGCCGGTGACGGATTTCCTTTTTCGTTATCGGGCGAATGTCTTTCCGCCTATTATAGTATAAAGGACGATAGTGCCGTATAATTTCGTATTGAACTGTCCGATTTTGCACTGTCTCTCATATGATTTCTGATTTCTATACTTTCTTTAATTAACGAACTTTCTGGAATCTTCGCATAGTGTACACGTGGGGATCTGCCTGCCCGAACGTTTGACCCCGGGTTGACCGGCTTGGTTGTCCGACAGCCAGATTTTCTCGCGACCTATTTACATTATTTCAATTACTGCAAGATATCGTTTACCATTAGAATATTATTCTCTTGATTTTGTAAAACTATTTTGAGATTTCCGAGCTGTACGTTTCCTTAACGTTTGGGGCGTACCCCCGCCTATCTTTATACTGGATATTTAGAAATCACTGTTTTCTCTGCTATTCGCTGTTGCGATCTCTTATAACCTAATTTAAATTCTTGCTACGAAACATTTCTTTCCATTTTCTGAAGTGCGATTCCTAATTTGATATTCCTAGTTTTGTATGCGATATCTTTTTTTCTTATTGTATGAATTCATGCTTGTGTGCCATATCTAATTGTCGTTGCTGAAACTTATTTTAATTTTACTTTTGAATTATTGGGGAATTTTACGTAGCGCTAACGTCCCTCTGACGTGGCGGGGTTCGGCCGCCCTTCGCGGTGACCTTACTTGTTGACGTTCTTCGACGCTGAGTCTTCTGCCGGTTTCGAGAATATACTACCCTTTCCGAGAACGTCGTAATATTGCAACGATAATTAAATACCGCTTCCTATATTATATTTTATTTTCTGATCTGTGATATTTCTCTGTACCACATTGTGCTCTAACGTACTGTGATCTTTTCTATTTACTGTGCTAACGGGCGGTATTCGCAATTGTGCGCTTGTGTTCCCGAACCTGCGCGTATTACTGTCCCATCGCGTTTACCGTAATTTATAATTTCGTTTAAGTGACTCTTTCGTATTACGGTGTCGCACGCGGTTAGAATTTCGCGCGCGCGAGCATTGGAACGCCGTATTCGTTCCGCTGCCGTTCCTTCGCCGTTCCTTTGCCGTTCCTTTGCCGTTTTTTCATCCCGACTTAATTAATTTATTCTTACTTAGTTTAATGTTATTTTGTTGGTTCATTGCGAACCCGCGTTTGTTAGCTCTTCCGATTTTCTCAATTTATTTCGATTAATACGATTATTCTGATTGTCATCTTTCCGTACTATTGTTTCAAAGAAGTATCGAGCCCGCGTCGTACACGCATGCGCGCTCACGCGTAGCGCCTTCGCTGTCGTGGATTTTCCGAATCCTCGGATGCGTCTCTAGATTCCGATATTAAATTCTATTATTTTTAACTCTTTTGCATTGTATAGCTTCCGTTTTTATTTCCGATTATTGTGAATTAGGTTAAGTCTTTCGTTAACTATGCTTGGCTTTCGCTTGCTCCTTATCAATGCCTGATCTAATGCTTTTATAATTTTCCTATGTGAGCTTATCGATTAATTTAAATTTGGATTATATTTTGCTTAATACAGCTCCGGTGCATTACTGAATTAATTCAGCTTCTTCTATTGTAGTGTTTCATACCACACTTCCCTAAGTCCTTGGCTGGATTCCTCCTTTCCTACCTCTGAACGCCGCGACGCTTCCGACGAGCTAGCCTCTAAAGCGGCATACATTGGGACATAGTGTGGTCTGATTATAGTATTATTTTCGAGTTCTGGGTAACCTTTAGGTTAGTGACTATAGAGAATCTTTTCCTGGCCGTGGGGCCTCTATCTGGTCTTTGCGCTTCCCTGTACTTGCCTGGTGGCGTTTTCTATTGTCGTAACTGCGGGGTGGCTTCCAGCTTCCCTTGGCCTGGTGGCGCAGTTAGTTTTAAGTTGCCTGGTGGCGTATTTAGTTTTAAGTTGCCTGGTGGCATTTGTTTAGGTTTAGTTGCCTGGTGACATTTTTTAGGTTTAATTGCGAATGGTTACCCCGACTTAATTCTTTCTCGCGATCTTTCAGGACCGATAACGAGCCGAGAGCTCGTGGTACTCCTCGAGGGTACCTGGCGCCCAACACTGTCGAATCGTGCCTATAGACCATTCTCATTCCCGATTTCCGATATTTCTAGCTTTTTGTTTTGCCGACGCCAATATCTAACGTCGCATTACTTAGTCGACGGGGCACAGACTGAAGTTTGCAGCCTTCGTACTCCCTGGCAAAAATTTGTTCGGGCTGGCATCCGGGCCACATCAGATATGCCTTGTTTACTTAGTCCGGCCCGGAAAAGGCCCCCTATAAGGCCGTGATCAGGCATGTAACGGCATTTCAGATCAGGCTTTGATCAGGCGAGTCATCCGAGCCGGAGACGGCAGCTAGTATACGCCCTGATCATCTCAACCCAACCTAACCTGATGCGATTCGGCAACATTGAATATGTGGCAGGTGACAAAAACGAAGGTGTCTAAAACTTGTACGATGGAATCAATTGACCGAAGAATCATCATTTTAGACCTTAGCGAAAAAGTTGTTAAAAAAATATATGCTATTTCGTTTCTTCATTTTCAATAATTTTATAGCTTTAATGCAGTATTAAAGATATGCATATGATATATATATCGCATTATGATTATCTGATCCGGTACTCATACCAATTATTTCCAGCTAGCCAGCTTAGTTTGATCAGGCTAACCTTACTCTTACCTTATCAGGTCGTGATGCTAAGGATCTCACGCTAACCAGATTAAATATGCCATATGAAATATTATCCGGCTCTGATATGAGCAGAATCTGGCTAGCCTGATCAGGCATACCTTACAATCATCTGAACAGGCCCTGAAATAACATCAGGCAGCCTGATGAAATTTTTGCTCGGGTTCTTAGGAATGGCGTGTACGAGGCAGCGGATGCGGGCGAAGTGGGCTATGTATTAGCGGAGCGCGATGAGCCCCTGAGCGCCGCGGATACCCTCAAGGAAGGTAACGTATAAAGAGGTATTCTTTAACATTTAAAGTCTTCTTTGTCGAAATTGCTAACTTTAAAAATTTAGGGGGTGATGAATGAGAAGTCAGTATGAGTCGAATAGTCTTTCTTTCTCTTGTTTAATAACCAAAAAAATAATAAAAAAACTCTTTTTCCAAACGCTAGATACGGCAGATGCGGGCACGCAGTATCGGACTGGCGGGAGACCCCTTCTTCGGTCGCAGAGTGGTGCCGACGACGAGGGAGTCATCGATAACGACGTATTACCGCCGGGGTATAGGTTTACCGTACAATCCGAAACGACGCGTCGCATAAATCGGTTTCGTTTAGACGGACGCGCAATAACAATGGCTATCCGACAGCCACCCAAGAGCCTGATACGATATCCTGGCTGCAGGGCGCAGTCCGAGATATACACGCGTACCTCACAAGCTCGTGTCCCGCGTGAGATTATATAGGTCTGACGATTAAATTAGACAGTTTTGCGTGCGGGGCCGCGTGGCTGTCATACAGACCGGCTCGAGAGTTTCTTGAAAACGACGTGTGAGCTGTAATATCGTCCGTCGCCCAGAGCGCCTAGGCGTTCCAAATAGACAGATCTTCTGTCATAGAGTCGTGTATAGTCGAAGTACCGCGCGGTACAGGTTGCGTGCAATTAGCGCATGAGTTTGTAAAAAAAAACACTCTATATTTACCGTAATAAACACCGATAATCTCTGTCTACCTAGATCGCTCGCTGTGGCGAAGGTATACGCTGAACGCGGGGAAGGACGCTCTGGGGAACTGCATGAGAGATGGAACGCTGTACGGCGTCAACGGAGCAAATTTAAAAAACAATTAGCTTTCGAGCTTGTTACAACGCCTGCGCAGACATACCGTCTGATGGTTGCGGTATTCGGGAAATTGATAAATTTCAAAGGTACCTTGCTCCGGATGGTATAGCCATTGTTATTTACGAGTTCGACAGTATAGGCAGCGGTGAGAAACCACTGTACGACGAATCGCAGATAGTCGATAGCGCGTACGGTTCAGGAAAACCACGGCAAACTCTCCGCATCCTGTATTATAATAATTCGCAGCATTATCAGCCTATTTTAAATATGCGGGGTGCGGTCGATAGTCGTGGTTTTTGCATACCATATAACAGATCTTACACGCACGAAACAGAGCATAAGTGCTCCCACAAATGCGCTAGATGTATTGGAAAACCGCCCTGCGATTCGGTTCTCCCCACATTGTATTGTCGCGAGTGCCATAGGTACTTTTTTGGTCAAAGCTGTTTCGATAATCATATAAATACGTTGATTAATAAACAGAAGGGAAAAGAAAAGAACGTGTGCCAGGCCATTCCCAGCTGTCCGCAGTGTCTTCTCTTGACCTCGTGACCTCTTCAAAGAACGTCTCGTAAGCACTCTTGCGATAAGGTGTATTGCAGCGTCTGCAGAAGTGTTAACGACGTTGGAAATGAGTGTTCCGTCAGACCGGTAAAACAGATTACCGCTGAAAAAAATATTCTGTACATTTTCTACGATTTTGAAACACAGCAGATACACAAGCTGCCCGGTGACGATGCGGTGCATATCCACACGCCAAACTTGTGCGTCGTTCAGCAAGTGTGTACAGCGTGCATAAATGATACAGATCTCGCGAGGGTATGCCCGTCTTGCGCTGTACACGAGTACATCTTCGAAGAGGACCCTGTAAGGCAGTTTGTAGATTTCGCGTGTGATCATAAAAGAAAATCGTTTGAGCGTGTGATCTGCGTGGCGCATAACGCCAAGGGTTTCGACGTGCAGTTTGTACTACGGCACATCGTGAAGCGTAAAAGAAAAAGCCGCCGATGCTGCTACTCAGCGGTACGAGCATCATAATGATGAAACCGGTCGTGTAACAAAAGCCTTCGGCCTCGCGGATGCGGCTGGTTTGAAACAAAAGGGTGTCTTCTCATATCTGTTCAATATACTTGAGAATCGGCATTATATCAGCCCACTACCAGCACTTGAGTTTTATTCACCCGATACGATGTCGTCGGCTCAGCGTAATCAGTTTTTAGCGGGGTATAACGAGCAGTGCTCTGCGGGATACGTATTTAACTTTCGAACCGAGTTTATAGATTACTGTAGATCAGACGTTACCATTCTCAGGCAAGCTTGCGTTTCTTTCTGTGAAATGTTTCTTCAGCATGGCAACGTTTGCCCTTTCTCGGAGAGTACCACTATAGCTTCGGCGTGTTCGAGAGCTTTTCAGAAAAACTTTTTGTGGGACGAGCAGATAGCTATTTTACCGCCGGGCGGGTATCGATACGGTGACAAACAATCACGTAAGGCCATCTTACGGGTTCTTTCGCTGGAGCATCGTTTGGGTTGTGCTATAGTTCACGCAGGGCGCACTCGGGAGTATCGTCTACCGGAGGGTTCGCCTGTCGACGGTTACTACCTGGATACCGACACAGGCTTGCGACACGTATTCCAGTTTCAGGGTTGTTTCTGGCACGGTTGCCCAAAATGCTATCATATAAACAGAGATAGTGTTACGTCTGATACGTCTGATCCCGGAAGGGGGTACGTGGAGGGCGAATTTAATTATATTTTTGGGATTCTTACCACTTAAAAACGACTATGCGCATCCAGCTGTTTTCCATTGCTCGTTACGGAAGTACAAAGCGGTAATCGAGGTTATGATTCTGCTATAGGTGATGAGGAAAAAGAAATTAGGTACTTGGAAATGATTTGGTTAACGCTAAATGTAGTTTGGAATACGTGATATCTATTATGATATATTGCAGAGGTATGACAATCGGATCTTACATGCAGTTGTTGAGGGTTATTATGCCTCGAGTTCGATTTCGTAAACCTGCGATAAGCGTTCCGCGATACGTGTTATGTTTGTGTGAGTGTTAGGTTTGTGTTACAATGATTGAGTCGAAGAGGTATTGAGTGTTTCTAGCGCGTGTACAAGCAAATTATACAATTGTGTGGAATAGTAAAAATATACGTATGTTTTATGATACTATGATAATGTAGTAAGATAATGTGGTAACGTAATGGGCTCACCAGTGAAGGTAAGAGAGAGGTATACTGTTAAATGGTTCAGATGAGTTCTCGATGTAAAGGTGAATAATCCAAATTTCCGAAATGTGTGGTCCTTGTCCCGGACGCTAAAATAGGCACTGACACTCGTGTAGTGGATGTTGCACACAAGGACACTGAATTCTAAAGGGGTAAAACTTGTCGTGTTTCACAATTGGTTTCACTGCTCGACCCTAAGGCGAGGAAGTTAAGATAGGCCCTAAGGTATCTTGGCTAACACAACTGTTTGGCACTAAGTTCGCCTTTGACTCGAAATTTAGTGAGAGGCAAAAGTATGAATTGTTTTGGTGAGGCTCCTAAGTAGACTGACTATTTCCCTGCTCGATTCTAGCTCGAGGAGTGTCTGGACCCAAAGAAGGGATGGAAAACTGCCGATTCAGTGCATTCTGGAACCGTGGGACCGCCGCGGATTGCACTTGGTTCCCGCGGTCTTGCCACGTTATCGGCACGTACTTTAGGTTCATGGTCCTGAAATTCTCGGACTTTTGCGAAGAAATGCTACCCTCTCTCTTACACCCTCTGATGAGCTCCTGTGAGAACATTCTGTACATGGCCTATTCCCATGGACTTACTACTCTATGATTATTAATATCTTATTCCTAACTTATACTATGAAAGAGCTAGGTGTGCGTAAGACAGTCATACGTTAGGCGTCGTCGCTCGCAAAACTGATGGGGCAAGGAGGTGTTTGGTGGGCAATTTGGGAGCGTAGTTGCGTCGGACGTAACAATAGTCGTCTACACACGGGTGTATCCATGGACGCGCGCTTCGAGAGAACGCAGGCTACGAACGATAAAATTCGATATTTAGGTTACGAGCTAACGGAAGTTTGGGAGTGTGAATTCGACCGCTGGATAAACGATCCTGAACAGATCGATTTATACAAATCGCTGAATGAGAACCCGCTGGTATCGCAGGCACCGCTCGAACCCCGCGACGCTTTCTTCGGTGGTCGTACAGGAAATACTGTCAGTTTTTATGAAGTCGATGGATCTGAGAGGATACACTACGTAGATGTGTGTTCGCTCTACCTCTTCATTTCGAAAACGGGGAAATTCCCTGCAGGTCACCCTACGGTGTACGTGGGCGATGACTGTCGCGAACTAACGGGTAATCGCAACAACATCGATAACGTGGAGGGCTCGATTAAGTGTGTGGTGTTACCACCACGAAATCTGTATCATCCCGTGTTACCGGTACATATGCACGGTAAACTGCTCTTTGCCTTGTGTCGTTACTGTGCAGAGGCCACACTACAGGGGACGATCCCTCACGAGAATCCCGCGGATAGAGTATTTGAAGGGACCTGGGTCGTGGACGAGGTCAAGCGCGCCGTACGTAAGGAGTATGAAATAACGTTGATACACGAAATATGGCAATATGAGATTACCCAGTACGATCCGGCGACACGGACGGGCGGTCAGTTTGCCGATTACATAAACACGTTTCTAAAGATTAAGCAGGAAGCTAGCGGCTGGCCGCGCGAGTGTGGCGACGACGACGAGGCCAAGAACTTGTATATAGAGGAGTACGTTCGGGTCGAGGGTATTCGTCTAGACCCTGATAATATTTTTACGATCGCTGAATTCGGGAAATCAAGCGACATAAATGGAATTTGTAGTTGATTTTATGATAAAGGGATGATTCGTTGGTTCGGTCTACTTTTCAGCACGTCCACGTGTTAATACAAGGCCTATCAAGTT
>JARQSV010000342.1:44748-57504 GCA_030142285.1 Calameuta idolon | reverse complement strand
TGTTTTAATTAATATATTCGGGACTAACAAACGATTCCACATCGATTGCACCCGTTTCGAAACAAAAACTGTGAAAAGATCAATATTTTTCGGCTAACTTAACACTAAAATTTATTTTCGTTATTGCAAAAAAACTATTATCTAACAAATGTTTTAATTAGTCTAACAATCAATAACAAATGACTAACAATTGATGTGCAAGTAAAAAAATTCGAAAAGTCAAAGTTGCCCGGCTAACTTGACAGATGTTCCCTACTCATCTCTGTAGTACTCCCCGTGCTCACTGCCTTATCCCAGCTCAAACTTTTTCAGAGACTGTACAGTGTGTAATACAGACAGCCTGCTACACTCACCTGTGTACTTGCTATCTCCTTCTTCTTGCGCCAACCACTGCTGTACGGATTCTAGTTTGATTGGAGTTCAGTGATTTTGACACTATGATATAATGTGATTGCGTTAGATTTTCTTATTTTATATTGTATATTTAGGCTGGCACATAACAACCCCTCTATAAGACACTGACCTCGCAACTCAACTACATATGTATGTGAAATATTATTGATGATGACATATCAATTTTATATAAAAAACTTGTTGCATGCAAAACGTTCCACGGGTATAAATACGAAGAAGACTAGTAAAGAGGATCAATTCTCGTGTATTCTGTTTGAAACAAATGGAGTTTCAATCCCCTTTAGAACTTCTATGCTGGTTCCAGTGTATCTCGTGTGGTTTCTATTGACTGACAGATATAAAACGTCACACCTTATGCCTCCTTCTTCGTACCTTCTCTCGGTGATACAAGCCAAGGAAATATGTAATAATCGACATCAATGCTCACATTTAACAAAAGAGGGCTCTATGTAGAAAATAAGCTTTTTATTCAGACGAGTTGAATCAATACAATTAACTAAGCGTCAATTGCTTTTCCACTTTATGTGCAGCCACAATACATAACGTTCCCATTTAAGCTATACTTTATATCCATAATTATATATTGTTATGTATCCCCCCCCCCCCCCCTCCCACCATCATTCCTTGAGGCATTTTTCCCGAGGACTGAATAAATCCGCATCTACCTATCTATCTATCTCTCGTGGATTACAAAGTATGGCGTTGCATCATACAATTGGATTAATCTATAGGCTTTATGCTGTATGCTCTACACGCTTTATTTCTATCTGAAAATATACAAGTGACAATTGTTTGTATATAACAGCTATAATATCGAAACTACCTGATTGAAACAAGCATTCTATACAACGCGTGAACTTTAATCGACTACTTCTTTCAATATTACACTAAAAACATAATTATTTTATAGCAATTTTGTTTTTTATACATGTTTATTCGTGAACAATGTTGCCATTCGATATTTCTAAGTACCTTTATAATAGATTGATTTACATTAGAATTTAGACTCGATTGGAAGCGGATTAATATTTATCAAAATAATAAAGTTCTGTTTAAAATTTGCCGATAATTAAATATATTTCAAATAAAATATACACTTTAAAAATGATTAGTCTCAATAATCAATTGCTTAAAACTGTAATGACTAGTAACAATCTATTCCATGACTTGTAGTAAAAGAAATATATTAATCATTAATGCCGTCAGTACAGATGCAATTTGGGCATGTTATCTCCTATTACCTTGACTGTTTAACTAAAATCCACAGATGATGTTTCTTCATAACTTCTTTAACTAGATATGTTAAGGCAAAAACAACATTAACGTTGTTCTTTTAGTTTAATGCGAACATTGTATGTAGCAGACATTTTTCACAGACGATTCGGATAACCTCAAGATGAAAAAATGTACGTGCTTAGCTATTTGCTGTTATTTAAAACAAACAAATTACGTGAAATATAAAATCGGTACAAAATTGCATGATTTAAAAAAAAACCTCTGTTGCTTTAAGAGATATTATGACGAATTTTACGTTTATAATAAAAGTTAAAGGACAAAGATGTGTTTCATTTCTACTATTTGGCCATGATTATTGAAGACATATGCTATCCTCAATAGGACATAATCAAAAATCCATTAGAGATCCACTTGTTTTTCAAACATTTGGTAATGCTTGGAACATCAGCATAGGATGGCATCCACATAGCACCTTTACGATCACTTTCTCATTTGCCGGAATGAAAAGTACCGAACCTCGATTGAGAATTTTCAAAGGTGATATTTCTGCCTTTCCATTAATTATTATGAGAATACTTGCTGTACTCCTCGGAATGAGATTATACGATGCTCTTCCCGGAGGTATCTGAAATATTGAAAGATATAAATACAAAAACATCAGCATTGCGATTTCTTTGAAATATAAGAAACAACAAAATTATACTGATAAATATGTGAAAACACACGGTAATTTTGACAACAGCAAAGTCAGGTACAGGAGGTCGAAAGATCTCGGAACATTCGTCTTCTCGTGATGGTTGAAATCGTTTGGCTGAACTTGGTTCACAGTTGTACGTTAACATTTCAACTAATGTCGTTACATCTTTAAGTTTTGGTGTCAAACCTGCTCGTATGACATTATCAGAACATGCCATGCACTCTACGCAATCTAAAAATATACAATAGCAATTTATATTGTTACAAATCAAACATAAATTGCAAACTTAGCTACTTCTCATAGTAGGTACTTCTTACCACCAGAAAGGTAAGCATGTGGCTCATTTGGTCCCAGATACATAGCTTCTCCAGGTTGTAATGTTATAAAATTGAATAAATAAATTCCAAAACAGCCTATGTCACCTGGATATTCAGAATGTAACCGCTCAAGCAAATTAGCATTCAAAATTTGTCTAGTTGATTCATCTGAAAAACAATCTGATATATCGAGAGCACAAAAGATACGTATATTTAATTTTGAGCAATTCACTAATTGAACGAAATAGTTCTATCTTTACCTAAACTCGCTAAGCGATCTAATAATTTTTGTAATTGCAACGCCACTACACCAGGATCACAATTAATTAAATTTTGAAAACATTTTTTTAGTGCAGCAGGCAACCCTGCTTCATCCATTGTCATCAATTCAAGTACCTTGTCTTCACCTATAATATTACGTAACTCCGGAACGGATTTTAAATATTGTTTTATTTCTGAAATAGGACGGAATCCACATAATGCTTCAAATGGTGTTAGGGCTATTGCTAACTCTGGTTTATGATTAGGATCTTTGTATATATCTGGATGAGATTGATGTAATTGTACAGCATGTTCCTTAAACAAGACAAATAATATAAATATACTTATTTTAGATTAAAGCATATTGACTTTATGATGACAAAATTAAACTATAATTAAATATTTACCTTATTTGGGTGGGCCTGAATCGATAGAGCTTTGTTAACAGATAAAATCTTGAAAAGAAAAGGTAATTGTATACCAAATTTTTCTTCAACTGCTGCACCCAAAACTTCTTTATTTTCTTTGATATAACTGTCAAGAGATTTATTTTCTTCTTTTAAATATGATGGACCATTGGGATGCGTACCCATCCAAAGTTCTGCATATGGTTTAGTTTCATCTAGGATAAAATCTGTATTTGCAGATTTTATCAACGTGGCAACAGTACTGTCGATTCCATGCTTGCCCCAATCATAAGACTGTACCATACATTTCAACTCCATTTTATAAGATATCTAAAATAGTTATTTCTAATTTTATAAGAAGATAAAATATAATAATATATAAAGCAGGTTTATATTGCCAGTTTTTAAAACAATAATAATAGTTTTATACTTGTAAAAACTTAGCATGCATTTAGTAAACAAATATTTATCTACATCTGTCCGTTGGATTAACACCATACCTTTCATTACGTGCAATAAAAAATAAAAAGTTATTAAAATTATGAATATTTTTCTGTATTGGTAATATTAAATGTACATACGTCGATGGCAAAAACACAAAAAAAAACGTTTTTCGTGGCTCACTCACCGATTTGCTGACGTACTATTCCTTAATTATTTACCCAAATCTGTACACAAAGTAGGTTTTCGATTTATTCGAGATGAGTCGACGCCAGCGACATAAAAGTTAGGCAGTTGTTTACTCCAATTGGTTCTTTGTTGGACAAGTTACACTTGTCATAAAACTAAGAATCGGACCAATGATGAAGCCTTCAGATTTTTAATTAGTGGACATTCTTTGATTTGAAAATTCGAGTCAATCAAGTGCCTAAATTTTGAGTCGAAACGGCTTGTTTTACAAACGGCCGTTTCCTTCAAAATACAAATGTCTGATTGGGTAACAGCACAGTTAAACGGAGTTTATGCAATAAACTGCGTCGAAGAAAATGGGCGAAAGCTGTGTAAATTCCGTGGAAAAAAAAACGTTCATTATTATAAAACATTATAAGGTCACTGTTATCAATACTTTCAATGACTCAGTTTATGTTGATGTAAAGGGAGGTTTCTTTTCACTCAAGTTGAATCGATATAACTTGATTCGAAGCTGTATTATTGACTACATTGGCTTAGTTTCCAGCGTGCACAGTTTAAATAAAGTTAAACAACCTCATTGGTCAATTCCATTCAACTTCTATACGCGATTGATTAATTCTGTTTAAACTCTGCACGATAGAAACTAAGCCATTAACACGACGGCTTAAACCGGTTTAATTAATATCGATCTAAGGGAATGACAAATCATAGATACTTTCACTTGTAAGGAATATTTCAGATTGGTCGATTCCTTTAGAGCAGTATTAACTAAGCTGTTTAAAGCCCATTTCCTCTGACGTTAATCGAAATTTAAATTCTGGTTACCCTATCTTAAAACTATATTTTGGAAATTGAACCAGGCTTAAATCACGTCGGAGGAAACCAGGTGTAGAACCGTCGTGTAATGTAATCATTAGCTATTTCGACATTTTATTATTAGGGCCAACCATCGACATATAGCACGGACTACGCACAAGCATAGGAAAAATGGTCGACTAATAGAAAAAGATGGCCAAGCCCTGTCTCTTTCTCATCAGCAAGCCGTAGTACGAGTGTTCCCACGTAGCCGATGGAAACATTAGACAAGGAGAGCTACTGGCCGCCACCTTAGTTCCTCTTTGTCCATTCGAGCGTACATTTTTTCAAGGAGTTTGAAATAGGGATCGCGTAGTCCATGCTATTTGGCGATGGGACCACTAAACTATACTCAATATGGAACGAGTCCACAGTAGTAACAGCGCGAGCCGAGAGAGATAGCCGATATAGGGGACGACCTCTTTGTTTTTCAGGGCTGTATCAGGACGTCCGATGTCCCGAACCAGGAATTTTCGTAATTTTTTTAACGCAGTACCTTAAATGGATTCCAGACGCTACGTAAACAACGTAACGTCCGTAAATAAGTGGCATACCGAAGTAATATCCGAAATGGTGCTGTTGGGCTGCCACTCTTGCTTACACGACTTTACATAACAGGATTTTACCATTTTTGTGGATATATCAAATCGCAAAAATATTGTCGAACTCATCTAACCTCACTAACCACGTGTTGATCGCAGTTAATTGAAAGTTGTAACTGTAAAGCATCTACAAAGGTGCACCGCTGATTTCAGGGAATATAAGTGGTAAAGTGGTATATACACTCCTGCTTGTCACGGTATCTATCGAAACGAGACGCCAAGTCTAGGAACCTCATTGGCTAAAACTCTTAGAAAAGGATGGATCCCACTATAAGAATGCTATTTCCCTCGGCTCGAGCTGTTACTACTATGGGCTCGTTCCATATTGAGTATAGTTCAGTGGATGGGACTAACGAATAGCTAGGTTCTATGTGCTGGCACATCTCCTCATTGCAGGAGTCAGCCATAAGGAAAGGAAAGAAGGAAGGTTTTGTGTTGAGTCGCGTCAATTCAAAGTGGATAACAGAAAATCCTCAATGTATTGCCATTCGTTGGCCCCAGCGGAATATTATCGAAATGACCAATGATGTAGGTGTGTGTCGGCCACGTTGGCTCATTGGAAACACTATATCTTTCGAAATCATCACCAGATATCGTTGCTGAAGTAACGTAAGTTCTTTCGTTCATCTATGTAATCCATATCCACGTTATATATAGTGAACTAACTCCACCGCCATTTCTATTTCTTTTCATGTTTGATATTCATAGAGGTAGGTTCTGCTTTGCGAGGTCTCCGTAGTAATGTTAAAACTTTGCTATAAATGTTATTTAATTTCCAAAAATATAACTTATTTATCTTTTTATATGTTAATAGGTGCCGGTGAAGCTATATCAGCAAAATGGTCGCCCAAAAGAAGCAGGTAATAACTTCGATCATCCACGTGTTCGCAATTAATTTTGTAAAGAAAATCTTTCTTAGCATAACAATTTATTTATTTGCAAACGTATTAATAGAGATACTTACTATTCTAATCGCTTAACAAAAATCTTGTATACAGAAAAAGGCTTTGGAGAGCATCAATTCTAGGCTTGCATTGGTTATGAAGTCTGGTAAATACGTGTTGGGCTACAAGCAGACTCTGAAGTCCCTTCGCCAAGGCAAAGCAAAATTGGTTATAATTGCCAATAATACCCCATCTCTAAGGTGAGACTGAGATGTAGCACTCCTCGTCCTTTAATCAATTAACATAAATTGTTACAATAATGAAATAGTATAGATTATTTGATTTACTGGTACTACTTCACAAACAAAAAATTTAAATTCTCTTTGGACCTTGATTATAACTAGCCAAACTTCACAGTTTTTCTGAATTTATGCAGCCAGTGTCAGTATGGCAAACAAGTATATGCCATAAATGGTGTAACATTGCAATATTGGAATATCTGAAGATCTTTGCACTATTGAGTTCATTATCGTAACATCTATGTCAAATTGTATTACAAGGAACTGAGAAGTTCTACGGAGTAGTCTCATGCCTCTGTTTGTAAGTGCAGAAGGTACCATGAGCTCTGTAACTTTATGAAACGTCTAAACTGATTTTATTTAAACAGGAAATCTGAAATTGAATACTACGCGATGCTGGCAAAAACTGGAGTACATCATTACTCAGGGAACAATATCGAGTTGGGAACAGCGTGCGGAAAATACTTCCGTGTATGCACACTTTCTATCACAGATCCTGGAAACTCTGACATTATAAAGTCGACTCCAACAGGAGATCAGGCATAAAATCTTTTTGTACAAATAAGATAATAAAGAAAGAAAGAAAAAAAAAGTTGTTTTAAATATCCGTAATACGTAACAAATTTAAGTTTTTTAAAAACTTATTGGCATAGATTTGACATTTACTACTAAAAATCATTTTGTTTATTTTATATGAAATTCGACAAATCGATGACTGTTTACACGGTGGTTTTACTCTGGTTTAATCATTTTTAATCTAAAAAAATTGACAAGTTACAAACATTTCCACTTTAATGAAATATTTGAGATTGATTGCTTCCATTACACCGGTAATAACTAAACTGGAATAAGACCGCCGCGTAAGCAAACTGAATCATGGCAGTATATAATTTATACGCATATGTTGATAAAATTATTGAAATATTGTATTAATTATACACATAAGTATAGAGATGGGGCGAACATTTAAAATTTAATATACAATAATAATGGTTATTCATACTTTTATATATCTTTATACACCCAAAAATATATATTTATTATTATGATTAACTTGAGCATAGTTGCAAGAAAATCCGCGTAGACTCATTAATATAAAATAATTATAACAAATAACCTAAAACATAAAGAATTAATTTAAAGGGTTTTCTTAGATGGTACAGTGGAAGAGGATCCTAAAATTTTACGCCTCTGCGCGAACATATGAAGATACATTTGTGGGAAAACTGTAACAAAAACGGAACAATTGATTAAAGAAAATTTCATATTAGTTTTCCCATGTAGATATATAGAATTAAAAATTCTTACGTGGAATATATAGCAGCATGACTGCTAACAAAATGTAATGATAGCTGAATGTGAAGTTCCAGGCATTAGGCATGTTATAACTCCATGCATCAGGATGTGTACTCGCATACTTTTGAGCAGAATAGAAACAAAGTAGCTCACCAGTAACACCAATTGGATACAGTGCAATGAATGTTGTATACCTGTGAAAGAAAAGTTGTTTAACAATAACCAAATTATGATTCTTTATATACAATGAATATGCAGCAAGTGTCATATAATATCAGAAATAAACTCTATGCTACTTAATAACTTTAGTTACTTTATTTCCTACCTGAGCCATACAAGTACGTGTGGGACAAAGCCAATAATATTTGTGAAGTAATACAAGTATCGAATTATTTCAGTGATGGACCAAGCATAGAGAATTAATGTAAAACCAAAACATGAGGCAGTATAGTTAACTGGTACAGCTAATAAGGTCCCACACACAACCATCACTCGACTGAATACTTGAATCGTTGTAATTACAGGATTTGACGGTACCAATCCTGTAGCTGCATGTATTATCTAAAATTATTCATCCTTTACATTATTTTAAATAATAATGATCAGATTCATATTATTTTGTTGCTAGTGATTCTGTGCCATACAAAACATTATGATTGTAATATTTTTTAAAAACATTAATCTGTCTGTCAATAACAAACCTCTAATACAGCTGCATTTTGAAAAATAATGAGACTGTATTTGACCGTGTCCCATAAGCTTGCCTTACTTGATGATAAAGTGTAATAATTTGTTACTGAGTACAACACATAACTCCATCTAAACAGAAAGTATATCAAGGATCAAATAAATAATGTATGATAGACACACGAAATTAAATTTGTTAACATAATTAATAGAATAGGAACTTCGATACTATTTTCAGTGGATTATATTTTGAAAGTGATTAAGTTGTACATAAAATCTTCAATTCTGTAAATACATTCTTTAAATAATATGTTAAGAATTTCTATGAGAAATAAATATATCAATATGTGTACACATCGTTTTCTAAGCACTTACCCGATGGCTTCTATCAAATTATAAGCACATAAATAAAATTTAGTTAATATTCCAGAATCCTTCTTTTTTGTGCCTTTAGTTGTTCCAGCCATTCTATTTCGTTCCTCGTCTTCCAAATCACAATGTCCTGTACACGACTAAAGTCAATCAATGATGACTATCATATTTTTACTTATTCATTATTATTCATCGGTTAACTCATTATCATATGCTAACTTTTTTTTATGTATTCGTGGTGTTGGTTCACGCTGTCCACTCCGTTCGACTATTTTATCAACCCAGGTTCACATGAATTTACACCACACTCATGTCCTAATATGTATGCATTGTTGGTAAAGTGCATGAGTGAATTTAATTAAGAATGTGATTAATAACCACATAGTTCAAAAGTTCAGAAAAAGTCTTGTGAATATCTAAATGGAATATTTGAGATGATGTAGACTGGATTTCCTCTGAGATGTCTTCCCTTTCTTTCCTTATGATCTGAAATGTCTTATAAATATAGAATGGATATTCACAGTTTATTCAAACGTCATTTACGATGATCATCGTAGTCATCACGTTATCATTTACACTGGATAGATTGTTGCGCTGCGCATGTTCTACAACGACGTCACTTCACCAATAAGTCTAAGTAAATTTGAAATAAAAAGGAAGATTTTTAATTGATAGTTTTTTTCAACGGACGGAAAATTAAGATTACCTTATTATTAATATTCATTTCAAAGTTATATGTTCGTTAAACATAAAACAGAAAAGTTCTTATTAATCTTAATCTGAGGATGGTGATTGGATAAACATTAGGAGATAGCTGATAAAAGACTGATAACCATTCATAATATTTAAAGAAAGTGTATTGTACAGTAAACGTTAAACAGATGCCTAAGACTTTTGTTACTGTTGTGTGGAAAAATGATCGTTAGCTAGAATAGATAATTTACGAAAACGAAATCTAAAATCTTATTACCGGTAGTTATTAGTAAATGCGTTCGAATAACTTATTTGAAAGCAAATTCTATATTCCTTTGCAATGTATCTCGTACGAGTTGGATTTCGACTGTTTCCAAAAGTTCGAAAATTTAAGTCTTTAAAGAATGATACACGTACAATAATGACACAGAGTGAAATTATATATTCGGATGATGTTCTAACTGCCAAAAAGAATGGTTGGCCCATCGTTGCTTTAGAATCAACGATAATCACCCATGGTATGCCGTATCCTGACAACTTTAATATTGCACTGAAAGTCGAAGAGACTATACGGAAGCAGGTGGTTGGAATTATTATAACTTTTTGGTTATACGAACATGATTTTTTTATGTAAACACAATTATATATGCATCAATACGTAGTAGATCAAAAAAGTGGATAATAAATTCATAAATAAAATTTTTGTTTAAATTACTGTTATAAATAAATAGAAGCATTTTTACAGTCATATGTATTTTTTGCTTATATTCCAGAGTATGTATTTAATGACTAATTAAGTATAATCTTTTATATGTAGGGTGCTGTTCCAGCAACAATAAGTATTTTGGATGGTAAAATACATGTTGGTACAAGTGAAGATGAAATAAAAAAATTGTCAAATTCCACAAGCAATACAATCAAATGTTCAAGACGAGATTTTCCACTGGTTATTTCTCAAAAATTGAATGGTGGTACAACAGTCAGTGGCACTATGTTGGTGGCCAATTTGGCTGGCATTCCAATAATGGCTACTGGTGGAATCGGTGGTGTACATCGAGGTGCTGAGTTAACGTTTGATGTCAGTGCAGACTTATCTGAGCTTGGCAGGACCCCTGTTGCGGTTGTATGTGCTGGAGTTAAAGCTATTCTTGATATTCCTAAGACTCTTGAATACTTGGTTAGTAAAAAATAAATTGTTAGAAAAACTCTGACATTAAGATTTTCAGGAACTTATGTTTTACTTCTATAGGAAACACAAGGTGTCCCTGTTGTCTCTGTGGGAACTTCAAATGCATTTCCAGCATTTTATTGTTGTGAAACAAAGGATAAAATAATATCTCCCATTCATGTTTATAATTCTAAAGATGCTGCTGAACTCATAGCAGTACAGAGGAAACTAGGATTTCATACAGGGATCCTATTAACAGTTCCTATTCCAAAAGAACATTCGCTAAATCCTATGGAACTAGAAATTGCTATTCAAGATGCTTTAGAGCAAGCCAAATGTAATGGAATTAGTGGAAAGAATATTACGCCATTCCTTTTGCAAAAAGTTACAGAACTGACTGCTGGAGAATCTCTTCGAGCCAGTAAGTACCTAAAAGTATTTAAACCATGCATTAAATGGGTATGTATTAATATTATTTTTAATTAACTGTTATCCTTCCTGCAGATAAAGCTCTCATTGAAAACAATGCCAAAGTTGCTGCAGAAATAGCAAAAGAGCTTTCTATTATACAAAACTTATATCCTCAGACATATAAGATTGCAAGTTCATTTAAAGCAACAAAACCACCAGTAAGTACAATAACTAACCACATATCATAAAAAGCATACCTTAAATTAAATTTCTATAGGATCCTCCTAACTCTATTTATGAACAATCTATTCATATCGTATTATATCGTCAATTTCTTGACATTTACCAAATATTTTTGTATTGTCTTTAGTAAATTACTTTGGAATGTTAATTTACTTACACAGGTGGTGATTGGTGGGAGCATTTTCGATACGGTTTTACAAGTGGATGAGCCCCAGATAAAAGTAAGTTGAACTTGAAAGTCAACAGTTATACTAAATAATCAATTTCCGTTATATTCATAGTTATCATTGCACATGTAACAGTACATATTTACATATGATTACGATCAAGTCGATTGTATATATGTACACATGTAAGGGTATTTTTGAGAAACGTGAACCGATAGTACAGCGTGACAAGGAGTGATATGTACCAAAGAAAGCATAAAACAATAATTGAATTCTTCGCAAATGATTTTATAACTTAAGTCCTTTCAAATATTAACAACATCTCGCTACGACATTATTGAAGCAGTAAAATAAAATTATCGAAGCACTTAAATTCATCATTACCTTGAGACATGACTAAGTTAATAAATAACTTGTCCACATAAATCCGCAATACGGTTCTTCCATTAGTCACAACTGTACAGATATTTATCTAAGTACATTCAAAAACGTAACTTTTGTTATGCATGTCCCAATGTCAGTTTTGGACATCAAGTACTTATGTATTTCATTGTTATAATGTTCCTTCCCTGCTTAAAAAATCCGATTAAAATCCATAAAAACTGATAGACGTCCGATTCAACCAAGATGCGAACAATTGGAAGGATTTGTATTCTAATTGAAAATAAAATACAAATTGATTCGGAAAGAATAGGTTATCATGTTCAATATGACTTTATGACTTGACCCCACAAACAATAAATTTTTCAACAGAATGAATGGGAATCTCATTTATTTCAGTAGTAGTAAGTAAATGTCTATAAGATTTTACATGAAATTTCCTACACACAAATCTGATTCTTTTCGGCTATTTTTAATCGGTTTTAATCGATTTTTTTAAAGCAGGGTTATATTTAATCTTCCTACACGGACTTATTATTTTTCCATTCCGTTTGAATATAGTCCCTTGTCACTCCTTAGATAAGTATAATGTATCTAGCAATATTAGTAATCGATAATTCGATTTAAAGCAGGCACTATTCGAAGCTCTCTCTCTGTCTCTCTCTCTCTCTCTCTCTCTCTGTCTCTCTCTCTCTCTCTCTCTCTCTCTCTCTCTCTCTCTCTCTCTCTCTCT
>JARQSV010000342.1:34438-44648 GCA_030142285.1 Calameuta idolon | reverse complement strand
CTCTCTCCCTCTCGCTCGATCACTCGCTCTCTCGCTCTCTCTCTCTCTCGCTCTCTCTCTCTCTCTCTCTCTCTCTCTCTCTCTCTCGCTCTCTCCCCCTCCCCCCCACTCTCTCTCCCCTCCCCTCCCCTCCTCTCTCTCGCGCGCGCGCGCTCTCTTCCTTTTGTTTTTTTTTCAATTTCTTATTCTTTCTTTTTTCTCTCTTTATCCTTCTCGTCGTGATTCTCTCATTCTTCCTGCACTACACTCCCTGCTCCTTCAATGTTTGCGTCTAATTGTAAATCCTGCAAGTACACACACATCCTCATTATCACTTTCTCATAAGACCTTATAAATTCCAATATTTATCGATTACAAATCGTTAAATGTGTAAAGCCTTATTCTTGACGGTATACAACTATATTATTAGGATATATTGGTCGAGTGGGTTAGGGAATATTTTGCATGACTATATATTACATGTACGTGTGGGCAAAAATTCCGCACGCTTTTCTTCAGTCATTCTGGCAATGCGCTTTATATACTAATTAATAAGAAATTGATATTTCTTTTCTTCTTTTGACAGTTAAATACCCTGAAAATATGAGGAACAATTACGCACGTAGGTATCTTATTTTCTGACTGCTTTATATCAAATGATATTATAATTACAAGGTTCTCTCTATATACTCTCTAAATCGTTTTAAGGAAACAATAATATAGATATAAATTTGATTAAAACTTGTCTTATTTCACAAGGGTCATCCCACTCGACCAAAAGCAACAGTCTACTTAAATCAATATTTAGCGCAATTATGTACACTTGGGCGGTTTGCGATAACACTACAGCCTTCTAATTTTTCAACCAAAGACAATCAATAGTAATAATGATAATCTCAACAATAAGATTAATAATAATATTAACGATTTATAATATAAATTATGGTGACAATAATACTAATAATAATATCGTACACTCTTATATACAGATGTCACCGCATAAGCTGTGTATCTGCGAGGTTTAATCTGTAATATTCTTATCGATTATTAATACGTTGAAGAATAATTCGACAGCCTGATTAGGAAAGAACCTTTAAATTTATGAATAACGAACACCGGCTTTACGGGTAAACTAAGCTCATCGATTTTTCATTTATATTACGTTCGAGTATCAACGAAACTCATGTATCTCTTACCCTGTTATCCAATTCCAGTTTTTAGTGCCCTGTTAGTTGTAAAGTGCCCTTGAAATGAACAAAATTAATATTCAAAGAATTAAACCCTTACGAGCTGGTGTACTTCTTGTTATTCTCAATGCTTTTGGTTCAACAAACTGGAATTTATGCTACGTCTGATTGAAAACGTACAAAATTATAAGTTGGCCGTTTCTTAAACAGGCGATCGAGCCTCGACAATTCCTATTATAAATTACTGTACACAAACTGCTAATAAACGTATTGTTTGCTTTGGAAATTACTAACGCATACATTTACGGTGGTGACTATTTTTCTCTAGGAAGCCAATTAACGTCAGGTATTTCAACACAATGCTATGGAAATATTCGCCTTCAGCTAATACGTGAATTTGTCATCACGAAAATGGGATGTACTTATCTCTGGGAGAAAACCTTGAAACTTCAAGTTTATTTGAAGAAAAAAATTTTAAATCATATATTGATAAGACAATAACATTTAGATCATTTTCGGTCATTGAATTATACACGTAAAGTTATTAATTTCTAAAACCTTTCAAAGTTAATAACATTATAAAATTTATCATGTGTCTTTAAATGTTACTCAAAATTGTGTAACACATACATCCCATTTTTGTGATAAAAAATTGTTATAGCGTGTAATCACGTCATGTCGTGCGTTGTATATTTTTTTGTTTATATGCTTTTACACAATATAATATTCAGCAACACTATTCAATACAGATAGTTCGCGTTAGAAATTATCGATTGAATGGAAGAGCTGTAACTAGTTATGCACTTAAAATAATAATGTGCTTTTTGTGCACTGATGACGAGCTCTGCTGCTGATAATCGTCGATATCAAATTCGAATATATCGTATATTTAATTATACAGTGGCTTTGTGTACTGTTGCATATAAAGTGTCTGTCTATGTTTAACCTGGGATTTCAACGAAGTATAACTGTGTCTCATTTTTAAATAAATTTAATTTTGCTAACATAGAATGAAAAAAAAATTTTAATATAATTTACACCTTGTAGGAATGATGTGTTTTTGAGACATTGGGAAGGTCCTATCGTATCATGAAATAACTTTTGATTCTTGTACTGAAATTTTTACATGATTTGCATACATATGTATACAGGGTTATTCACGGCAAGCGCGCCAGCTGAAGTTCAACGCGATTGAACAATTCTGTTAATGGAGGCAGTTTGGCCTTGTTAAACAAATTGAAAGAATGTCAAATTCATTAGCAATGTCATGACGTTCTTTAACGATGCCATCCTGCTCTGATTTATAAAATCATCCGTTCACGGCCAATTACAGCTTTTCTGCAAATATTATAAAAATACTGTTAAATTTTCTATATGAAAAAAGTGTGCATATATACTTTATAACATCGTAAATGATTCTAATGCAGTGGAACCTCCAGTAAGTTAACCCCCAATAAGTTAATGTCTTCCAATAAGTTAAAAAATGAACCTCCAAAAAATTAAGATCGGCCCTTTCTTAAGACCTTCCTACCTGCTCGATTGGGAGACGAGATACTCCTTCTTCCACTCAAGCATCGGAGCGAAAGTGGGAGGTAATAGGGGAATTAACTTACTGAAAGAGGTCTAATTGGGTTTGCTCCCGACAGGTTAACTTATCGGAGGTCTTAGTGTACATGAGTGTTTTTTTTTTCAAACAGAGTTTAATACTTTTATGATTTATCAAATAGCTTCCAGAGTAAATATGGATAGAGACTTTATATAATAAATAATAATGAGGTTAACCAAGTAAAAGCATCATGTCTTTCGATTACCTACAACCGTAACATATCTACGCCAGAGTGGTTCCCAATTTACCTGTTTGCTACCAGGGAGAATTTTAACATACCTTGGTGGACTAGACGTAACCAATTCATAATACATATTTTCGCAATAAAAAACGGTTTTCCGGCAAGACCAAAATTATTAATGTTTCAAATTATATCTCTTAGGAATATCTCAGAACATATATGTCTCATAACAATAAAGAAAATCAAGCTTTGATTGAGATTCCTCACTTCCGTGCCCCTCTTTTGTACGTATATGCCTACTCGTCATTTCAAGTTTTCAAAATTCTAGTGTCATCCAAGTCGTCCTTATAGTTCAGCAGAAATGGCGCTAAAGGAGCAAAACTATTTGACTGGTTATTGATCTTAAACTCTCAAAGTTTAAAAATTTCACCAATTAAACGTATTTACTCCCTCAGTCGCTGCATCTGCCGAAGGGAGCTAGTATTTGGTATTGTTACATGATTGAACATTGTTTGCTAGTTGAGAACCAAAAAATTACAAGCTGTAGCGGCAAAGTTGTTATCATAACTGTAAGTTCACATGGTAATTCATCGAAATTATATTCTTACACGACCTCAACACCGTGACTGATTGTTGCACGAAAAACTGAAGACCGTATAGAGAAATTTGTGTCCCCCTGCACGTCAAGTTTTCTTCTGATTTGGCCCTAGATCTTATGCTGACCCTGGCTAATGTTTTCATCGGACCCGAATGAGAGTTGAATGTATATCTATAGTTTTGTCATATTTAGATATAGAGCACACGTATTTCACTTGTCGATTCGACGTCGGTAGAAATATAGTGACTGATTCTATTTCATTTTTTGCAATAAATTTATGCTTGTAATTACTAAAGACGGGCACAGCCTATTGAAATTCCTAATTTCATAGCATAAACATTACAGATCATCTATAACGTTTGTATTATTTTTTGTAATGTAAACAGAAATATATTGTAACTTGGGTTAAGTAAATCAGCCGAAATACTCATACAGGATATTAAAATTATGAAGATGCTGCTATTGTAAGAAGTTACAAGTACTATGACATACGACTGGCATTGTTCGTAATGATTTTGCAATAGTGCACTTTGTAAACGGTGGAAACTCATTTTGAATTTAGGGGGCTATACAAAACTTTCTTACCGCTAAAATAAATCTAGAGAAGCGGCCTATTTGACCATCTTAGGACGGACAGATGTTACAGAACTACACGTATGAGGATTCGACGTTTAGTACCCTTAGAGCAAGAGATTATGAGTGTATTTCTTGAAACTGTTTTTCAGAGGCACTATCATTAATTGGTCATTATCAGAAATAGCTAGACTACTTGCATCAATCTTTTCTCTCTCTTTAGCTACCTGACTGTCTGTCTGTCTGTTTGTTTGTTTGTTTGTTACCTTCCTTCGTGCACAAAACTTTTTTCCTACAAAATGAACTTATCTATTACGTTAAAATATAATCAAGCTGAAATTGGCGACTAATCTTCAGATGATACTTAAGTCAGCCTTACGCATTCATGATAACCATTTCTTTTTCAAACGTAAAACCGCGGTTACATGATAGTAATAAACTTAGGTTAATATAACAGAATATTGATTTAATAATAAAAAAAGCTTTGTAGCTATCAGCTACGAGCTAAAGGCTGCCAATTTTAGCTTGATTAACACGTAAGCTTTCTAAATTCTAAAATACGCTCTTCACATCCATACCGTGTCTGATCTCAGTTATGTATGTACTCATGTATTTATACATCTTCTCCTTGCTCGGAGCGATTAGAATGTTAAGATTTATATTCGGCATATTGTCTATAACATTTTTATGACCAGGGCAGCATAGCACATGGCCGAGCGTCGGAAAGACAAGAAAAATTGCTTGCTCAAAGGGCTAAGGTTATTCGGATTTCCTTATTTCCTTATCTGATTGGTTACGAATTCATCGTAATCTTGATATATCCGGTGATTTTTTCGTAAACGTTCGTTTATAAATAATGATATTCTTTAATAATTACTATTAAAGGACCTATGCTTGCAAACTACCTTCCGCGGAACAATAAATTAGGACATAGTAACATTACACTTATGTGGTATCTAAACAATTCAGAAAATAGTTTTGCAACTTGTTCGTTTGAAAAGAGTACGAATACTCTGTCTGCCTGAATGTATGGACAAACTATGCATCGTGAATTCTTGGTCAATATTTGATAAGAAGTACGTGGCGGAGTGACTTATTTGCAGTGTAATGCCACCAATTTTAGTATCAATGTATTATTAACAATAATTCTTCGTTATATAGCATTACGAGAGCAACATCCTTATAGTAATTTCAATTAACAAATGTGACCTGACGATCGTAGTTTGTCTCTAGACCCAACTTTGCGCCACTTAAAATTTAATGCTCCAGCGCATGTCCGTTTTTGAAGCCTTCGGCTCATCCATAGACTTAATAAACACAATAGATATTTAGCTATATCTTGGTAATTCTGAGGGTCTGTTGTTGCTATAGGAAAAATGATTCCAGGTGTGTCGCCACCACTTCCATAGTCAGGTACGTTTACTTTGACTCGCAGCAGTTACACCTGCTCCGGGACTGTTTCCATTTGAGAGTAGCAATCTTCTATTAAACTCTCGCATTTCGTAGTTATTGTTTCCGTTGCTCTTCTCTCGAGATCCACAGTTATGAGGAGCCGGCGTCGGTGTTAATTCTTCGAGTATTAAAGCACAGTGACTGTTTGTGTCACTGTCAGCACCTCCATCTTGTACCGTACTTGCCAATAGCGGATGTCTTCCCGAATTGCAGTCGTCGGATTGCATCAACAGCGTTGCATTTCCTAGAAACAAATCCATTAGTCCTGATCAATTCATACTATAGGATTTGAAAAAATTATTAAAAACTTATAGTAACGACGCTCATGGAAATTCATACCGGATGCTGCTGTAGGTAAAGTTGGCCGTCTGACTATGCCCCCATTATTTGTTGTATCCGGTATGATTTGAGAGAACGGTTGAATCAACGGAGGAACCGTAGACGGCGGCTCGCGGAGCAGCCGTATCTTCTGGATCATTTCTCGTATTTCATAACGTAAAATTCCAAGGAAGCAGAGTTTGGCAAAGGTAATAACGCAAAACCCTAGTACAAACAGAAGATCGGCTGTTCTGCGGAGCCACCGCATAAGGGACTCCTCGCAACCGCGGACATAGGGTTGCAAACAAGATTCGCTAGCATTAGAAGCAGGAGCAGGGGGGCAGCAAGTTTGAGGCCAACGAGAACCGAAGTCACGCGGTCCGGTGACACCGCAGCAAGAAAATTCCCGCTGAAGACGATCCCACTGTTCGCTGAAGCGCGGTTCCTTCGCGTACTCTGTTTGCAATTTAAACCTGAGAGTAGGTCGAAGTTCAGCGCACATTCTTTCAAACCGAAAGACCCAGGCTATGCCTACAACTGTATCCCCAAAGAGAAGAGCTAGTAGAAGAATCCAGTAGGCATTGAGGAGACGAGTATTAAGTCGTCTCGCGGCAACGCATCCAAGAAATTGCACCAAGCCCAATTGGGTCGCAAGTGCGAGGTAAGCGTAGAGTGCCGTGGGGTCGAAGGCTCGGGGTACGCCTGGTATTAACTGACGTCGTGGATCCCCCGAAAAGAGTAGTGTTCGTGATACGGCAGCCGCCAGCCCTACAGCACTGCCAAATACGACTATGTTGCAAGCGTATATCCACAAACGATAATATCGCATCGCGACACCCTGCCCCACAATCCTGGTGTGCGACGTTGCCGCCGCCGCTACGCCGGCACCGCCGCCACCACCGCCACCAAAACCGCTGACGCCACCTCCACTACAAATGCCGCCACCACCACCGTAGCCACCACCACCACCACCACCACCGACACCACCACTAACACCACTATCACCGCTTTCACACGTTGTTGTCCTAATGATCTTGCTATTATTATTATTTCTTATAACGTTGTTGTTTGTGCCGGTGCTATTGTTATTATTGTTGTTCTTGCTGTCGCTGCTTCGGTGCTCTTGACTCTCAAAGAAAAACAGGAATGGTGGTTTTGTATTGCTGTTGGCGATCTTTTGGCTGTGCGTAAACTGCGGGGAGGCGGAACGTTGCAGCAGCATCACCGTCATACTATCAAACCTCCCTTAATGTCTTTGTCTGTGGATAACCTTTCCTCGGTCGAGTGTCAGACGAGAGGCTTGCATCGAGAGTTTATTTCCATAGTACTCTGTAATGTAAAAGCATAGTCTCTAGAATTCAAAGAAAAATCGCTGCTGTCATCTAATCGTAAATTACTACTAAAGCTCTATCACTCTGGAATAAATATATTAATCAGTCGAATCGCTTTTTTTGTTCTATTATTATCTTTGCTATTTTCGGAATAGTTATTTATGCAAAGCCTCGAAACGGAAACGCGGGACTTTCATGTCTCGGTACTTTAACATTATTATACATAATTAATGGTCGAACATCAATACTCATTCGTTGTAAACAAAATCTTGTTAGTAAAACTGACAACGAGTTGTATGGTGTAGAGCATGGTAATATTAACGAATGAGTAGTAGTACTATCGGTCTTTGGGGTACATGATTAAAGAATTCTTCGTATTTTATGACATAGTTTTTGATATTCTACGGAACCCAGATCTGAAAGTGTCAGCCTAGTATGACGTAAATCAGTCGATTTTGAAATCGTGAGGAATACTAATAACGGTGCCTGTCATTTTTTATGAAAAGATTTTTCTCAATATAAGAAGTAGGGCGAGAAAGCTCCGAAATCGCCTTGCCTTTAGAGTGGTCTCACATGCCATAAGGAATTCTATTATCGATTTTCCTCGCAAAGTCTCAGGTATAAGCTGGCTGTATATATAGAGGCGTTCATGCATAATACATTTAATGGTTATCTTCCGAGTCGAAGTGACTTTCGGTTTGACATTATGGTAAATCATTTTGAGTTTTTGATCATCCCCTAGCTGCAATGTAATATATTGAAGCAGTGATAAAATTTCAACCAATTTTAAGGGTCCATCGATCGTTCAAGCTCTCCGCGCTTGCTCCCGCCTCATCCCTTTAACGCCCATTTATTCGATACTAAAGGAAATATCCTGCTTCCTAATTTTCACTGGATTACCATGGAATATTCACTCCTCTGCCCCATGCTTCCAATCCTCTTCCATTCTGTCATTCTTTGGTTAAATATACAAAATATCTATCCGAGTAAATTATACTTCTAGTTTCATGTTACGAGTGGTATTGTTTGTTCGTGGGTAGGAAGTAGACGTGATGTGTAGTGCACGACCTTGCGCAATGAATTAAATGGCTGGGTGCTTTACTGAGATGAAACAATATTGTCCACACGAGGAAAGTTTTTGTCATTTTTTCTGTTTAATTATATTTTTCAAAGAGACCGCAAGGGACCAGGAAAAGATGAAAAGAGGCCATTCGTTATTCATAGGTGTTCACCAAAGCGGGAGGAAAAAGAGAAAGAGGGTGAGCAGGAGAAAAATGACAAATTTTTGGCTTTATGCAACCGTGACATCCCGAATAACTTCTTTTCAGATTTCAGTATGAGACACTGCCACTCTTAGTAGATATTTCGTGATTCATCATTATTTAAAAATCATTATCCATCTCGCCATTAATCTGTGAAATATAAAAGATTCTATTTGACAATTTCTTCAACGACCAACCGAATTTTCATGATCTCTTTAAAACTGCCATAACGAACAATCATTTGATAAATCGATCAGCAATGCTTAATACGAAATCAGTGAAACGTCTGTCTATCGATTTAGTTGCTTTTGAGTAAAATAACCTAGATGAAGGAATGCTGCTCTTGTATAGGCCGTCTCTCACATCTAGCATCTCACTCCTTATCCATTATTTCTTTACTGTACATATAAGCTTCGGAATAGCTCGTGGTATTTAGGAAAATATGGATACTGACCTTCGATGATTTATTAATTCAGGTGTATTGTCATTTCCCACCGAATTGAACTTGAAGTATCGCACCAGTCTCACGTTCGCCCACGGGAACACCTCTGGTCACGTCACGTCGACCATCTCCACGAAAATACTTTTCAGCTGGCAAATATGATTTATATCCTTCCGTGCCAATACCAGTCCATCTCGAACAGCTGCTTAGGAATGCAATCGAGCGTACTAGGAAAATGAATCGTTAGAACTTCTCGCGCAGAGAAAATCTAAGCGACGTTGATCTCGATGTTGGTCTTGTCCTCGGTTCCGTCTCGCTCAAGAACTCTACTCGAGGTTGTATATGATGAAAATGATAGATTTATTTTTATTTTTCTTAAAACTTTTTCGCGGAAGACGCAAATTAAGACGACGAAAGATTTGTTGAGTGTCGACTCGTACAATTTTAGAGGATGGATACAATTATCGTCCGCGGTAGGCAATCAGACTGACAATTCTTGGTGTTGGCGCCTTTACGGTGGGCAACCAAACTAACTCTTGAGTGTGCGCAAATCTATATTGGCGTACGCAGAAAGATTTAAAGAACTATACTTAATTCTTTACAACTGTATAGCTTTATCATTTTCCTTTTATTCTGAAGATATTAATTACTGCTTCATAGATAATGTAGAAATAATATGTTATTTTCAAGATCTGTTTATATTTAACGGTCTTTTTTAGTTGAATATTTTCACCATAAATGATATATTGTTAAAAATATTTACGGGAATGTTACAGTTTGATGGACGTATGTATAAGGGGCAGAGTCAAAAAAGTTATGGCGGTGTGGCTCGAAATGTTGCAGCTGCTTTAAATAATCTTGGCGTGAATGGGACCAAATTATTATCAGTGGTTGGAAATGATGAACCTGGAAAAGGAATAATTAAAAGCCTCCAGGGCAACGAAGATATGGTGCAAGTACTGAACACGGCAAATACAGCTAGGTGAAGATAACTAATTTTTTTGTTTTTGTATTTCGTGATATTAAGGTGGCTGGAGTATGTGGGCATTTCCAAGATACATACCTCTATTTGGTGTATGTTCTTGGTTGCTGCTACTTCGCGTATTAAAATAGCTATATATTTTTCAAGAAGATTCAGGTGGTAAAAGTGGATCAAATTTCTAAGAGACGTTTTTTTTTTACATGGCACATTACTAACAGGAACCCTAGGTAGGTGTCCGCCTCCGATTTTTTTCGTTTTCACATATGTTGTAGTACTCGAAAAACTAAGCGACACGTGTT
>JARQSV010000342.1:6049-20900 GCA_030142285.1 Calameuta idolon | reverse complement strand
CCTCTAGCACTCCCTGGCGGCTCTGTGAAGAAATTAATTGTAGCGGGGACGAGCCGGGCACCCCGTTATAATACATATAAGTGTACATGTACAATTATTCAGTACGGGTCTATTGCATACTATTGTAGTATATTATGTGACAAATGATGAAATAAGACGATTTCAGATTGGGGTGAAGTTGGCTGCTGGGGTCGTACGCGAGGGCTGACATCACCCGAAATCGGAATTCGTGTTTTATCACGTACACACTATATTTCTCATTACTGCACACTATATATATGCTCAAACTGAAACTTAGCTTTTGCCTAAAGAAGAAACACAACGGCTTCTGCCCGCTGATTTCAAGCATTCACAATTTACGCACCCGCTAATACTTTTCAGTGGCATTGGCTTGAAATTAGCTTCTTTCGACTGGCTATAATCGAAACCTGAAGTTCCAAAACCTAAAGTTTCGATGCAAGCGTCCTGAAAAAAGCAACGATGACGCAGATGAGTGTAGGATTTTTGTTTCTTCAAAATTATATTTGTACTGTAGTCTTTTTTTAATTGAAATTTTTTGTTAATAACATTCAGCTGTTAATATCGTAACCTTTAAGGAAAGAAATTATCTAGAATCTAAAAGTAACAGACAGGGATAAATTTTCTTGCAGCATGAGCAACTCTAAAAATGTGGAAGATAAACATGTTACAGAAATGTTCACATGGCTTTACGAGAGCGATAATCCACATAAGAAACGCGTTTTAAGAAACGAAACTGGTCATTGTAACCTTAGGAATGCTGATGTACGTATTTTCGTTTATTACTCACTGGTTATTCCATATGAGACCAAAATATGCTGCTTCTTTCAGTATATACAGAAATACAACTGGCAATTTTTTGTTGATTCTACGGCCGGCGAAGGAGAATTTATGTAAGATATATTATATGTATATAATCGATCCACGAGTTCGATGTGCTTTTATGACAGATCAAAAATAATAAACTCTCCAGCTAAGAGCACGTGGCTCTGCATAGAATTTTTATCACAAAATATATATGCGCATGGCTTTATACTGAATTATATTTTAATTCTCTATCTTAGTATACATTTTTGTAATTTTATAGAATTCCAAGTGTGACTTGTTAAGTATTTGTACATACATACATATATAGTTTTATGAACTGGATAAAAACACATTGAACTTATGGACTGACAATATGTCTAGAACTATATTATCACAATATAACTTTTTAGCAATTAGATCTCTGGCACTATAACTAATGTCGCAATATATTGTCGAAGATGACATATTTTCTAAATAGCATTTACAGACACTTTTCTATAATGTGTCACTTACACAGATTATAATTTCTAACCGATCTCTGAAGTAGTCTTGCTTTTGCTATTCAATCCTCGTTCTTTACGAATTGGAGTTAATTCCTAATTTTTTCAAGAGTTGACCACGCAGTCGAATGCGCAGAGCCTTCATGCCAATTGAGCACGAGAAAATCGACAAAGACGTTCGATTTTGTATTTGCGCGTTATAGATAGTTTTTTACAATTCTATTCATCACGCGAAAGAATCTGAGTTCACACTATATACAAGGGGAATGACAGGAATCCTGCCTAAAAAAATTTATTAAAACCTATTGAAAATATTCGGTAGTAATCAAATTTGTAAATCAGAAATTTCGCTTCGAATCCTTAAGATATTTACTACTTAGAATAAATGAGATTCTCATTGATTCCAATAAAAAAATTATCGTTTCAGAAGTGATCGCCAATAAAAAATCATATCGAACACGATAACCCATTCATTCTAAAGAATTTTTAATCGGAATACAAATGTCTTCGATTGCCCCGATTAAATCCTATTGCTCCTAGGTATCAATTTCTATTGATTTTAATCGGATTGTTTAAGCAGGGAAGACATACATATAACTCTACCTTATTAATTTATGTGGAACTTGACTCTATTATATTCTTTGTCCATAATCCAGTTACTTTACACGGAATTACTTATTCACGTCATATTTCTAGCTCATAAATGTAGACTTCCTGGGTTTTTCGATACTTCGCGAAACAATAAAATATACTATTTTAACTACACTGTAACGTTTATCAAAATGATATCTATATGTATATAATTTTTTGTTACCGAACTGATGGCTGTAAGAGAAAATGATATGAGATTGCATTTAATTGAGATTTTGTAACATACTTTGTTTAAATTATACGTATAACATTTATTACATGACGCATAGGTGGTTTATTCATCCACCTAAGCATATGTATGGAAGCAGCATATCGGTAAATGGAAAAGAGGGTTATGGCAGAATGTCTTACTCATGTGGATCATACTTTGAGGTATTCGGACATGGTTTATTGTACTTGGATAGTGTACCATATTGCAATGAGATAATACACATTTTTTATATTCATGTTTGATTAATTTATTACTTTTTCTTAGGGACTCCTTTTAAATAATGAAAGATTTGGTCCAGGTGTATATACAAATTCAGCCGGCGAACAAGACGTCGGAATATGGTTGGGTAACAAACTTGTTCGATTAATTCGCAGCCTATCTGAAATCAAAATGCTCCAGATAGCTCGTGAAAAAGAGGACAAAATAAAAATTCTGAGATACCGTACAGTGATTTCATTAAATGAGGTGGATTATTTATGATTCATGCGATTATTAAGCGTTTATGTGGTTTCTTAGATGAGAAATTTTATCTTGTTCAGGATCGTTGGCAGAATATTGTAAAAAACTTGATAAACAATAATACAAGCGATTTAGATCGTCTGAATATGAATCTATGGAAGAGGCTGAATGAGCTTTGCAGGTCGATACCTAATGACAGGAGATCTCTCTGGTACCATATACTAGATAATGAGTAAGTACTAATTATGATTGAATTTATAAGGTCATAAATACATTTTGCAACTATCTTATTTGTTATGAGTGATGAATTAAAATTTGTTCAAAGACACACGTATTGGAAACAAATCAATTACTGTTTCGTCCATAAATTATTGTAAATGAATATAATATATATGTATAAATGAATAGTATGTATGATTTTGATACCCCTATCAAATAAAATAACAAACACGCAACTGAATTAATTCAAATGATAATCTTTAAAATATATGTTATTATTATATATTACATATTATATATTACAATTATTGTAGGTATATGCAAAAATATCTCCACGAAGAAAAAGAATGTACCACAGCATTATCCACGATGGATATGGAGGTCACGAAAGCTATACGTGAGAAATAATTCATTTTAACGACAGTCAGTTTTTTTGGGGTATACATATCTTTCACTGGAAATATTTTAATATAGATTCCTTTATTAGATTAATACAAAAAATTTACCACGTGCTTATAACATATTTTGAATAATTTATTAAATTACATAATTGTATTAAGATTGTCTAACAACTTGTAACATTTAAACTTGCAGCCAACAATAATACACGTCAAAGTTATTTAAGTGGATCAAATGTAACAAATAACGAAGATACGCTTAGAGAAAAGAAACAGTCAAATGATGTATGTGTTAAGATTGAAGAAAGTTACGTAACACTTTTTACCAATCAACACCAAGAAGAATCAATGAACGTTGATAACGAATCGTTTGGAGATCAATTTTATTGCGGGATAAAAGGCTATGGTGAACAAGATCAGATGGGCAATTTCGAAGACAAATGGCATATTTTTGCAAACATCAATGTAAATATTTCTCACGGCATTGTACCCTCATTGTTTCAATGTATCTTTAGATTTTCTCAAAATAATTCATATCTATTGCCTAAAGTTAATAATTAGTTTGTGATATATATTGTACATGTATGTACATACATATGTATTTGATATAATTATTTTTCATTATCTTTAACAATATGAGATTAATCCCATAAATTAATATTTATAATATTATGTTTGTAGGACGATGATTTTCCTAGTATTGACAATACTATAAATTATTCGGAAAGAAGAAAGTCCCAGAATTCAACGTTAAACTTTGAAGAGTTTGATAGAATAGAGGCAATACTTGAATTTCCAACGGAAGCCACTTTTATGACGCATTTATTAGCATGGAACAATAACCAAGCTATGATTGATATACTGAAACATGTATTTAGGCATCGAAACGACGAGGTACATATACATATATCCAGTCGTAATTATACAAATATTTTTGCATTAAAATATTAGTATAGAAGAGGATTGATAGTATACATATGTATGTAAGATTAATAAGGCAAAAGGGGGGATGGGTGCATTTCTTCCGTTGATTTTAATTAGAGAAGTTAGAAAAGTTAAATTAATTAATGTAAAATGAAAAACATTGATTTCTTTAGGAGGAAGTGCCCTCTTCCCTACTTTCTCTGATTTGTGCTGACGTAATATAAATATAAATATATATATATATATATGTACGAAGAAAAAACTGAGATACAACATACACAATATTTTGGCTGGAAAACGAGGAGAATTTCGTCAAGAAGGAGCACATGAAATGGCAGCATTAAATTTTCTGATAGCGTCTTCGAATGGTTCTAAAAATGCAATTCGAGAGATAATGTTGAAAGAAAACTTGGATGTGAATCTTGCGGACAACGGTGGAAATACTGGTTTGATTTATGCGGCTGCAAGGTAAATTTAAATTTATCATAATCACCTGATAAAATCTTTATAACAATGCAGTTGTTAAAATTTGAGCAAAATTATGGCGTGTTTAGATATATTTATGTCGGACAATATATAAATTCTTAAAACAAATTCAATTAATTGATACGCGATGTGTCAGTCTTTTGATATTTTCATTATACAGCTGTTTTTGTCCGTGCATAATTTGTAAACGATTGACCGTTCCGTTTCTGTGATATACGCCGTGAAAATAACGTAAATTGTATAATACTTGCCGTGGTAATTTGACATTATGTATTTCAGCTTCTGAACGGTAAAGATTTATGAAGTTTTTGTAAGACACTTATTTCACGTTAAAATGTAGTATCAAAATTTTTAATTAACTTTTTAAAATAATATTTAAACAATATACTGTATGAAAATTAAAAAATCTATACGATTTTTGTCTTCGGCTTGGAACGATTATAATATGTTATGTAGTCAATATTTTTGAGAATGACATTATTACTGTTTATTCGCGAAAAGAAAAAAAAACGATTATACATATATTGTGACGTACTGGGCAGGCGATTCTGCCCAGGGTCTGCTGAAATTAGCTATCGCAATTAATCAATAGGGAGGGAGGGGGATCTCGAAAATAAAAGGGAACACGGGTTAAAATGGCAAAGAATATAATTAATAAAATAAACGCTAATACAAGGGGTACAAAAGCAATCGAAAATAAGAACGAAGAGAAAGCCAAAAGATACTAAATTAAAGACACGATTCTCGCACGGCGCAAACAAAACAAACACACGGGTGCTCGATCGGGAGCACGCGGTGTCGGGGGGCTTTAAACGGGCTTGGTGGGAAGGAGAGGAATCGGGGTACGGAGGAATACACTATGGGCAAGGGGGCAGGAGGGGCAGGGAGGGCTTACCGGCACTGGATATCTTAAGCACAACAAATGGGCGCCAGCTACTTATTCGGCGTAGCACCGTCGAGTGACCTCGGGAGGTCCTCGAATATTTACTCTAATTTGAAATGGCACGGCTAGCACGGGGGAGAGGTGAGGGGATCTCAGGGAGAAGGTTCCCGAACGCGAAATGGCTACTTACAAATACCTCGGTTACTATAGTCAAAAACGGGCGGGGAGAGAAAGGGCACGGAGGGGTTCCCAAAAAGGGCGCAGGATACTCAAAATAAGGGCGCACGCAATATACCACCGGCCTCAAGCGTGGGTGGCAGAAGGCCAGGCTAACACTCAAAAAGAGCTACGTAAAATCCAACAGGCCGGTCCACGTGGGGACGGCTCGCAATATCGAAAAGACTCGACAACTGTAAAAACGCAAATACTAGAAAGGGGGGTGGGAAAAAGGGGACAAAAAAGGGAAACTCAATCACGCCATAGAGTACTCACTCAAAGTTCCGCAACACACAATATCCCAAAATTGGCACACTCACTCTCGCACTTTCGCAAAATCTCGCAACTCAAAATTCGCACTACACGCTCGCAATCCTGGCTCGAAGTGGTGATTTCTTCGCGGTTTCCGGTCCTCGTGGGCCTCCGGGGCCTCGGTGATTGGTGAGATCGCTGGGCTGAGAGGGCTACGCGCTCCGGCATTGATCGGCAGTTCCGGCATGGCAGGGTATTGGTAGATTCTGTTGTGGCGGGCCCGTCAGGCCTTCCAGGGCCTCGCAGACGGGTGGCATGACGCTGGCTTCGACGGCGCGCGGGCTGGCTGTTGCGCGCCGGGCAACATGGCGGCCTCTAGGCCTGTCAAAATTCTCCCGGGCACGTCCGCGGTCTCGGAGGGAGAGGGCTCCGCCGCTGTCACGCGGGCCTCAGGACTACCCGCATGACGGGATTGCACCGGGGCTGCATGACGTGGTGATGGTGGTGGCGGGCGGGCATCCATCCCACGGAGATCTCTGTACTGATCCTCCTGCCCATGCTATCCCTGCCTTCCGTTGCCTCGGCAACGTAGCCACTCTCGCGATCCTTCCTGGGATGGCGGGTGTCCTCGTCGATGGTCCTCGCTGTCTCCGAGCCAGTGCCCTACAGGGAGGGAAGGGTGGAGGGAGGGGACCTTAAGATTAACTCAAAAACCTAAAATACTAAATAAACGCAATAAACAATAATAAATAACAAGTATACGCAATAACAACGCTCGAGGCCGGTGGGGACCCCGAGCCAGGAGACGGGGAGGGGTTTAATGTAACATTTTTGTTACAATATGTATATAGGACCTCTTTCATGTACCCAACAAAGACAACATTACATGTACCACACACATTAGTTGCATGTAATACCGTCTTTGCTTGGTGTTTAATGACCATAATTACAATTTTTCCATTTAGCAATCGTTTGGAAGCGATAGACACTTTATTGGACCTTGGTGCTGATATCAATTGTATAAATGATGAATGCTCAACACCCTTATCACTCTGTATATTACGTTTGTTGGAATCTGTCCATGGCGTTGTTGATCGAGCGAAAGCTTTTTTGCCCAGGAACATTGAAACTATAAATTTGAAGCAATCTGATTTCCTAATAAACGATAAGAACGTGCTTCCAAACGTACAACAGTGGTGTCCCAGAAGCATGTTTCCATACGAACAGGTTAGCTCAGTAATGAAACATCATTTACCAAATTCGAATCTCGAATGCGAAAAATAAGTACCTTTTTGTAGAAAATCAACAAAACGTAGATAAGAATGGTTTTCCTCTTTTATCATTAATTATTCTGCCATATAATTAATGTAATACCCATAATTAGTTTTCTTTAAAAAATATCGCTTTAACTTACCAAATGATCAGCCATCTGTCTGCTTATAATTTTATTTTTTGTTTTCTGCCTCTATAGATTCCCATTAAAATACATGAGCAAAAAGATGATTACAGCATATTGAGAAATACGAATAATGAAAGTAAGGAGACAAAGCGATCGAATGTACGTATAAAATGAAACCCCATTAAGTTAAATACATTTATTATAACGGTGTGGGATTGGAAATTTATGGAAAAATTGTGTCAAAATATTATGAGATGCTAGATGATCTCTTATTATACTTTTATGTAGATTGGAAGAGATGTGATCCATCATATAGAATCATGTTGGAAACTGCAAAATGATATTACCAAGAATAACATGAAGTTTTATCAAAGTATTAAACAAATTAAGAAAATCTTAGACACCCATGCAGATTTGCCAGTATCATCTAATAATAATCTGGAAGGAATGAAAGAAAATGAATTACCTTACGAGTCGATTCCATATCAAACTCTATGGGAACGGTTTTGTCCTGATAAGAAATTATCATTAATTGATTTCAGGTCTTCTTCTCATGCAAAACAGTCTGACGAAAGACTGCCTGTTTCATCGGAAAAATATGAAATACAAAACTACATTTTTGATTGGAATGCAATAACTGAAGTATCTTCTAATGAAGAGAATGAAAGAAGAAAATTAAGAGAAATAAATAGAAATATTGAAAAGTTAGTTTAAATTTAGTTATACTAATTTCAAATGGTCGTATACGTGTAAGTATTTTGAGATATATAAACATAATTATAGAGAAACACAAACTTTTTATACAATATTGAAATTACTAAGCAGAGGAGCAAATCCAAATTATCCTACAGCACCATATCCCGTATTAATAATGGCAATAT
Source organism: Calameuta idolon (assembly GCA_030142285.1). Taxonomy (NCBI): domain Eukaryota; kingdom Metazoa; phylum Arthropoda; class Insecta; order Hymenoptera; family Cephidae; genus Calameuta; species Calameuta idolon. The sequence goes on along the minus strand of JARQSV010000342.1, from coordinate 12,596 downwards.
TCAGTAAGTCCACGAATTTAGTACAGCAATTATTACTGTACGGGGCAGACCCAAACGTAACTCTTAGCAAACAGGTGACAAAATAAATTTTATAATCTTCTGTCTCGTAAGTGGATAGATTTAATCGACCATTTTTACATAGGAATATTCTTTAGCGCCGTTACATATTTTGGCAGTAATTGAACCAAGTTTGGATAATTCTATAATAGCCAAGTCGTTAATAAATGCCAATGCTGATGTTAATCTTAGGACTGACTCCACGTATCGGTAAGATATTTCATAAAAAATGTACTTATCCTAATTATTATAAATATTGTTGTTATAACATATACTACATTGTTCCTCCTTCAAATACTTAAGTACACATTTTAATTTCCTATGTAACGGCTATATATTGGAAGAGGAAAAAAATATAAATCAAATTGAAACATAATTTCATTTATTATTATATATTTTTTCCAATACAGTCCGGATGTGAAAGCTCGCGTGTCAGAAAGTCGATCAACAGAATTTCTTGATGACAGTCAAGGTTTTACAGCTCTACATCTCTTAGCTCTTAGATCGGATTACAAAAGAGATACAAAACAAGTAAACTTTTCGTACCATCCTCTACATGTGGAATATTTATGATTTATGTTAATATCCCTTCCTGCTTTTAAAGTTCTTGACACAATTGGTATGCGCGTTGCTTTGCAATGGGAGTAACAAAAGTCACCAATTTTATCAAGGACACAGTGCTCTTTCGTTGGCAATTGTAGAAGGTAAATAATTAATGATAACCTGATAAGATATTGAAACTGATTGGTCCATATCAATGTATTTGCTGATATAACTGAGTCCTTAGAAAAATATATTACTACTATACAGTATGGAAATTTTTATAATGTATTGCAAGTACTACGACTATGGTCATATCACTTTTCTTGTTCTGTATCTGACGAAGATGCATTGCGCGATGTTCGCATCATTTCTAGTAAATTTTGAAGCACAATCTATTTCAGCAAATATATAATAACGGTGATACATCCGCAATGTTAAAAATTCCTATTAAAAAATGTAATACTTATAAAATAAGTCACTTATGCGACTATTATACAGGGTGCGGCGTTTATCCGGGCCACCTGGAATATCTCAGAAACTAGAGTCCGGAAAAAAAATGTTTCAAATAAGAAGTTTAAGGTAAAGAGGGGCTGATCCAGCAGTGATGTCCATTTTTAATTTTTATCAGGTTTTCAAGGTCAATCCAAAGTCAACTTTGGTTTTTCAAATAGGAACATATATTTTTCATTGCAGATTCTTAATCTATGACTTAAAACAAGTAACTTTTGTTTGAAACGTTTTTTTCTCCGACGATTATTTTGTACAAAATAATGACTTTATTAGGGAAAAATAGAAACGCACTTCAAGTACAAGAAAATAAACGCCGCACCCTGTGTATGTATAGTCAATATGTAACCTTTACTTTGTATTTGTTTGAATATTGGGAAATTATTAATTTTATTCATTTTTCGTTGATACAGATTCGTAAAATGCATTTCCATAATGATTCTTTTTATTTTTATTTTTTTAATACAGAGAATATAGATGCAATGAAATTACTTCTTGAATCTGGTCAAATTAATGTCAACGAACAATTGGGATATGATCTAGGCAGTTGTATGCTGATGATGGTGTCTCGCCGGTTGCAAGAGAAACTGTCTGCTTCATTCATAGAAGAATCGGTAAAATTATAATGTAGCATATAACAACACAGTCCAATAATGGGCAATAATTCAACATGTAAAGCATATTGTTCTTTATATGCAGATTCAGTTATTATTGAACTTCGGGGGTTGTCCTCTCACTCGATGCAAGGTGTGGATGTATCTAATCTCATGTTCTTTTTCACCTCCCTTTGCTAAAAACTTTTCCGAGTTTGCTTCGAAGAAGAAATGGAGTATATAATATTCTTAAACAATTTATAGATAATAAGCCGAGATTATAGTCAATTAGAGTATGCAAGAGAAGAATTACATTCTTTGATGCATAAATCATCGGAAAATGTCAGTGATATCAAAATGGATATAAAATTGAAGGAACATCAAGAAAAAGAATCACTTATGGCAATAAATAAATATTTTGTAGAAATTATAAATTTTTTAGAGAATGTCGCCAGAAATTTAATGAAACGGCAAATTTGTGGAAAGATTATTAGAAAAATGGTCAACTTTTATTCATATATTGAAATCGATGTAATCAGAACTAAATCACGTTTGGATGATAAATTAATGAAATTTGCATCTTCATGGATGAACGCTACGGAATTGGCATTTACTATGAGCATTATGAAATACGGCCATGAAGATATTAAGAAAGTATTAATTGCATATCTGGGATCAAAGTTACAGAGAATATCAACATCAAATAATGTAGTAATGTATATTTCGCTTATATTAAAATACAAGTTATTGTGTCTACAATCATTATTCAATTTACTGTTACGAATAATAATGTTACGTTACTAAGAATATTACTGTTACGTTAGTTAAAATGATGTTTCTAAAATGTTGCAATCTTGACGTATTATTAAATTTACATTTTGTAATTGTAGATTGCTGCCAATGCTCAAAAGATTATTTCAGGGATTTCTGATAACGATAGAACCGTAATAACCAATGATGAATGTACACAATGTTCTAAAAGGCACGTTATTCATCCGCCCGAAACTGATCCTGATGTAAGTTCTTTATCTATTATAATAGCGATTAGATCACTTGCACTTTAAGTGATTGTTTATCTTGAAAATAGCACGCATAGCCTACTTTCTTCACGTGACACTATTACGTGAAAAATTTGAGTTATGTATTCAATAACACGAATTTCATAAAAACAATCTCTGGTATTTTTAGACATATAATATACACATTAAATTCAATTTACAGTACAATATTCGGGAGAGTTAAAACAGTATTAGAAAAAGAGCGAAAAACGTTAGGATACTTTACTATTACTTACACATAATGTGCTGGTCTACTGGATAATGGTTAGAGATCAATATTTTGAAAAAAAAAATGATTTTAGTTGACTGTCGGAATTTGAATGGCAATTAGTAATAAATGATTGAAGGAAATTATACTGAGTCCGACTTCATTGAATTCATTTTGATTTTGACGTGTTTGAAGGAAGTGAAAAATTAACCGAATCTATTTCGTGATACCTAATGACATTTGAGGATCTTGATTTATGTGCTGTTATTGTTTCAAAACAACATGCAATTAGCCATTTGAATTGGATCACTGTGCATATTACTGATTACATGGTTTAACGAAATTTACAAATATTTGTTCTGTATTACTTATGCTTACTGTTTGTGCACTACCTAGGTCAAGAAATTCATGGTTTGCTTTGAATGCTTTATGATGCACAATAAAGTCTTAATTTGGTGTCCAATATGCAGATTGGTTCTTTTTTGTTCCCAAACTTGTAACATTAACAATATAAGACGAACACAGAATCCTCACACATGTAAAGGTAAATAGTATTATTAATGAGAAAATTAAATTGATATTCATATTACATATTTCTATGTATAATGGCAGCGTTTTACAATGAAGAATTAGAGAAACTTGAAAAAATAGCAAACTCAATTGGAGTAAATCCAAGAGAATTTCTGCGCAATTATATGCTCGAATCTGACAATAATGGAAGTATTAAAAATGTATATAAGTATAACAGAAGCATACCAAAGAAAAATAATAACCTTAAAAAGTGGAAGCCACATGAATTTTCAATAATGCCAGGTATAGATTACATTTTTTTAAAATAAATAACATATATATTATATACATACAATAATCCCTTACGCACAATTATGCACATACATATAGTGAGTTAAAATAAAAATTCTTTTTTTTACATTTAGAATGGAAACAGACTATGCTAAACGTGTGTAAGATTGATAAAATAAATATTAAGAATGAAGTAAAAGCTAGGAAATTGCGTAATTATGATGAGGTGAAAGTAAGTGAGGAAAATAATTTGCCAATTGTTACCGATAAAAAACATTATCTGGACAATACGAATTTTGACTACATAAATTTAGAGAGAAATATAAGCCAAATAAATAAAATAGCAAATAAAGCGTCGTCACTGAAATCGCCTGTTGTCGATGCAGAACACGAATTACGTGATAAAAAACGCTTCACAGAAAGTTTGAATGCTAACTCGAAATATTATGCAGATTACTGTAATGATGTAGAAAGAATGTTTGAGAGGGGGAAAAGATATTACGTAACGCGTGACAGAACACAACGCACTAGCATAGAATTTAAAACTCGAGAAAAGTTCAACATTTCTGATATCTCCATAAAGAAATCACAAAAAACAAATGATACATATAAACATAACGAGAAATTAGATGATGATGACGAAAAAAAATCACAGCAAATGTGTAGATTGAAAAATATTCAAGATAATAAAGTGTCATGTATTAATAAAAATCGCAAACCGTCATCGCAACCGAGATTACTGAATTCAAAGAATGAAAATGTGTTAGATAAAGGAAAGAGAAAAAGTACGATAAGTCAGAATAATAAGTATTTTAAAATGGAAGAGAAACATGCCCATAACAAATCGAAAAAAGAAATGATCTCTGATAAAAATCGATACATTCCTACCATTGTTGTTGATTATGAATTGAAAAAACCAAACCAACAGAAAAAACAAGATATACAATTGCTGCAAAATGAAAAAAGATTAGATATCATTAAAAAATACAAAATTAATCCAAATAATGCTTTTAATATGGCTGCCGTATGGTTACTGAATTGTGACGAATTTGCGAAGGAATTAAATTCGAAAACTTTCACACTATCTTACATAGCATTCTCAAATGGTGACATTTATTATAGTAATAAACAAACAGATCAAGACACTAAAGCTATAGATAATTATAGTTTACTGTAATAATCTGTTGCGAATAGAATTCATTAATAAATAATTTTGATTAATTAATCGAACGATTTAATTTACTGATCGTAATATATTAACTATATGTGGGAGTTAGGAAGATTTATATTGTTATTATATATATTGTAACGTATTTGTTGGCGGGCCCCACGTTGGGCGTCATTCGGAACGTATTTTTCTTAAGTATCTTTCTTAACTCTACTCGACACTGATTGCACAATCCAAGAACGAACGATCTGCGGGAACCAGCCTACGTTACCTTCGACCGTCCACCCTTCGTTCATGCATCCGCAAGCCAGGTGGGCGGCAGCCAATTCTTGTATCACCGGGAATTGACGAGCCGGTATGAACTGGGAGTTGGGGTGGAACAGGCCCAACTCCACCAAGAACGAGAGCTCTGACGGAACCTGTAACGATCACTTTATATTCCGCGCGCAGAATTTAATACCGATGTAAGAGCGCTATCGTCAACGTTCTCCCACTGCTAAACTAGTGCCCTGACCTGTCCGGTGAGCGGCAAATATTGGCCCCTTTTGCCACTTGACGCTTGGCTGAGAAGTACCGGATGGGCAGGAGCAAGACAGACAGGCTACCGAAAATCAGGTATTATTATCAATCTAGTTATAGAGGCCATGTAATTAATGATAAATTAATTAAAGTTTTGTTGTATATTTTTCCGTTTCTGTTAGTATTAACCGGTAGAGGCAAAAGGGCCATTTTATTAATTACGACGAATCGAACTCATCCATGAAATCGAAATTAGACACATGGAACTTTGAAATTATTATGAGATGGATACATCAAACCAGGATTGCTGATTAAATGTAACTCACAATATACACAAGAATAACTCCAGGACAATTCGACTACCATTAATATAAAGGACAGTCATTATAACAAATTGTTAAAGGTATTGTGAACTTTGCTGGTATGGAAGGATGAGTGTGATGAGATATGTATGTGCGTGAATAATATTATATTGTAAATTTTTGTGAATATTTTTAAAATCGAGACGGAGAATGTTTTACCTTAGATTAAAATAGTGAAGAATATTTTAGATTATTTCTATGTTTGTTCTTTTGTTTTTGGTATAAATATATATACAATATGTTTCAATTATATAAAAGGGTAATTTTTTACAAACCTATCAGATAGCTTAAAGGATCCTTTCGATTTTTGGGGACGCGTGAAATCGAGAAACGCAACCGTAAGTGCTGATCTTTGGGGCCGCGTAAAATCAGCAAACGCAACTGGATGCACGAACGGGAGCGGACGGTAACGGAATGCACGGCCGCTCAGGCTACTAGGTTCAGGTAGAAAGGGTCGGAGTAAGCGTCAGGCAAACAGTGCGCGATACAGAGAGCAAGTGATCGAGAACGTAACAGATCGAAATCCTTTCACCAATTAATAAATTGGGAGTCCTCGCCGGAGCTGGTGCAACTGATCCGTGACGATCGGGAACCGTATCCAAAGGACACTCAGATGGGCACTGTACTCGAGCGCAGCACTACACCTCCGGAACACTCACAGGAAATCCATAGGAATTCCTGGATATCGCGAGAACAACGCGAGAACTACACGAGAACTATACAAGCGAGAA
>JARQSV010000341.1:717801-737317 GCA_030142285.1 Calameuta idolon | reverse complement strand
TGCTGATATGAATTATTTACTCTGTGCACAATTTGACCTTATCGTTACGCGAGTAATATACTTGAGTAATAATAAAAAGGCATGAAATTCATGTCGCAGGCCCAATTAGCTAAAATGTTCATTAAACCTGGCTCGTCGCTACATGCGAATTAGCATCCCATATCAGTCAGTGAATAATGTCGTCATAAAAATATTTGTATGGACAAAGTGATATGATAGCTGAATGACACAGATAAGTGATAAGGTTATCACTCCTCGGAGCGTTTCAAAATTTTTATCGAATTTGAATGCAAACAAATATGACTCTAGGCTAAGAACAATTCCATAAGCAGTTTAGCTGAGTTCAGTGGGACAATACAGTGATCGATCGTTCGTCCGGGGTGAAACTGCCTGAACTGCCAATGGATGTTGGCAGCAGTCAATTATTTATAAAGACGAAAAACACATTCTTAGTTTGGTTTCAATTATTATGATACTTAAATGATAACAACAACTATTGAGAATAATCATACTACGTTTATTGTGATAACATGAAAAAAAGCAAGACACGTAAAGCTTATTAACAATAACTACGGTAGACATCGCATTAATTCTAAGGTGGACTATCGCTGTTATTCCTGAGCGGCATAACATTTAATAAAATTAATATTTTTCTGATAACGCGTATCAGGATCTTCGCGTTCTTAATTGTGTTATCAATGGACACGTTTCTCCTACGTTGTGACTCTAGATCGAAGCATTGCTATGAGCGTATGGTTAATTCGCGAAACTTGGATTAAATATTTCGTCAATGTACATAATTTCAATTTTGGGTTATCTTCAAAAAGTCGATCTCGTAATCTCTAATAAATTGGTATTAACGATAGAAAAAAAAAATTCTGGTAACTGATGACAACACGAAATTGTTTTTAATTAAAAATCATAATAAATAATTTTGCATTGCTATTCATAATCGTGTTGCTATTACGAATCGCATCTATTCAATATAGAGATCAGGTCTCAATCTTATTGTCAAGCACGACAGGGACTTTGCTCCTAGCGGAGTTGCTCCCTAGATATTTTAAGTAATTTGGATATTATCTTTTTGCCAGTTACAAAAGCATTTATCGTTCGTTTTCCTGCCTGGCGCTCGAGCACGAGAGGCAGCAGGATTTCTGGTAAAATGGATAAGCACAGAGTCGAGCCTGCATCACGAGGTTGCAGTTTGGAAAATTATCCTTGCACAGTGGATTCTCATCCAGACCTGCAAAAAGGGCTAATTAGTGAATAAAATGTATAATATATTAATTAAAAAAAAGAATCTAACCATTCGATATCTCTGGATCGTTCTGAACTTGCATCACCCTGTGCGAATTTTCAACCCCGTACGCGTCCTGATTATTTTTGCAAGGATACTCGTTGCAAGCTCTGCGCGCTGCAGGACGTTCGTTTTCCGTGCAAGATGAATGATCTTGCTCGAAATTTTGTCCGTTCACCGACAGACACTTGACTTCCCTCTTCTGCATCCCTTTGCCACAGGATCTTGAACACTGGAGCAAGAAAGTGATCAGATAAGTAAATAATTACTCCGATCAGCGTTGATCAGCCCCTACCTGTGTCCAGTCAGACGTGAACCAGGACGCAGGACACGGTGGTCCCCTGCAGGGTTTCCTGACCTCAGGTTTGCTCGCAGGACAATTCATGTCCAGTACAACCCTTAGGGATCCACGCAAAGTCGTCACACAGGCGACCTCCCTTGTTTGTTCACCCAAGTCGCAAGTCGAAGAGCACTGTAGGAAAAAGGGTTCTGTCAGTTCACGTTATTGTCATTGCTTGGTCTCTATCGAATTACAGAACCTGGGTCCAGGGTCCTGCGAACCATTGGCCGCTGCAGGTCCTGTCGCTCGAACACGTTCTCGTTGCGTCAGGACGATTCGATTGGTCGCAGGACTCGTTTCTGCTCGAAGTTCCGCAAAAGACTCTTCTGGTCTGTATCCCAGTGCCGCATTCAGCGGAGCACTGAAAACGAAGCAGAGCCCCTAAGAACGCTGGATCCTCATGATCGTCATAATACCCACCTTCTGGGACCATTCGGTGAAGAGCCATTGGGGCCCATGAAAACCTGAGGAAATGACGTTGCTCCCTGTTGATTTTGTCAAACATGGTCCAGGGTCACAGGACTCTTGGGCATCCGGTTTTTCATCCATGGAACAAGGACGCCCCGAAGTGATGCAAGTGATTACTCTGTTACGTGTTCCAAGACCGCAGGTCGTCGAGCACTGAAAAAAAAAACAAATTAGAAATTTCATCCAAGTTCCACAATGAGGAAACGTAAAGTGAAAAAATACCGAAGACCATCCTCCGACGCTCCAATATGGCGACTGAAGATTCGACTGAACAATTTTCCCACGCTCCTCGCACTCTGTCATCGTGCAGCTTTCGGTAGTTGGAAGAGTTTTTGGATCTATGCAAGCACCGTCGGCTACCCGGATGGTCAGCACGGAATTGACTTCCTGGACGCATTCCAGTTCACGTTTTCGTATACCGGTTCCGCAGCTAACGGAACATTCGCTCCAGGGTCCACTTCGCCATCTGAGTGAATGGAAAAATAATTTTTGTTTTTTGAGTAAAAAAGACCCTGTTCGTTACTCTGGCATACTGAACTCACTTTGCTGGGCACGGCTTGACGTTGCACTTTACACCAGAAGAGGTTGGCTTCTCCAAAGCGTGACATCTTTTCTCGAGCACCTGTACCTGAGTCAGTTCACGGACGCAGATGTACCTTACGCTCTGAAGACCTAGAAGCAAACACCAATACGGATGATGAACCGCGTTTCTTAGCCTCGTAAAAATTTCATCGAAGAATCCCTCACCTCCGCCACATGATTTACTGCACTCCGTTAACCCACTTGCTTTCCAGATGAACTTCCTCTTTCGGAACCTCCTCGAGGGCGCTGGAGGCTCATCGTGGATCATTGGACTACCTGGCTCTACCCTGTAACGATGGAAGCTATCTTGAGCTAAAACAGTCTGTTCGACTGAACGAAGTACGCGGATTGAAGATTATCGTTAACGTGAAAACGGCAATTTGACTTTGATGAGCTCGTTCAAAATTTCTAACGCTTTCTCCAGGTGTAACTGGAGCACTTGATGGCGCTTAAGCCTATGACTTACTTTCTCTGATAAGGACCTGGCGGTATGAAGTCGGAAGTCTTTCCCAGGGCTGTAACAAGTGACTCGATAAAATTGTACAACAACTAATGCAATTCCTTGCAATTTTCAGGTTAGGTACCTATTTACCTGCGGCATAGGTCGCTCGAGAATTCGGCTGCAATGGATTCGGACCATGTGGCATTACGTAACGGTAGACAATTCCAGGGTTCGGTTCTTGATACAGGACCTAAGCGGATGGAGAATAATGCAATGGAACCAGGCTAGCAGATCGGTTCAGATTTATTATTGGATCTGGTTGATGCATCCAACGCGTCATTGACTGCAATGCTAGAAATTCAGCGTGCGCAGTATTGACACTATGCAGTTCTATGCAATTCTATGGAGCGGCGATTTGACTTTAACCAGAGTTTAACCCACTTACTCAAGGATACAAAGCCAGTAAATAGATAGATGGAAATGCTAATACCGACAGTTTGCAAGGGGCCAATAAACCTTCGGATAGCCTAGCGGATTGGCTGCATTAAGTGCATTGCGTCCGTAGCTGCGAGAGTGCAGGCGCCTGTACGAATAAAACGACTTCTGGTCTATGCAGATTTAACATGGCTCGCTAAACAAAGATGCATCGCTCTCTCAGCGGCTTCGGTGGAAATTTGCATGCATTTCCAAGACAAGCGTTGCGTAACTCGCTGAATGGATCCACGTGTGTCTGATATAAGACAGGCTCGAAGAATTTTAGATACAGATCGATCGTATGTGGAGTAAGCGATTTATAGGATCTGGCAGCGTCCCTCGCGTGCGTTTAACGTACTTTCTAACGAGTGCGACTCTAATTGGGAGTATTCGTTATCAGATACTCGACCACCCGCATTCGTATGATATTATTTTCTCTCGAGGATCTACGATCCTGTAGCGTTTACTTTGTCTGACTCCGACGCTACTCTCTCTACTTGTCAATTTCCTTATTACGTGTCTGGAAGATTTCCACTTTTTTTCACTAATCCTGATTTCTTCGTGAGGGAAGCTGCGGTCATTTATTTACCATAACGTCGATAGGCTCGGTCAATGGTCCAGCTGCTGCGAAACTCTCCAAGTGCTGCGGACTTTGTCGCAAGTAGACAAAAGTCGTGCCGGCTGCCTCGTACTCGCCGGACCAATTGATGTTGTAGTTACCATTGAGAAGGAAGCTGCCGTCCCTTAGCCTTATGGCTGCAACAATTATTATACGAATAGAGAATATTTGAATTTGCCAAAAAAAATGTGTTTACTCGAAAAATTATTTTAAAAAAATTGCAAAATTCTCATTGCCAAAATTTGCGTCGAACTTCGTGCGATCGCTTAAACGTTAAATGTAAAACTTGAACGTAATTAATGCATCTCCCTGAATCCGCATGTAAGCGACAGTGACATCGTCATAAGTGAGTTCGTTAATCTCGCTAATCCAGCGCGTTAAAATTACTGAAATGATATGTAAAGTAAGTGGCCGGCCGTTACAGGCGCCTATCGATTTGCATATTGCATTGGTGCCTGCGATTAAAGGAGGCTTGGCCGGTTGCCCGAGAACGTGCCATTCCGAGATTCATTTATTATTTCTTATTTGTTCCCGAGCTATTTGCCTTATCTTGTCCAGCAAGACGCGTTTTCAATCGGTTCTATCGACTGTCGCCCAAGACACTGTTGAATACTCCCGACGTATAACTCAGCATTGCTGTGCCGTGTTCTAGAATAAAGTGCCACAAGCTCCCTTTATTATTTTCATGCTCAGCCAAGCAGCGTCTAATGCACTTCGATATCGCGCCTTAAGGGTGACCCACAATTATAATATCATAGTCCGGGTTAATTGTCCGTGAAGCGATCGAATAAGTATGTCGATCGCTTTTACAAGGCAGAGAATACAATCGGACGGGAAAAATTGAAGTAGACCTAAAGCTTACCGTACCTTATTGGTCGTTACCATAGAAACTCGCAATTCTCTATCGCGAACTTTAAAGGCGCCCTACCAAGTAACCTAGCGGCACGTCGAACCAAACGGTAGGCGTTGACCAATGGAATTGACGAATGGGCAGTTAAGGCGGTTTGCCGCTGCGTTAATTCCGTCAATGCGTCTTACATTGAGAGCAATTATTAACGGCGCATACGCAACGCGCTACTCGAAGGTATAGGAAGCACGTACAACGTGCGAGGTCGCTCGAGAGGGAGAGACCAAGGAGTAAATGGCCAAGTGGCCGACTGACCGCCCGTAGAGCTTTCGTAATCGTAGCCTCGCTGATTTCTTGGCAATTCGCCTTAATTTATTGCCCACTTAGGATTCGCGGTGTCGTTAACGAAGCAATTCACTATCCACGTAACGTAACGGCTACGCGTTTCAGAACGCGGCGCCTTTATCTTGGCCAAGTCCCACTCGGCTACGCATAATGCCCGGACGCGAGTGAGACTTTGGGTCGATGCACAATGAGCGACGTATCAAGTCGATCGTCCGGTACCGCAGATGAATCCCTTGGATGAATTTACGAAATTTTGTTAAAATCCTTTAAAAAAGCTTCCACTAACCGGATGCGTTTATCGAACAAGCTCAGCACGTGACCCGAGAGGAAACCCACAATGGACAAGGGTCAGTTCAGATTGTCGGGATCATTTTTACCAGCTGGCTGACTATAGGACCAGGTCGTAAAAGTTGCTCCTTTCTGACAGTGACTGTCGGGTAGGTCAGTGTCGTTCATAAATTTTACCAAAGATCCATTGAGGTCTGAACGATCCTTGTCGAGTGCTTAGATTTACGCAAGACTTCTCAACGTTATTTAAATGCACGCGGAATGCACTTGCTGATGCACATATTGTAATCATATGGTCATGGGCATATTCTAAATTTATAGCTTGTCGTCCGCTACGCTCTGGAGCTGCTGCAGCAGCTTCTTGCAATTTTGAATTCAGCAACCTGACTTTCGCTACAGACTATAGAGACAAAGTGACGCAAAGTGGCTTATCTGCTTTACCGAGATAATTTTGCGTGTGACGTAGTTCCGTTACGTTCAGTGCGGAAGCTCCGCGCGGAATGGTCGCCACCAAATTGTATCCAGGCTCCAATCTCGGTTCCGTGAAAATTCCATCGATCAGACGTCCAGTCCCAATCGTCATTAGATTCTGCAACAAGGAATGTCGTTACTCAAGAGATTTGTTGTCTTATGCGTTTATTGATGCTGGATTTAATTTTTTTTTCGATCAGCCAATTGGACCAGAAGCTTGATAAGCGATACGTGGCTCGGCCGTGGATACTCGTAAAATTTCTTCAAATCGGGGAATTCAGGATCTTAATTCTTGGTTTCGTGTAGTTTCGGTCGATTCCGCCAATAACGTTATCCTCTGGTGTATCGAACCGATTCTAAGTTTGATTTGCTTACACGTGCGTTTGCCGGATTCATTTTTGCACGAGGCTGTACCCGTGCGAAATTCATACGCGTGCTTGGGGTTTTAGATACGAGGAAAAGATTCTTTTGCCAATTGGCACTGGCGCGAAGCTATCGCATGACAGCTGTCAAAGAGTAGATAGAAGCTGGACAGCTTATTTTTTTTTTAACATCCACTAAATAGAGGCATACCGTGAATTAGAGAATAAATTGTCGCCCGAGGAATATAGAGCTGCTGAAAGGACGTTTGGTAAAGCCTGAAGCCTCGAACGAAAAGTAACGTACGTGAGATGCATTTAAAATGCATCGTAGGATCTGACTCTTGATGCGTATACTAGAATCAAGTGTATGCTAATGCAAGCCCATGAATTAAACCGAACAGTCGAATAAAGTTGAATTTACGCGAGCATTATCGCACGTCACCTCAGTCACGCTAATCCGAAATAAATATACGAGGCAGGAATGTTGACGCGACGTTAGAACGAAAGTACAGTGCAACACGGCGAATTCTTTCGTTTATTCTCATTGCAGCTGCATTTCGTGGCAGTCCACTTCTTTTTATACATTCTACGTATTTCAGCGATGCGAGACAATTTTTTGCCCGTTTCACTCAAAGCGTATATAGTCAGGTAGAAAAAGAATTTTATATACAGATTCGAGGATCTCATTAATTGTCCAAACTTCAAGGCCAAAGTGCATCGTCCCATCCGGAAATGCATACAACATGCATCCACGTACTAAGAACAGTTGCACTTCGTGTTTTCAAACAGTCAACAGAAATAACTAAGGAAATACGCGAAACGACCAACCAGTTACGTGCGTACATTTTTATGCATCGGAGACACAGAAAAAACTAAGAGAACACTCGTTACGCCATTTTTTTTTTCATAAAATTTCTCAGCAAAAGTCAAAAGAAATTTTATCGCGACTGATGTTGAACAAGCGTTACCGTAAGTAGTGGTTAAGAAGGATCCCTGTGTTACCGACGGAAAGTTTCAATTAAAAAAAACATGGCCGACCGCAGGAGGAACGAAGCGAAGCGACGTGAAGTAACGAGGATACGAAAACAAACGGAATACCGTTGCATATTAGTAAGCGGCCACAGGGCAGCAGGCAAATTTGACGAAGCCACTAGGAGTTAACGAGGTGGGCTTAGGTGTCTCGCGATAAACACAACATCGGCCTGTAATCCAGATTAACGATGTTGAACTTCCACCCCGAGGCATCACATCGTTATCGGCTTTATTTTTGGACTGTTATTTTTGTGAACGACCTTTTACGAGATCGCCACGCGTAACACTTTTCTGAGTGCTTGCGGTATGTGGTGTCCGCCTACAAACGGGTATGTATATACATATATATGTATACATCTATAAGGTAGGAATTCCCTTTGATTTTCTGACAGTCAACATTTTCGAAATAAGATCAACCACTCCTATCGCTTAGGCTCGTGCTGTAAAAGATGTATACAAAAAATTAAATCACGTGGTTACAATGCACGTTCACGGTTTCAGCGGTTCTCCTCTTATCTGAGGGCAAACACGTTGTGACATCCGGGGAATCCTGGCAACCCACTTGCGTTACCGAGTAGACATTAATGGTAAATTTACGAGCGAGCAGTATTTCGTTTCTTGGGACGTTACAAGTGTTGTTGGAGCTACTTGGCGTATGCCGGTACCGCCACGTGACGATTCGTAACGCATAAATATTAAATGCATTAGAATACGGTACAAGAATAGCTGTAACATTTTTTTATTCGACTTGTACGATTACATATATATATTTATTTATAGCTGGGCGAGGCAATGTTTAATATGCGAATATCAAAATGCATTGTGCGAATTCCTTTTTTATTTTTATCTGAGATTTGCCCTTTTTTACATTATTCCATCAGAAGTTCGCTCATGCGATATTCATCGAATTATCATGGGGAAGGAAAGCAAGGCGCGAGTACAGTGACATAAGTTGACATCGATCCCAAGTTAAATCCAATCAAAACAAGGAGTGTCGCGAAGGGAGTGGCTTTATGTAAAAAAAAGTCCAATTTAATCGAGCGCGAAGCAACAAGTGTGACGGAGCACGCGTTGCAAATAGATACTCGAATGGGACCGTGTGCGAGGTCGAGGAAAATTAAAAAAGGAGAGAAAAGAGGAATCGAAGACGTATGAGAGAGAAAAAAAATTTTTCTGTTTTTTTTTTAGTTTGCTGCCATCGTTCTGTGTAAAGATTCATATTACGTGGGATTTCTTATCATCGGTTGAGATTAATTATCATCGTGTTTATCAAAAAGTCTGCGAGCCTCCAGCATCGAGTCGAGGCTGAATGTTTCTCATGAAGATACGATGCATAAGATCGTAACGCGAGGATCTTAGCCTATTCAAAGAGTCATCTTTATCAATGATTCCGATGATCGACGAGGAATTTATGGTAAGTTGACAGATCGTGAAATTTCATTCCACCGCCGCTGGCTAGATGGCAGCACCGTCGCCTCGACCAACAGAGCAATTCAATGCGGAAGGATCGAAAGTAGCGACGGCGCACGAGAAGCGTCAACGGTAACCATAACCTCCGCGAGATGGAAATAAAAGAAAGGTAAGAAAAATGGCGACGAATCCTAAGGAACATTGTGAGGGAACGCGAGACGGGTACGTGTAAAGCGTTTGAAAATCATGATGGTAACAAATGAGCCGGTCGTAACAGTACAATGGACCCGTTTGTTCGGGGCTCCCTCGTTTGTCAAATAGACGATTAGGCTAGTTTTACGATATGCTTGCCTTCGTGTTCTCGCGTTATTAATTGCACTGCCACGAGTTGCATCTAATTGCATTGCGACCCACTGACCAGTCACAGCCAAATAGCCATAACGCTACGTTACCGATACGATTTCGATTGACAAGCGCAATTTCCACGAGTTCGTCCTGTCTCCCCATGTCCTCTGAGCAAATAGTGAATCCTAGTAGCAACGAACTAGCAGTAAGCTCTCACGCGAATGATAATCCTATTAGCGAAACAGTGCAAAAGAGAATAAACCAGTGAGTTCATTTGAAAATTTGAAAAAGCAATGGAAAAAAATCTAAAGGACGTAACGAGCGAAGATTAAAAATCATAAATTGGAGTGGTCAAAAGTTAAGGGCGTTTTTAAGATATTCGACGGTCACGATAATCATTATTATTATTATGGTAACGACTGTAGTAGCGCTGGAGCGAACTGAGGTGGGATGGAATGGTGGAATGATTTACTGTCAAGATACTGGCAATCGGTACCACACGCGTTCGTACGTATCCACGTACGTGATCTCTGTACCACATGGCCGCAGCTTCCAAAGGAGGGCATGTGCTTTGACAGGAAAGAAACCCACTGAAGATTTTCACAATCTCCATAATTTTAATCATCACGATTCCGTTAATGCACAGAAGCAATTATTAATTCTTAACATTTTAATTCCATATCTGAATCCACGCGTCATTTTCGCTGTTTCAAGCGAGCTATTATTTGCATCGCGAAAAGAGAAGCAGACTGGTAAATTCATTTGTCCGCCAATTCAAAATACTTTGAAGCTCATCCAGTCGGCAGAGAATATAAACCATCTGCCCAAAGCACAGACCTAGGGTAATTCGGGGCTCTCTGTGTCTTTTTATTAAATAAAACCCATGTCTACGGATACACGAGTGGTTCCTCGAGGATTTGTCAACGAATTCGACGGTTTTGATCTTTATATGAAAAATACCAAACAGACCGTATTATGCGTAGAATCTAATAAGTAGCAAGGATGAACGTTGCAGGCTGGTGAAAGATAGTCCGTTCTAAGAATACGCATTAGCAGCTACGGTTGCTGGTTGCTGGTTGCCGGTTGCCTTGTGCGCGATGCTTTCCCGAAGCTGCTTCTACGCGCTCAACCTTTTTATTTACGTCATATCGCAATAGTCAAGACCGCCGGCGATCAAGTCGATTGAGGGTTAATATTTCTCGACAGGCGCCACCTTATATACGTTTCCTATAGATACGCTTTATGGGCCTCGCGCAGCACAGGGTGCCGCAGATGCACACGTTCCGTCCTTACTTACCGAGGAATCTTAATGGATGTTTTCCTCCTTGCGTCGATTCACCCTGTTGCCTGCGCTATTCTCTGGCCTCTGATGCCTGGCATCTATACACGTGTATACCTATATGTATACATCCTAGGACCATATTCACCAGGCCGATCCAACGCTATTCGAAACTTTTGCTGGATTTATTATTTTTACCTGAACAAGATGGCCGTTACACGAACACGGGGAGTAGTATAATAATAAAATCCTCGGGCTCGCTATATGTATACCTTCTTATCTTATCTATAGATCCAGCTCGAAGACGGCCCACGAAACGGAGCCATCGATTCCAGCCACACCGTTCGGAATTGTAATTCTCGCAGTGTTACCAACTATCACTATAGCGTCTTGGTCGTGATACCCAATGATAGTAAATGGGATCTCATTGATCAGTCATAGCGTAGAGTCGAACTTGATCTCGCTATATTGTGACGCAATGACTCTATCGATACTAGGTCAGCGAATTGGAAGCTCGTGAATATCATTTATGAAAATTTCTCATCGCCACAAGTAGGTTTCGACCGCTTAATGGGATATTGAAAGAACGTAAATTCCTTTGTGACCAGGGTATGCGCGCGCAGTCGAAATCATTGGGATGTCATTGTTATTATATTCTAACGGTACAGACTGATTCAAAACTCAAGGACCACGACGGTTGAGATCATTTCACACTTTTCGTGTAACGAGGCTTTATGCGTGTTATGTATATAGGTATATACGTTCCTGGAGCGACGCTGCTATTCGTGTCGTCCTGGACCAAATCCATGTCGCGGATTGCGCGATCGATTGTGATCGTTTTCTTCGTTGTGATCGAACAAAATTTTCTACGGGCGTTTCGAATTCGAAAATTACTACTCGTCTAGCTTATTATGTACGTGTGTGGGCTTATGTACGATGGACCATCCCACGTATGCGATATGGGTGACGATGACTGCCGAATTCTTTTTTTTTTTTTTCTTTTAGAAAATTTATTTTGCGAGAAATTTCACCAGTTCGTCGGCGTGCCTAACGTAGCTGCTACGTGACTCTAAAGGATTGGGATGTGCGTTACGTATGTCTACCTTTTTAGACGAACTGTGTGTCTTGTACACAGTACAGAATACACTTTCAACGAGAGTTCAGATAAGGGAACGTTCTCTTTTAAGATTTTTATGCTTTATCTCTACTTACAAGGAAACTGTCTGTTGTTGTAATTTTTTTTACTACCTCAAAAAACGAACATCGTCTTGCTCGAAGATGGAATATTGGATATTCGTTAGATTTAGAAAAAAAATAGTTACTTTATTTTTGGACTCGTAAAATTTTTTTTTGCAATTTCAGGATTTTTCATATTTTTCCTTCTTGGCACGTGGGTACTGTTGGTCTTACTTATTTGCCGTGTTAAATATAAAATTGGATCTTACCAGCAGGCAGAGCAGCAACAGTGGGAGAAATGGTCGTTGCATTCTGGAATGATGTCTTCCTTTGGTATTTCCAAAAATTGTCGCACGCTTAAGCAGTTCAATGAGAATGTTGATTTTTCATATTTTCTCAAGTGTTTTCACACCGAAATACAGTTTGCGGAAACTTTGGACGAAGACTTATGTTCACTCGATTCACATGACTGTCACGTAATTCACTGTGCGGCCATTACTGTCAATTATGAGAAAGCTGACCGATAAGTTATCACAGTATGTCACAAAACGTGACACTCGTTGAGTACTCGCCAAAATTCAGATTTGACATCCTCGTGGATTCTTGTTGAAAAAAAAAAAAAAAGAAAAGAAAAATTGAAAAAAAAATAAATATAGACACGAGAATTAATCTATGAAACACGTGTCCGAATTCCCGCTGAATAATTGGGCAGCAGCAGGTGCAGCGAGGCGTTCGTCGTAATGCGCACATCTAATCGGCGATTCAATTGACCGGATCGTCGCGAGGACAGGGGGAATCCGCATTGCTGAAATTCCTATTTGTCGTAATCATAATCCGACATTCCGTGTCCAAATATTTCTGTCATTTTGTAGTAAGATTGACAAGTACGACATGTATCCTGTCCGGCATTCCTAGACTTAAGGTTCGTTCTCATGTGCGTCAGCGTATATACAAAAAGCGCGGTTGCGAAATTCGTTTGACTCGGTCGCGGAATTCTCGTCGAGGCGATTGAACGCTCGGAATTTTACATAGGTACATAGCCTAAGGCTACTTGGATTCTTCCTCCTTGCATACAACGTGGCACGTATCGCGCACGTTACGTATGTACGTAGACATGGAAATCGCCTTAATGAGACTCGCATGGAAGTGTCGCGCACGTGGCAATTTTATACCGTCTATTCCGTAATGCTTGTCTAACGTGTAAGCGGTCGGATCTTCCTGTAAAAAAGATGTAGGGATAGGTTGTGGACGGAGCTGAAACTCTTATAGGAACACGTGGGCATATGTGGGAATACTTGGGAATTCGTGATATCGGCCGCGAGCCGAATTGTCCGCTATTTTTAAAATCTACACCACGAATAACGAATTCCCTGAAGAGCGACACGACGTTACGATAAATTAGTTCTATGTTTACTTATGAACTCAGGAACTGGCCGCGCGCGCCTTTAGTTTATTTTATTGCCACTGTCGTGACAATACCCTGTCGCGGAGTGCCGAAGGCTTTTAAACTCGCCCCCTTTTCCCGCCCTAAACACGCATACGAGCGTGTACAAATATTTTCTTTTTACAGAGCCTGTACCACTACCTAATTTCCCATTTACCTCATTGATATTCTAAACTCACGTTTTTTTGTCACTGGTTTGTTTTTTTTCGTCGGCCTTTCAAAAAAATTTTTCAAATTGCGCGAGGTCGATGCAAACTTTACAGGACATATTTGCACAGTGATATGTTCCCATATTGAAAATCATTTTTTTTTTTTTCAAATTTCATACAAAAAATCTTTATCGCGTCAATGAGAAAAATTAACGCAGATCGTTATCCGCGCTTATGCAACTTACCTGTTGCATCGGCCTTTCACCTTTGTTCATGAAAATCTCACGTTGTCGAGTCAAAATGAAATTGGCAAAGTTTTCATTGTCTCGGGTACCGAGTCTAATGTCAAAATGTGCATAGACGAGAGAAGCTTAATGCACTCGGAATTTCAATGCATCTTTTGCCACGCATCCGAGCATCGCCGAGTTGGCTCTTGATGAGATTAGAGACTCGGTCGATTAATTAAAAAGGCTCCATTAATTAGAGAGCATAAACTCGCTCTAATGAAAACGGGCCTGACTAACAGTCGGGTCAAGCGTTTTTATAGCGAATAATAAATTAATAAAGTTTCACGCGATCACTGCAACGCTAATTTTATTTCAAGTAAGACCTGGGAGAATCTCAAAGACACGCAGGGAGCGACGATTCGCTTCTTTTCCTTCTTCTGACTTCCTTGTACGATTGTCAATGTTATCATCGGCACCGCATTGATTACGTTTCGGCCACGAGAACACGTATTTAAAATGGACCGTACACTTATAATGAATTTTACACGATCAAGATTTGTCAAATATTATTTTGAAAATTTAATGACTCGATCGACACTCTCGTGTACGTAAAATCAATCCGACACCGTTACGTAGTCGGAAAGGTATGCGTGATGCAGATTTGTTGACTCCTTTATCATACCCGAATCTTCGTGAATTTATGGAAGCGAGATAAGAAACCGCGTGCGTCTCATACTTTGGAGAAGTCTAATGTAAAACTGACGGCAAGCGTTGAGCGAGCACTGACTTTATAGAGGCTGCGAGTGCGCCAGTGTGGAGGCAGCTTAAGGCGCTACCATGACAACGCGTCACCTGGCATGTACGAGCCATGTTTCAGACGTGTGAAATAAGAAAAATATCAAAATCCTCAGTATCAATGACTAAAGTCCCATGAAAATTTCTACCGGTTCGCATCGTTGTTCCGATAAGAGAAATTTTTTGAAATTTAAAAAAAAAAAGAATCCAACGAACGACTGAATAAAAATTTTTCTTAATTTTCAATTAGCACTACGCAAGTCAACTTTTTCGTGACTCTTTACTCTCGTGTCAGTACAGAGGGTTGACTAATTTTAGACACGTGATCTAGACCGAGGTTAAATAAAGAGACAATTCTCAGGAAACTCCCTCTCGATCTTTGCCAAAGCGCGTATCTACTCTCTAAACGTTCTAAACCACCTAATCCGACGAAGGCTCCTTACGATTGATTCGGTCACCACGTTGTTTTAAGGTTAACTTAACGATGCTACACAACGAACAATTCGAAGCCTCGGAACTAACTAGAAAACAGAAACGGGTCGGTACATTACCGACGCGGTGCAGGTTTCAGTGTTAATGCCAGACTTTTTGTAAAGGTTCGATTACGAAACTCCAGGGGAAGCTTCCGTGCTTGCATGGCGTCCTGTCAGTTGACTTAACGTCAATACGTGAACAGAGTTCATCAATCTCCTGTAATAATATCAACACGTCGTGTCTGAATCAACAGGCAACGTTGACGGCTCAACGTTCGTACCTACGTAAGTGCATACGTATTTCACAGTCCCTGCCACATCCGCACTTTGTGAATCCTCGTTAAGCTACGATCTTTTCCGTCAAATAAAAATCTCCTGCCGTCTAGTTTATTCTAGCGGCGAGAATAACATGAAAACTCCGACGTACCATGAGACTTCTATGCGAGGTTAGAAACGCGTTTTGACGGTCGACGTTCCTTTTTTCAATCTATAGATAAATTGGCGTGGTTGCTGCGTACATTGAGGGTCGGAAGAAAAGAGCAAAGAGAATGAGAGAAACAGGTAAGGCACGAGAAGACGAATCACTGAGACTAATTACGAATATCCATCTTTAGAATGGCTGTCGCCAGTGGGAAGCTAATCTTCGGTCACAGGTTAGGAAACTGACTTCATAAACGTGCGACCTAAACACAGAGAACTATTCAATAGGATGTTGGGTACTGAACGACACGTTTACGCGTCCCTAAACGGTCAGATTAATGATGCATCAATCACGTTGAAGTTACGACTCTCGTCAGGGCGATTTGGGTAGAGAAAGAGAGAGAGAGAGAGAGAGAGAGAGAGTGAGAGAAGGTAAGATGGAAGGGAGAGTAAAAGAAGAAAAGTGTAAGCTGATACATTGCAGACTGTACAGTCTAAAAATCTTTGAGGATTTTTTTTTTGAAAATTTCTTATTCACTGATCCTGTTTTTTTTTTTTAATTTTTATATCTTACTCTACAGAATTATTTAAAATCAAACGATGATATAATAATTATGTCGCTAGTCGTAAAACACGTACCAGTCGCCAGTGCCATTAAAAGTTCAGTCGATCGTCCTGGTGTCACAGAAATGAACACGAGACGAATTTAAATCTCAACTTTGAGTTTTAAAACGTTTTATTTAAGTTTTTAGAAATCCACAAGAGGAGAATTTATTTTATGGAGTATTTGGCGCGTCTGTCAGATTGCAAACTGTTATCGAAAAAAATTTTCCTTTCCTCTATGAGAACAAGTGAGAAGTTTTGTAAGCTCGGAGGAATGCTTAACGCTTCTTAGAAACAGTTCCAAAAATAACGATTGCACATAGGTCAATGCTGAGATATGAAAAGTTAAAAATACTTTTGAAAGTAATCGAAAAATTGTATAAATACTTTATTTCGTTTCATCTCCTAAATATAAACCAAAGATTCCTTTAATAAATCTACCACGTAGCACTACGGTGCCGATTGTAAAAATTTTTGAAAAATCCAAATTTCCTCACCGGGAATCGAACCCGCTACCCACGAACTGCGAAATCAGGACACAAGTCATTGTGTCATCAGAACCACTTTGCGTTCCGATGGGTCCCAATTATTTATTTTTCGATACTTCCCAAGGGAACCACCCTTCGGCTCGTAACGCCACTCTGAAACGTATATCATAAACATGCACATAGAATTAAAGCATTAATTTTTGCGCAATTGAAAATTAAAAATATATATGATCAGTCATGAAACACTATTCAAGTAATATCATTTCTCGCAACTACTTTGAAGATTAGTCTCGGCAAGTCCCATATTCGGATACTTTAACAAGCAATAAAAGTCAATAGGGCTGCGAATCGATTCTCCATGCGCTGTTCCAAGAAATCGATTTATCTCGCATCGACACCAATCCCCTCCACCCGCTTCTAAACATCATAGCAAATAACGCCTACCTCAATATTAAAAAAAAAAAATGCCCGAGCAAATATGAAAATCGTGAGTGCAAATAATATTCAAAGAAAAAAAAAAAAGCAGTCAATAACTCGAATAATAACCGTAGATTAAATTGCATCCAATTTCGATGGAAGATGCTGCAGATCGGAATTGCGCTAATTTGAGTAGTGCGCAAGGAGCCGGCACTGAAAGCCAATTTAGCGGTCATTAATAGAGTTGCATCAGTGTGATGGCTCGTTCGAGTATGATGAATCGCGAGGAGTGGTCCAGCAGATAGATCAGAGCCAAGAGATAGCAGATAGTAAATAGGAGGCGGTTCGAGAGAAGAGAGCAGTGCTATAGGCACAGAGCATATGACGTTTGGCTTGCATAATACCACATTCTGTATTCATTGTATCCTACTGTATCCGATATATTCACCGTATTCACTGTATTCGTTATATCAACTATGATCATGGATACAGAACTGGACATCCGCTACCCATTCTCATGGCGCGCTACACCAGGGTGATTAACGACAGGGTTCATGAACCTTAAGAGATCGGCCCGAGGGCCGTAGAAGCCAGCCGCTTTTCCAGCATCCAGACTCCGACAACCGCGCCAATCAGTCGGCCGCTCCTAATGATCTCTCTTTATCCTGACATCGCCGACAGGCGATCCAATCCTCCTGCTCACGATCTAGTTCAACGGCAGAGTCAAACGGCGCAGATTAAAATTTATCTCGAGAGCTCGTTGAGGCATTTCTTGAAATGTCCATTGTCAGTATAAAGCTTTACGATTAAAGAAAATCGATCCTACCTGGTCAGATTGGTCACTGATTTTCACCGTGTACTGGAATTGCTATCTTATCTTTTTCTTTTTTAATTATTATTATTTCCTAGCTACTCGTTAAGCACGATTCCGACATGGGTACAGGACGGTAATTTCATGCAAACGAGTCGATACCGCTAATACGATAGGAACTCTCATTAGCATCGCCTTCGTATCTTTCTTCCTCGAGTATTACGACTCGCTGCCTACTTCGTGGCGTCCTGTCCGCTGCTATAAGATCATTCGCAAATTACGCACTCGGCGATCTGGTAAAGTTCTCGTTGGGAGTTGGGGGGGAGGGGAGGATAATTTTCTGGCTTTTCTTTTTTTTTCTGTATTATCTAACAGCAATCAGCGGGGCACGAAGTCCGCAGTGTCGTAGATGTAAATTCCCGAGAGGGACCGTAAGAATATCCTGGATGCATGTATGAGAGGTACAAAGCATCTTAGGTGGGGTTCGGCTCGTGACGCTGTGAATGCAGCAGCGAGTTATTCCGTGAACCCCCACCATCCCTGTCGGGCATACAGATTTTTTCTCCGCTTTTCCTTCACGTCCCGCTTAATTTCAACGGACAAGTCCACGAGTTATTACCGACTGATCCGAAAAGGAATAAAGCCTCGGCGAGAGTCGCCGATTTTATGATGTTTCTTTAACGTGCCTGACAAATTGATGACTTCCTGGGGCCACGTTGGTCTGAGCCGATTCTCCTCCCTTTTAATCCCACAGGATCCGTTGCCGCATTGTCGTCATTATTTTTCATCAGAGTCATCAGTGAACTCGGCGACGAATTCTTTCCCTTTGGATGTACTCCTTTGCAAATGGATGATCGCCTCTTCTATCAGCTTCTTTTTCAGGTCGCTAACTGGACCCTAGCCTAAATTCTTCTCGACGCCGTCTGGACCCAGGAGGAGTTCGTTGCTGAAGAATCTTCAGTTGTTCACCTCGGATTCCACGTAAGCCGTGGCGACGACGTGGGGTGCGTGGTTTATGGCTCGACAGAGTCTTTGGACAAAGTACCAGGCACCGGAAGCCATGGACCAGGTAGAACCAGCTTCACCGTTCTTTGACTGGGTAATGAGAATTTATTTAATGTTAGATTTACATCGATTCGTCCTGCTGATAGTGACATTATACTTACCAGGACGATTCCTTTGCCAGGAAGACCCAGCCTCTGCGTCAGCTCCGTTATCTGATCTCTAGGTAGCAAGATTTTCCTCCTGGAGAACAGTGGGACCATTGTCTCTTCCGAATGACCTCCTATCACCGGTACGTATACTTTCTCAGGTCTAAGGCCCACAGTTCTGGTGAAGTAGCGTCTGGCTCTCATGAGGTCCGGAGTGCAGCCGCCGAAGAGTCTTCTGGCGCAGTAAGCTCCGTGGTGCTTGAGGACTTCCGGCGCCAGCGGTACCAGCGAGTCCACTGGGTTCGATGCGATTGCCAGCAAAGCTTCTGGGCGATTCTTCGCGCAAGCTGACATTACATCCCGACAGAGGATCGCGTTGTGCTAAAAGTAATGCGGGCAGCAAATTGGACGGTTTGTTTATGCAGCTTGAGAAATAAGAGGATTCGCGAGATGAATGTCTGACTAAGAATGCAGAACGGCTGGTTCGTTTATTTTTTTGCGGTGAAAAGCTCCAAGGAATTTTTATGCGAAAAACACTCGAGCCTAAGAAGAGACTCTAGTGACTCTTTGCACTTATATTATGTCAGGTGGAAGCAGCAGGGGACCTCGAAGAGATTTCTCTAATTGTCTCTCTTTCGCGGGACGCCAGTCGTCGCGATGACCATATTCGTATCGTGCAGTCCTTCCGGTAAGGTTTCGGCTACCTCGAAGGCCAGGATCCTCAGGTTAGTCGGTATGTATCTGAGATCCTGGACCATGCC
>JARQSV010000341.1:695745-711273 GCA_030142285.1 Calameuta idolon | reverse complement strand
AATTGTTGAATGTTGACGTTTCCGAGTGTCCTCGCGGTCGCCTCCGTCGGACAGACGTCGTTTATTAATAGAATTGCCTTCAACGATAAATTTACGTATTGTTTCAGAGCCGCAGGTCACGACCCGCACGTCGAACTTCCGGCGACTCCAAACACCAGAATAATCTGAGCTTGCTCACCCGTGTGTCTTTCAGATTCCGGAGAGAGCAGCGTGATCTCGCCAGGATTGCCAGAGCGTTACAGTCCCTTGGGAGCGACGGGATCAGCATCCAGTCACGATCCTTACGCATCCCGTTCGGTCCAGGAATGTCCGGTACCCCTTTGTCGCGGGATGCCTACCGACTTTCCTCTGGCACGGTCGCCCTACCTCACCGCCCTGGGCAACGGTCATCCTCATCTTCTTGGTCAGAGCCAACAGCAGCAGCAACAGCAACAGCAGCAACCTCAGCACGGCAATAAGCCACCCCGTAGCCTTGGACTGATATGCGTCGTATGCGGCGACACGAGTTCCGGAAAGCATTACGGTATCCTGGCCTGTAACGGATGTAGTGGTTTCTTCAAAAGAAGCGTCCGCCGGAAGCTCATCTACAGGTCAGTCCGAGTGTAGATAATAAATCCTACGCCTCTTGGACTCCCCGGTGAGACTGGACGGTATCGTCGAAAAATTAGGGTTCGTTTACAAGCCAGTTGGACGTTGATCCCAACTGGTTCTTCTGGGTGCCATGTGGTTCGAGTCGAGTGGGTTCATGTTAATACCGTCAACAATACAGTGGCATAATGCGAGGCCTCTAGTCCCTTCATATGGGTCCATGAGTCTGCATGGACCTAGGAAGCGGACTAGGACCTAGTGGGAAGTGATGGCGTCCATGGTCCATGGGCTCCATGTAGGTTCTTATGGAAAGCTATCCCCAGGGAATGGCTATCTATCTCCATCGAATCCCTCTCAGCCGGAATCGCTGTCTGTTCTGCTGGATCCATCCATATACGTATCCCGTATATGCATCTATATGCAGCCTCATAGACGAGGGTGGTCCACACATGAGGTACCCTTGGAGACGAGAAGCTGCGTTCTTGATATATAAACTATTTACTTGAAATATACTTTTTTTTTTTGAAAACTCATTCGAGATTTCTTTTACATCGCGCGTGACTGGAATTTGGTCCATACGAGGCGAGACAGAGGATAGCCAGTATTATTGGATGCTGGATAATAATTTTCTCTCGGGAATAAGTAAATTTCTTTGAAATCTCCAGGAAACCGTGTGAGAGAGTCACTTCGCCCGGTGTCACAATTTCTTAAGGTTCGATCGTTGCCAATTGGTGTTATCGCATTAGGCATGTATAAGAATACCTGGGAATCTGTTGAAACAGGTGGGACAACACGAGTGACGCTCCTACCGATCAACACGTATTCAATCTCCAGGCTCATCTCTTTTTCAAGTAAACTAATTTACATTGAGCACGTTACATTAGGTTGAATAACAATTAAGTCCTACCAGGTGAAAAAAAAAAATGGCACAAACTGGAAATAATAGAGATAATCGTAGCGTCTGTCAATTGTTAAGCTCGCGTACGTGACATCGCGTGACGATCCTCCTGAGAATGTAATAAAATCCACATTACGTGTCGCGTATTGACAATTATCGAGAGTAACGGAGCCTCGAGAATTTTCAGGGAAATTAAACATTCGTATCATTAGTCATTGATATACGGATCGTCAAGAAATTTATTCCTACGACGAATTATCGAGCGTTGTGACATTCAATGCTCCGTTCCCACTTTGCTTCTCTATTTTCCATTTTTTTATCTTAGCTTCTCTCTCTCTCTCTCTCTCTGCTCTTCTCTTCTTTACGATCCATTCCTGTCAGATGGCCGTAATACGGTAAAGACTGAAGAGCCTTCGCACAGATAACCAATTACGGAAGGGGCGAGGGTTGATGGCTGGTCGTAGCCTCGAAGCGACAGATGCGTCCCGACGCGTCGCGACGCGCGCCCACAATCGCGGGATTATACGAACCGCACAGCCTCCCGCTCTGTCGTCCGATTGAAAATCTCCTGGATCGTGCATGGAGTATCGACGTAACACGTAGAAAGTGCATGTGCTTGGCCGATGCGATTCCGACGTTTCCTAGCGAATCGGATGCAGAGTAGAGACCAAGTGACAAATGAGAATTGGAGCAAAGAAAGAAAAATTGGAGTCTCGCAAAATTAGCCAATGAAAAGAGGATGCGGGAAAATGAAAAAATATATTAAAAAAAAAAAAAGACAGCAAAGACACGTCCAAGGCTGCTGTACACTGATTAGGGGATGATTAGCCAAATGGAAGGAGCGAACCGTCCCGTAGGCAAATACGTCTGGTCCAGGTAGCGACTGGTTGGAATCGCAGTGGCGGGCGTGATAACGGGGAACACATGCTTCCGGTTATATGGAGCGTAACTCGATGAAGGAAAGAATCGGCAAGGGCCGAGAAGAATAGAGAGATGCGTAAATAAATGTATGATGTGGTTCTGAAGGGTGAATGGAGGGTGAGTGAGGTCTGCAAGCTCCACTGGGGTGTGAACGCAAATCAATTTGTACGACCCCTGCCGGCACGCAGCGTGGTGCGTGTGCTGCGTGTGCTGCCTGCCACCCTTAGTGTTCGCCGTTCACTGCCTCGGGACAAGATAGTCCTTCGTCCTGGCTCCTACGTGATTCACTCCGTTCTCTTTGGTACTTTCTTCCTCTCTCTCTCTCCCACTCGGTGTGTGCTTGAGTGACGTCGGGCAAAATCGCACTAAGGGTGTCCACGGATCCGCGAGTCTCGAAAAATCTTCAGCGGACTTTTTTCTCCTGGTTCTGCACCCTGGACCTGGTCATCCATCAGCGAGGACCCCCCTTTGGTCCTCTTATTATTCCTGGATATGGAAACACTCGTTGTGCAATATCCTGCGGAAGGACCGGAGGATCCTTTACGTAATCCTGATCCACGGGAAAGCGTTACGTGTCGACGCGAAATGAACGTTAGAGAGCTGCGGCTCGATGGTCCAGGAGATGAGGAGAGGCTGAACTTGTTGGGGTAACGTGGGTCGAGATTAATCAATGAAAAAAATAGCTCAATCGATTCCAGTCCCATGACCCTCGTAAGTTTTGCGCTTCTCGGTATCCGCGGGGTCCGAGGGTCTGGGGGTTCAGGGTGTTCTGGATGCTGCGGGATTGGTCGAGATTAAGAGGATAAGGAGAAGCTACGTGACCCCAAGGACTTCCTCTTTATGTTCCTAGCAACTAGGGATAACGGGGTTAGCCCAACAATGAAAGTAATCGAATTTAACACCATCACTCGTGCACGCACCCTGGATTTTGGCCAAGTGCGTGGAGCCCCGTTCTTCCTTGTCCTCGTCCAATCTTTGTCCGAGCTGGTCTCGTCCATCCCGATCATCCGGTTCGTCCCGTCCAAGACGACTCCGCGACCTTCGTTATCGTCCGTACCGAGTATCGATAAAAAGAGATAAAACGTCGCCACGTCATAACGGCATTTTTTAATATTGTTACAGGTGCCAGGCAGGAACTGGAAGATGCATAGTGGACAAGGCTCATAGGAACCAATGTCAGGCATGCCGTTTGAAGAAATGTATGCAGATGGGAATGAACAAAGACGGTAAGTGATTCAGTACCAACGTTGGAACATAATAACACAATAACAACGAAGCAGGTCGAGTCTTCGCGCCGGAGGGAGTTTCGCATGGGGAAATAATTGCGTCAGAATAATGCGACTGATAACAAATATACTCTGTGACTCGCATCGAGCGTTTCAAGATATTTGCCAAGAGTCTCGGGCATTTCGGATCGAGCGCGTCTTCGTGTTGCTGATCGAAGTTTGAACTCTTTTTATCGGTACCTGGACCGTGGAGTTGCGCTAGACAGGAGAAAGAAGTAGAGGCATTCGGATACGAGGTACGGATTGGTGGGAAATGAACGTAGACCAAGTTGCGCACAGTGATGGCTGTATAGGTAGACGAATGTAGAATAGGCAACGTTATGGATCCAGGCACATTATCCGCTCGGAGAGTAATGCGAGGATCAATCAGGACGCTGGGCGTCGTTCGGCGTCGTTCGACAGTGGGCCTTTATGTTCGCGACATAAATAACTTAATAGAGGCGGAGCCAGCCAGTTGGAGCAGAAAGAAAAGCGATAAAGTAAAGTAAGAAGGAGCAAGAGGGAAGGATAGAGAAGTCTGAAGAAAGAGAGAGAGAGAGAGAGAGAGAGGCAGGAGGAAAAAACGAGCAACATGGCTCTGGATTCGATTCAACTCTTAATACTTTCTCCGAGACGGGTCGCACCTGGCGGGATGCCTTTCTCTCTTGCTCTCTTTCTCTCCTTGGCCCCTTTCTTTTTCCCTACCCCCGTTTCTCGTTTCGCACGACGCTAACTTTCTTATTGCCGAACTTGATGTCGTAAGGAGGAATTGGATCGGACCCCCCCCTGCGCACCCAGTGCAGCCTAGACGTCGCTCGAACGATCCGAGCGATTCGGAGGAGACGAATCGCCCGCGTCATTTTCCCCCATTTTAACAGCAAGAACCAAGAAGTCCGATAGAAATTTACGGGTAAAGGATTCTATGAAAATTCGCCTTTTCGTATCGATAAGACACGAGGTCCGGCCCAAGTCGTCTTCGTACGAGCGAAAGTCCGCGCGACGTCCTAAACGAAATCTGCGGATTGACGTGCAATTACGAATTATTAAGGACCCGCTGCTCCAGTTCCCGTCCTCGGATCCTCAGATCGTTAAATCGTTAGTTTGTAACGACCGCGAGCGCTTCCATTAAGCCTAGGGACGTCCCGGCGACAACAGTTTCAGCACGCAGCTACGCTAATACATAGGTAGCCAAGCGAGCTTACACATATACGTAATAGGTACTAGAGCACGTGTGTGAACGTATGTGGTCGCTCCTGGTGGAGCATCGCCATCGGCTTGGTAAACAGTGCGGTCGTTAGCGCGGGTCGCGTGGCCCGGCGCCCGAAGGGTTAATTGGAGGAAATAAACGTATGCAGGGCAGGGAGCGAGGAGGACGTAGCGCGCGGAGATGCGTTTCGCCGCACTTTTAAGCTGGCTTTCTAGGCAGACCGCCCGCGGTGTCGCGCCCCATGCAAATGAGTCCAGGGACGTTTATCTGCCGCGCGAGTTAAAAAAAAAAATAAAAAGAAAAAAAAGGGACGCTCGACGCCGTGGCAAAGGGCTGCCAGCGTCGACTCTTCGACCCTATCTCTTCGTGCTTCCATCTTGCTCACGCTCTTTATCGTTCTCTCTTCAGCTCTCTCTCTCTACCTATCCGTACGGCCGCTCTGCGAAGGAGGACGACGAGTCCCCATTACGCGACGGATCCTGCAGAAAGGTAGAGCGAGTCGGCACGTTTTTATTATTACGGAATTACTCGAGAGCGTCGCTCATGCTTGGATTCTCTAAACGGCTGGAAAATTATGTAACGCGACGTCAGGCGTCGGTCACGTATCTCCGCTGGTGTCACGTCAGTCGCGGACTTTTTTTTTTAAATTTGCTCATTCGCGTCTACGTCCCGGACGAGGAGGACGTGGACGGCGCCGCGACGCTTTTTCTTGACTTGCCGCCCTTCGCGTCCCTCTTCGTCCCCCTTCCTGCCCCCCCTGGAAGGCCCCAGCCTCTCTGGTCTCTCGAGTTGTTCGCAGACATTGTGCACGTATTAAAAATGAATCACATGGCTTAATAACTTGCATGGGAGTTACGTAACGCTTCGGAGTTGGCGGGCGGGGGGAGGGCAGGGCAGGGGGGGGGGGTAGAATGAATGCGATTTCTGGATGTCCAGCTAAATTCATCCTGTCATACGCAGACGCCTGCGTCTCCTGACGTAACGTCGGAGTTACGTCGATTCGAAAAGCGAAAAGGGAGGCGTTCCTCCTCGTTTCATTGTCAGCGACGTCGTCCTTCCCCATTGGGGACGGCGCGGCCCTCCTGCCGCAGGGAGGTTATGTCGACAGTCTCGACAATCTTGACAATGTTGACAAGGCCGTCGCGCGACCAGCGAAAAGGCCCGCGGACAACGAATTCGAACTGTTTACAGGATCGGACGCGGACTCGAATACAAATTGGAATGGACCGTCTGGTTATTGAGTCGGTCGAAAGGGTGAATTCTGTAAATAAAATCGTTGACGGTGATGAATATTGTAGAATTTGAAATCCCGTCGATTGTTCGTTTAACGGGTGGGGCACCACCCCTCGTTCTGTTACAGCCGTTCAGAACGAGCGACAACCCAGGAACACGGCGACCATAAGACCGGAGGCCCTCGTGGAGATGGATCAGGAACGAGCGCTTCGCGAAGCTGCCGTCGCCGTTGGTGTCTTTGGGTGAGTTCACAAAGTGTCGACTCTGGGCTCGAGGTCCGAAGATTAGGAGGCAGAGGGCGACTCCGTCGCGAGGACGCCGACGATTGGTCGACGTGTTCGTGTCGCGAGTGACGTTTGACACTTACGAGTCGGGTGCAGGCGCACGTGAGGTCGCAGGTTGAAAAATCGAAGCTCGCGACTTACCGATTCTCTCTCGTCGGTCGCTTCCGGTGAATTCGAGTGGAATGGATTCTTTTTTTTTATTCGCACGGACTAAGGGGAGCGTGTAAACAAACGAGAGACGCGATACACCTCGTGGATAATCGGGCAGCAGAGAGGAGCCGTTACCACGTTTGATCTTCGTTACGTTCTGCTGAACGTCGTGAACCGTCGCGGCTGGTACGACGCACTGGCTCTTACGAGCTGAGCGGAGCAGAGCCGTGAATGCTCTGTCATGAAAAATTACCTTTGACCACAGACAAGGATGCTCCAGGTGAGGCGCTTCGAGCTGGAATTAACGGGAAATCTATAGTACCAAGGGGTGAACGTTAAAAGCGACGTAAGCGACGCCAGGACGACGCCTTTCGAAATAACCTCGAACCCATTGCCTCTTAACGATAACGATATTTATGCCAGCTTAGAGACCTCGCCGGGACAAGGGGACTTTGTTAGACATTTTTTTTCTTCTACAACTCGATTCGCACTCTCTTCCGTCATCTTCCGGGCTTCCTCCGCGTGCGCGTCCGCAATCAACTCACGTACGCGCCAAGATTCAGCGCGGAGTCGCCATTTATGATCTGAGCGAAAATCGCTCGCGCCCTTTCCCGCGGCGAAGAGATGTCGCTCGTTTTTTCACGACGGTGGCGACTCTCCTGCCTTGGCGTCCCGACGTCCGGACTGTCGCCGATCTTTCTCTCGACGTGTATCGGCGCTATGGGCGGAAGCGAAGATCTCACGTCGTGCTCGGATCTCACGAACTTCCGGGACGTCTCGACGATCCTCGCCGACGATTCCGGTTCGCGGTCGTACGAATATCCTCTCTCCAG
The DNA here is from genome assembly GCA_030142285.1 of Calameuta idolon. NCBI lineage: Eukaryota > Metazoa > Arthropoda > Insecta > Hymenoptera > Cephidae > Calameuta > Calameuta idolon. The sequence goes on along the minus strand of JARQSV010000341.1, from coordinate 703,894 downwards.
ATTCTCCGATTTAGTTTTGCGTATCAGTCGAGCCACCTGTCTCTTGATGTTCATCCTCGCGACGTCCTCCTCAAGGATCGTCCTCGAGGTATTCGGGTGCCTCGTTACCGCGTCGAGCATCTCCAGGAGCTGATCGAACGACGAACAAATTTCGTTGAGTGATTCCTGACTGACCAACAGGCAACCGCGAGTCTCCGTTTCCTTTTCCTTGAGAGCGTTCTCCAGGTCCAGGAGGTCGTTCTTGGTAGACTGAAGCTTCGCCTCGGCCAACTCTCTGCGCATTCTTTCCTCTTCGAGAAGAAGGTCGTTCCTCTTAATTTCCTCCAGGAGACGATCGTGCTCCGATCTTGCTTCGGACAATTGTCGCAGTATCTCCTCGATCTTCTTCGTCTCTCTCTCTCGCTCAGTTACTTTGTTCTCCAGATCATCCTGCACCTCCATGCTGGTTGCTGGGCAAATCTGTGACTGAAGATCCAAGTGCAACGTCGGCTTTGCTTGACTTTCCCGAGACTTCGTGGCCGATTTTAGTTCGGATTCCTGACTCGGCGTAGAAGGTGGCGCTGGAACCGTTCTCAGCTTATTTGGTAAATTTGGCACCGTCAAGATCCTTCTTGGTAAGATTGCCTGACAAGTCCTCTTGGTCGGACCATTCGCAGTCTTTGGTCTGGTGCCTTCGATCTTTTTATTTTTCTCGCAAGCATTTCTCTTGGCACCGGCCGACACGGTTCTCTTATCTTTTTGCGGTAAAACCAGCCAGCGATACTCTGACCTCCCGCTGGCATTGTTGCTCTCTAACTTTGCAGCAATATCCTTCAGCAACTCCTCGTTCATCCCGTTCAGTCTGACATCCACCACCGTCAGAGTAGTGTTGCTGTCCAATATAGAGAGTACGTCGTATCCGGTTGAATCTGTAAGACCACAGCTCTGAAGATCCAGCGCCTTCAGCCACAGGCTGTCCCTGACCACCTCAAGGACTTCCTTTACGGCGACGTCACCGAGTTTCGGATTCCCATTGAGAGTGAGTCGTCGCAATCCTGGCATCGCTTCTAGGTTTGGTTCACGATACCTCAGGGACTGTTTCCAAGTGTCATGGTACAGCGTCAGCTTCTGCCTCGAGAGAGCAGCAGCCACCGCAGCGCCGCTCTGACAGCTAAGGTCACACTGAGCCAGATTGAGCGACCTGATACTCCGGACGTCGGCTATGGTGCGACATATCAGTTGACAACTTCCGTCGCCGATGTAGCATCTCTGCAGGGACAGATGCTCCAGGCTCTGACTGGAGGCGAGACCCACGCAGAGGACCGCAAGGCAATCCGCAGGAAACGGTATACCCTCGAGTTCGAGACTGGTCAGGACCACTGAATTTCTCACGCACTGAGCTATGCTGTGCGACAGCCATTCCAGGAGAAATCGGGTCAAGACTACTGGAGCTTTTCCAATCGCCCTGGCCTTGTCCTCCGAATTGACTTCCTCCAGAGGCTTCCGGCATTGGTATCTGCTGCGCACGCTGATGGACTTCAGGGTACGGTCGAGCGACAGGGAATTCAGAATAGGACCCCAATCGTCCATCTTGACTCGGTCCGTCGTAAAGTCGAGATGGTGGGGCAGAGTGACGCATATCACCGGAAGTGGACGCAGTCTCTGCTGCTTGCACAAGTCCATGTAGCACGTAGCAAAACTCTGCGCCATCTTGATAAATTATTTGTACTTTAAAGGAATCTTGAGAACTCTTGACAGGACTCTTCTCCGCTGTCGATCTCCTCGCTTCGCCTGGCTTCTGCTCTGGTGCCTGACGAACGAGTGAACGTCATTTGCGAGAATATATTTCCCTATAGAACCCTAGGTCTTGTGACCTCGCGAACCTTGTCCCCCGCGTATCGCGACCTCACGAGTGACATATAAAAAAAAAATATTAAACCGAGTTACGGCGTGAATTACAACGCGAGACCTTACTGACAAACGAAATCTACTACGTAAATCGTTGTAGCCACTATGCTCGCGCTCGTTCGTTATGACAGAAAAACATACAATAGGAGTTACACACACGCACACCCATCAACACGATCCCCTCTTAATTATTCCGTAATAATTTCGTTACAGTCCACCCGTTTCCCTGGCGATGGCCAGATACGCCACACCCTTACCCCTACCGGCCGTAGCACCCACGTCGAATTCAACGTCCACCGCGACTCCTCCCCGTCAGGACGTCGACGATGGTAAGTATCGCCAGAGTCCACGACAGCTAACCACTGATAAGAATCGAATCTAAAGTCGATTACACGACCGTCCAGGAAACGGTTCCGAGGACAGTATAGACGTGACCAACGAGGAGCCACTGACACCCCAACGGAGCGGATGTACCCAGCTGCCACCGGTGGTCCCGTCCCTCTATTCGCCAGCGAGCGCGGAGACGGTGTACGAGACCAGCGCGAGACTCCTCTTCATGGCCGTAAAGTGGGCGAAGAATCTACCATCGTTCGCCAGTCTCCCATTCAGGGACCAGGTCATCCTCCTCGAGGAAGCCTGGTCAGAACTCTTCCTCCTGAACGCAGTTCAGTGGTGTCTCCCTCTGGAGTCCTCGCCACTCTTCAGCGCTGCGGAACTGACGGCGCTCACCCTCTCGCCCCTTCCGCACTCCCACCACGGCATGCATCATCTTCAAGCAGGGAAGCCTAGTCAGGTCGCTGCCGACGTGCGACATCTTCATGACACTCTTCAGAGATACAAGGCTGTCTTGGTCGACCCTGCCGAGTTCGCTTGTATGAAGGCTATCGTACTCTTTAGACCAGGTGAGATCATTCGTTCCTAACTGGGTTTTTTTAACTCTTCCTTGCCCTAGGTCCTAAAACAGTCCCTGCTCCAAGTCAGTACCTTCGACAAGATGATCCGTTTGCATGGATCAAACTGGTCGCAGCGTGGATCACGTAGAATTGAACTTCAGATTGCCTCTTTTTGACTCCCGACCCTGTTACAGAGACACGTGGCCTCAAGGACTCGAGTCAGATCGAAAATCTGCAAGATCAAGCTCAGGTGATGCTGGGTCAACATGCGCGCGCGCAGCAGCCCGGAAGTCCGGCAAGATTTGGCAGATTGTTATTGTTGCTGCCGCTTTTGAGATGCGTGCCGGCTGCAAGGGTGGAGCTGATCTACTTTCACAGAACCATCGGCAACACTCCCATGGAGAAAGTACTGTGCGACATGTACAAGAATTGAAGCGTCTCCTGGGTCCGAGCCAAGATGGACTCTCGTCCCGGAAACGGAAGACAACATCATCATGCCTGACGAACGATGAACTATTCGAAATGAACGTTTCAAGGCTGTGACGTAAAATTCGATTCTCGCGAAGGCGTCGTCGCGCTTCTCTTCCCTTTGTCTCGTCGCGTGTTTGACCGAGAGTAAGAGAGAGACAAAGAGTACGGGATACGCGTACGGTGACGTTTACTTACAATTAGTGATTAACGGCCACGGCCTCCTCTACCTTGAGTACTTATGATGTATGATATGGTCTTTACAAGTTCCAACACTTAAGGGTACACATTAAGGTATTAAACGCATGGCATCTAATCGGCACAAGGAACGATTTAACGATTAAAGATATTTATGTATTTATTTATTATATAACTATTTACTCGAAGCTAGGACGTAACGATTTCGACGAATATTACAGTGGTACAGGGTCGAAGAAGATGTTGCACGAATATGTTTTCCTCGGTTGGGATTGTCGCCAAAGTCTAAGGAGACGAAAAAGCTGAATAAGAGGAAGAAGAAAATAAAAGCCCATAATGCAATAGAGAGCTGACACGCGCATACGCTATAGAGCGTCGTTTCGATGATCGATGAGAAAAAACATTATTTTACTGTCGCTCTTTGAATACCGTCGAATGAAATTCACGGTGGCGGCCATCTTTGTGAATTTGACTCAACAGCCGATCACTCGCAATGTCACACATATGTAAACCTACCTAACGAGACACGGATAGCTAATCGTGCGCCAGCGTCTAAAAAGTCATTTTAGACGTTCACCCTGTATATTTCGTGTTGTGATACTGTTGTTGTAAAATTGTATGTACCTATCCGGTGATACATATTGTAACGGCTACGTTTCTTTCCTTATAATAAAAGTAAGCACAACCAGATGGATTGGTCGGTTGGTTCTTCATTGGGGCAGGATGGAGGAAGGAACATGTTCTTATCGTAAGATTAGTATAATTATTCGAACAGCGATGCAAGAATGCGGATTCGCATAGCTGCGGGTATATCTAGGGGATCGTTTTCACGGTGGTTGTGCAAAGGTACATATTTATTTATCGCCATGTAATCCCTGACTCCCCCGTGCACGGGGGTTGCCACATGGCAGTTTGACGGTCCCTGCGGTACCCACGGCGCTCATAAATTACATCGAGTTGAGCGAGGTTTAAGGGGCTGCTTAAGTTGTCAAAGCCGTCGGGGAGTTAAACGGTAGAATAAGGGTGCTCGGATTAATGCGTTTTCAATTACGCCCTTTTGCAATTTTCTGACTTTACGAATATATACACGATACACCCGCCCCGCAAGTAGTCCACGATTTTCATAAAACTTTTGAAGCCTTGCCAAAATAATTTTCATTGAAAATTCCAAATTTTTAATGATTCGAAAAAAATTGTATCTGTTCAAAATATTCTTACCTGTATTGTTTGAATGTGTAAAATAACGTGCCAAGTGTTTTTTTTTTTTTTTTCACGAGATCGATAAAGAAATTTGGACACGCTCGACTGAACTTGCAGACTGTATCTTGGGGTCAGTGATCCTGTGGCGCAAGGAATTTCGAAATTTTTATCGAAAAGTGGATAAAACTGCTGGCGAGGATGGGAATGCTGAATGCTATGGTGTTGCTGTTGGTCCATTCGACATGGTAGGGATGCTGCTGGTAGTATTGACTCGGTTTCGCGTGAGGAGGCGGAGTTTGTCGAGCTCCCCCAAAAGCCCCAAAGGTCCTGGAAGCGGAGGAAGGAAGGGGAGTCCCCTTCCTCCGGCGGCCTGGTATTACCAACTGGTAACGAAACTCCGGCTGAAGGCTGACCCAGCAATGGCGGCGGGACTTGTTGTATTTCGCTTTCGAGGTAAGCTCCGTTCCCTTCTACCTTCTCGATTCCTCGCCCCTCGGCCAAAGCTGCTTGTAGATGCCATTCAGCTGGAGTCGCGTCTCTTCGCTTGCCAGGAGGCTCAGGATTGCTGAAGAGGACGAAGAGAGAGAGAGAGAGAGAGAGAGAGAGAGAGAGAGAGAGAGAGAGAGAGAGAGAGAACTTTGAAGAAAAGAGATGAGCCAGCCGGAGAGGCTATATCGTAGGGAAGCAGCCTCCATTTATTTTATTACATTATCATACCAACTAGGCGCTCGATAAGTGGGGCTTTAAAGCAATGGTTCTCAAACTGTTTAGAAATCTTCGATGGCGTTAAAGTTGAAAGTTCAATTTAAAATCTATCCCGGGCTAATTGTCACAACTCAAAATCGCGTTGTCACTTCGAATACGTTTTCTCCTTAATAAAAATTTTGTATTTTAACGTAAAGAAAAAAAAAAAAAAAAAATGTAAATTTTGTAATTTTTGCCTTCAACTCACGATAGAGATAAAACGCTTATCGTTGAACCGATGAAAATATTTTTTGTGCTTATACGATAACAGTAATTTCAAAGGGTGGCACGATGTTCAAGATGATACTCAAATAGATATTCGCAGCCAGTCTATCGAGGATCCGTCTTCATCCGGGCTCCTGGGGCCATACGAAAAATCCCTGGAAATTTTTCATCCGGCCTTAACTCCAGGCTGGCTGACGTTTAAGAAATCACGTTCCCACCTCACGTACTTGGAGATTACCCGAGCATTCGCCTTTGAGGAAGAGGGTGGGTCCACTTCATCCAAGAATATCCACAGCCTATATTATGTCATCGTCGGTCCATTTTTAACTCGTGGATAGCAAATCAAAATTATTATACATTATCATAATAAACTAAGATTCAACATCGTCTCTGTCCCTGGACCAAGTCAAATTCTCATTCAGCGTACGAATATGGTAGAATTGTACAAAGAGATTTTGGATTTTTATTACAAAATACATATAGGTCCGTTCTTTTGAATAGTTGAAGAAATTTGAAAAATCCTATTAATCTCCCTCCTCTTGTATTTTCATAACTTGGAATTGTCGATATTTCAGGGTGGAGCTTCGCCGGAGGAGCTTCCAGTGCTAAAGCTCATGGAGGATGGAATTGCAACGGTCACAACAGTCTGTCCTGTCGAGCAGGTTCATTCCCTCGTTCTGAACCTCTCCCACCTCCTCACCCACCTCCACCCTCGACCTCGGACTGCCACAGCCTCCCTGACTCTCCGTCAGCATCCCTGCTGCCTCATCCTCCCGAGTCTCCCTCTTTCCAAAAATCAATAGATACGCTGCCGACTAACACCGCAGACATCGTGCAATATCGCTTTGTCATAGAGATCGACCTGGCTGATAATATTTTTCTTTTCGATAACTTATTTCATTTGCCGATGATAATTGCGGGTCAGCTTGTCTAAAGAAAAAATGTGCTTAACGGATTTGATTTTTGGGTAACGATGATTTATGGTTCGAGTCCTTTGAGAGTCTTGAGAAATGCGCTGTTATCAGAAAAAGGGATACGGGTGCCTGTGAGACTCTTTGTAGTTTCTTTGAAAATTTTGGCTGCGCGCAGTCTTGTCGAAAAGTTGGGGTTATTCGGAGGGACCGCAGTTGCGTTTACGTGGGTTGGTCGGGACAACTGGAAACCTTTGTACTTAGACGGCTCTACTCGTGAATCCGCTAAATTCAATTTGCCTTTAAACAAAGAGCATCTTCGTATAACTTAGCCTTGCGTAAAATTTTAAGGCTAAGGGGCTGCTGAGTCTTTTTAGGGATCGACGCTGATCTCGAGGGTCGTACTCTTTTTAGTGACTTCAAAGAACGGCGAGCTGAGGACTCGTCTTCAAACGAATTGCGATGACCCGATCGAAGTGTGGGCAACGTTCAAAATGAAAGGAGGAAAAACGGCCGAAAATCGATGGACTCGCGATCGGGAGACGTGTGGATGTTTTAAGAACGTTGAAGATTAAAAATAATTTTCGAAGAGAAACTGAAAAATTGATAGGTCGAAGGGTGGCACAAAGTTTATGCCAAAGCGGTACTAAAAATTTGCCATTTTTTGGCAAGAAAATAATTACTGCTTTTAAGCTTCCAGCAGCCTTCTCGATGACGCGTCAGTCAGTACGCTAGACTGTTGAGGTACAAAAGACACGGAAATGCCGAATCGTCCTTCGGAACGTCCAGGCGGTGCTCGGAAGGACATCGTCGGGTGCTATGCCTGTGGTCTTTCGTTGCGGTGAACCTTGACTAGCGGTAGACCTTTCGCGTTTAACTTACCTTTTGCGTCTTTCTTGTCGCTCGAACCGACTTCCTTTCCTTTCCAAGGTTCTTTCCCCTAATCCTGTGCGCAGTGAGCATAGTACTCGGGGGTTTTCCTCAATAAAAAAAACACTGTGCCTTATGGGACCTCGGAGGGGTCGTAGCTCCCTTGTCAAGAGTTAGGACCCCACGGAAATGGGGGTGGAGGGGCCCATTTCCTTCCTTCATTCTTTCTACTTTTCTTAGTATTATGTGGCGCCATCTCTGGGAAAAAGAGAAAATAAAAAATCTTTACCAAAAATTGTCTTTAATAAATTCAAATACGTTCGAATTTGTTTAGTTATAGTAAACACGTTACCGCTAGCTTATCAACGACTGAGTGCAGTTCGTGCGGGTTAAGTGTGTAAATAGCTGCTTCAACTCGCAGGTGGCAGCACTCTCGACCGTGTTCATATTAAATTTGCATGACACGAAATACGCGCAATTGCTTAGTCTATTTATCTTCTGTTAAAAGTTTAAATATTTGGTCAGAGATGAGTAGGGAGATGCACAGCGCTACGATTTTAAGCGATACCAAAAGCATGGCGCTAAATCGTAGCGGGGAGTCCGGAAGTAGAGTTTTGTTATCATCGCCTCCGTCGATAACGCGTATCCCGTCGTAGCCGAGTCGAACGTGACCACGAACGTATAACTTGGCAGGCGAATTATCAAACAGACACCAGAGATGATACAGGGAGATGCACAACGCTACGGTTTTAG